>CM026396.1:13739689-13779397 GCA_014843695.1 Archivesica marissinica | reverse complement strand
CTCCTGTCCTATTGCTACTCCTGTCATATTGTTACTCCTGCTATATTGCTACTCCTGTCCTATTGCTACTCCTGTCCTATTGCTACTCCTGCCCTATTGCTACTCCTATCCTATTGCTACTCCTGCCTACTCCTGCTCTATTGCTACTCCTGCTCTATTGCTACTCCTGTCCTATTGCTACTCCTGCTCTATTGCTACTCCTGCTCTATTGCTACTCCTGTCCTATTGCTACTCCTGCCCTATTGCTACTCCTGTCCTATTGCTACTCCTGTCCCCTGTCCTATTGCTACTCCTGCTATATTGCTACTCCTATCCTATTGCTACTCCTGCCTACTCCTATCCTATTGCTACTCCTGCCCTATTGCTACTACTGCCATATTGCTACTCCTGCCCTATTGCTACTCCTGCCCCATTGCTACTCCTGCCCTATTGCTACTCCTATCCTATTGCTACTCCTGCCTCATTGCTACTCCTGCCCTATTGCTACTCCTGCCCTATTGCTACTCCTGCCCTATTGCTACTCCTGCCCTATTGCTACTCCTGCTCTATTGCTACTCCTGCCATATTGCTACTCCTATCCTATTTCTATGTCCTATTGCTACTCCTGCCCTATTACTACTCCTGCCCTATTGCTACTCCTGCCCTATTGCTACTCCTGTCCTATTGCTACTCCTGCCCTATCTACTCCTGCCCTATTCTACTCCTGTCCTATTGCTATGTCCTATTGCTACTCCTGTCCTATTGCTACTCCTGTCCTATTGCTACACATGTCCTATTGCTACTCCTGTCCTATTGCTACTCCTGCCCTATTACTATGCCCTATTGCTACTCCTGCCATATTGCTACTCCTGTCCTATTGCTACTCCTGTCCTATTGCTACTCCTGTCATATTGCTACTCCTGTCCTATTACTATGTCCTATTGCTACTCCTGTCCTATTGCTATGTCATATTGCTACTCCTGTCCTATTGCTACTCCTGTCCTATTGCTACTCCTGTCCTATTACTATGTCCTATTGCTACTCCTGTCCTATTGCTACTCCTGTCCTATTGCTACTCCTGTCCTATTACTATGTCCTATTGCTACTCCTGTCCTATTGCTACTCCTGTCCTATTGCTACTCCTGTCCTATTACTATGTCCTATTGCTACTCCTGTCCTATTGCTACTCCTGTCCTATTGCTACTCCTGTCCTATTACTATGTCCTATTGCTACTCCTGTCCTATTGCTACTCCTGTCCTATTGCTACTCCTGCCCTATTGCTATGTCCTATTGCTACTCCTGCCCTATTACTATGCCCTATTGCTACTCCTGCCCTATTGCTACTCCTGTCCTATTGCTATGTCCTATTGCTACTCCTGTCCTATTACTATGTCCTATTGCTACTCCTGTCCTATTGTACACACACTTTCTATTTAAGAATCCAAACAATAGAAAGCGGTCATTTTAATGCATTGGTTGACGGACAGAAGGAAGTACAGACTAATGGATGATCATGATACCTCACACTCATTATGTGAGCTAACAAGATTGTATTACCCTACTTATAATTAAATCATTAACTCTTTAAAATAAAGTTCAAATCAATGTAGCAGCCAATAATTCATTAGTCGGTTTTTCTTATTAGTAACTGATAACTCTGGAAATATGTCATGGAATTTCATTAGAATTATGTAGTAACCACACATTTGGACGACATATTTTACTGTTATTGTCATCACTAGCATGCAAAGCATTCAAGAATTTGTTTGTTTTTCTGAAATACAACATGTTACTTAAATATATGGTAAAATATTCTGATGAAACAATCATTAAACTTAGCTATTTAGCTATTACAGGAGTGTAAAACCAGCATGATTCTGCCAAAATGTCTTATGTTTTATGTTACTATGTTTTTATGTCTAATTTACACAATTAAGTGAACAGAAAGGGTGAAGTTGTAGTAATATCATTGCCAGGACTAAATCATGAAGTAGAATGAGATTTGATAGGGGGGGATAAAAATCATTTCCATGATTGTATCATAAACAAGATGAAGAATGAGGGGGTGGCAAGATGGAAGACTATCCCTTCCCCATATATAGGGATTTAGGCTAATATACTTCTTTATCACCATACGACAGTCATGTAACTATATCAATCAATTGATAAGCAGTTAGCATATCTACACCCATAAATATTACTGGGACTACACGAGATTCTGAGATTTATTATGAATGTTGATTTGGCTACTAAATTGTCAATGGTGTCAAGAGGTGCTTCTATGTGGGAAAGTGGGAAAATGGGAAAGAGGGCAAGATGGAGAATGTGGGTGGGGATAATCAAGGATGGGGGCATGATGGAGAATGTGGGTCGGGTTAATCAAGGATGGGGGCATGATGGAGAAAGTGGGTGGGGATAATTAAGGATGGGGGCATGATGGAGAATGTGGGTGGGGATAATCAAGGATGGGGCATGATGGAGAATGTGGGTGGGGATAATCAAGGATGGGGGCAAGATGGAGAATGTGGGTGGGATAATCAAGGAAGGGGGCAAGATGGAGAATGTGGGGGGATAATCAAGGATGGGGGCATGATGGAGATGTGGTGGGTTAATCAAGGAGGGGGCATGATGGAGAATGTGGGTCGGGTTAATCAAGGAAGGGGGCATATGAAGAATGTGGGTCGGTGGTAATCAAGGAAGGGGGCATGATGGAGAATGTGGGTCGGGGTTAATCAAGGAGGGGGGCATGATGGAGAATGTAGGTAGGGTTAATCAAGGGAAGGGGGGCATGAGGGAAGAAACTGTGGGTCGGGTTAATCAAGGAAGGGGGCATGATGGAGACTGTGGGTCGGGATAATCAAGGAAGGGGGATGATGGAGATGTGGGGCGGGTTAATCAAGAAGGGGGCATGATGGAGATTGCAGGAGGGGGAGGGCAAGATGGGATTACATGTTGTGGGGTACTGTGGGGGATAGATGGAGATTGCAAGAGGGGTGAAGGTCAAGATGAGATAGGAGGCCATGGAGGGGAAGATGAAGACTGTGGGGGTTGGATGGATATTGCAGGTGGGGGAGGGCAAGATGGGATTGCATACTGTGGGGTACTGTGGGGGATAGATGGAGATTGCAAGGAGGGATGGGGGACAAGATGAGATAGGAGGCCATGGAGGGGAAGATGAAGACTGTGGGGGTTGGATGGATATTGCAGGTGGGGGAGGGCAAGATGGGATTGCATACCGTGACGAAGACAAAGAATGTGGTTTTTTTTCTACATACAGGTTCCATAAACTGGTGTTTATAACTTTATAAACTAATGTAACCACATTCACTGTTATTAATTTATACATGATGAAGCTTGTATAAGCTACTGGAACCGGACGTTATTCATGCTGTTATTCATGTGTTGGTATGAAGTGTGTATAAGCTACTGGAACCGGATGTTATTCATGCTGTTATTCATGTGTTGGTATGAAGTGTGTATAAGCTACTGGAACCGGACGTTATTCATGCTGTTATTCATGTGTTCGTATGAAGTGTGTATAAGCTACTGGAACCGGACGTTATTCATGCTGTTATTCATGTGTTGGTATGAAGTGTGTATAAGCTACTGGAACCGGACGTTATTCATGCTGTTATTCATGTGTTGGTATGAAGTGTGTATAAGCTACTGGAACCGGACGTTATTCATGCTGTTATTCATGTGTTGGTATGAAGTGTGTATAAGCTACTGGAACCGGACGTTATTCATGCTGTTATTCATGTGTTGGTATGAAGTGTGTATAAGCTACTGGAACCGGACGTTATTCATGCTGTTATTCATGTGTTGGTATGAAGTGTGTATAAGCTACTGGAACCGGACGTTATTCATGCTGTTATTCATGTGTTGGTATGAAGTGTGTATAAGCTACTGGAACCGGACGTTATTCATGCTGTTATTCATGTGTTGGTATGAAGTGTGTATAAGCTACTGGAACCGGACGTTATTCATGCTGTTATTCATGTGTTGGTATGAAGTGTGTATAATGTATTTATGATACTTATGTGACATTACAGAATGCGTTGCTGTCAACCGGAAAACTATCTTGATCTACAGAAATAAAGAAAGATCCCGAACCACTACTCCCTTTATTATATTGATTAAAATTAACCCAACCAGGTTTAACTGTAATGCAATGGGCAGGAGTCGCTCAAACTGTCATATAAAGGGACAGAAGTGTTACATATCCTTAAATTATTTTTATTGACAAGTGAGGAGCCTGGTATAGCAACTAAAATAAATACGGTATAGCAACTAACTAGATTAATCGCTCTCGAGAACGCATTCCCGAATTAATCCATCGCCATGAGGGAGAGAGGCAATGTGGGATTTAAGTGCCTTGCCTAAGGTTGTCCAATTAGAGCAGTGGTTAGCACACTCGCTTCACAACCAATGCAACCCAGGTCCGAACCTTGGTCCGGGAAGTATGCGAGATGGTATGGTGGCCACCATATCAGATAGGTGGGTTTTTCTCCAGGTACCCTGGTTTCCTCCCACACGATTGACCACACATAAGCTTTCATCTGCGCCAATGAGAGTGATTAATATTAGTTGTTAAATCTAGTTTCATAGTCGTTGTAAAATAAAGAAAGTGTATACTTTAATAGTGTGATTATGTATATCTAACACAGTTTCAGCTTCATTTGTGCCATATGCATGTTTTGTGTATTCCTGTTAGAACAAACGGAAATATGTTAACATTTCTTTGCAATACCGACATAATTGTTAGACAAAAATAATTTCTATTCAGTATTGCGCACCATCCTGCACCCTTTAACAGAAGTATTAAAAGAGTATCCAGTTTGTACGCAATCCCACTTGTTGCAAGCATTTCTCCAGCAAATGTCGCCAATTCCTGTTTCAGAAAATGTGTTGCTCAATTTGTTTCAGTTTGTTAATTGTGTGTTTTACGTTTATTTATCGTCATTACTGGTTGCCCATATGAGCGACGCCTCCTGAAGAGATTAGTCATTTTAGATTTTTGGAGGATAGTGCAATGATACAAACAGATACCCATTTCAGAGTCTCCTCTGGTTCTTTTACGTGCACGGTGTAAAGAACCGACACGAGACCTCGGTTTAACGTCCCATCTGAAAGACTGTTAATTTTATTGGGGTTAGACGGGGGATCGAACCTGCTATCCCTGAATTACCAGTCCAGCGTGTTACCACTGGACAACAGATCCGTCTATTTAGTTTGTTAACATTCATGTATATATTTATATACCCGGTATGTAATGTAATTCAAAATTATCATACCAATGTATTTATATATTTCATGCTTTTTTTCATGTATTATATTGTAATTGTATTTTATGTACTATTCTGTCATACATGTTGTCAAACTTGTCATATTTCAGAATAAAGTTCTTAAACTTTATTTATTTTACAACTGAAAGGGATTAGAACGAATGAAAACATATATAGTTCTTCTCCCTTGTTTATTAACAGTGTTCCATCTATTAACCCTTTCAACCCCACAGGCCTCTAAATAGGCTTATGAAAAGTGTAGATCCAGATGAGCCGGCTCATAACGAGCCGTCTCATCAGGATCTGCACTTTTTTGCCAGTAATAATTATTACTATTTATAGATAAAATTACCCATTTTGATAAATGAACTGGTCCAAATGTAATTTTCTTATTAATTTATTGGTCTAAAATTAGCATGCACCAATCCATGTCAGTTACTTGGGGTTGAATGGGTTAATTTATATGGTACTTTATTGATTGGGATCGTGGAACTGATAAAACTTACTTTTTGAATTAATGTCGACTACTAAATACAACTACCTGTATTATACTCAATAAGGAAAATACCGGACAGACCAGTTTCAACAGTGAAGAGGTTCGGTCTGACTGGTCTAGTTTGAACGAGGTCTGGTTTGAACACATACCTTGGTGTACTGTAGCATTGTAAAGAGTCTTTTCAAATGCATTATGTGTTTTGTGTTTATTTATCGTCGCTACTGGTTTCCTATATGGGCCTCTGTGAAAACCTGCTTGATCACTGAACAGTAGTTCAGCAGAACCCAAGTTGGACGGTGCAAAGTTGTCTATATAAAATGTTTTTGCAGTTTCTAGTAGTTAAGACATTATCAATTAAGAAACTTAATGATGACATCATGTCATCTTTGGGCAACTCTCAGAATTCAAGATGGCGTCCAAGATGGCCACCAGAGCTTGAAATATATAGAGCACTGGTATAAAAAAAGTGATTTTTGTGTGTATTATTGTGCACATATATGATTTAATATACTGCTCTTTTCAAAGTTAATATAAATAGAAGTAATATATTCATTTCAATGGATTCTTGGCACGGTTTTCTGATACAGATTATTCAAAGAATAGGCAAAACTGTTTTGAAACGGTGAGTAAATTCACAAAAATATATTTAATTTCCGCAAAGTATAGTTAGTTTTGCATTGATCTACAGTGAACAAATGTGTCAGTAGCAAAACAGAGTATGCTCTATAATACAATTTAGTTTAGATTAAACATATTTTATTTCCCAATCTTATACAGTTTGAACAATACATCACACATATCAAAATACAAAAAAAGGATTAGAATGAAAGACAGAGTCTTATATAATTCTTCTCCTCAAAACTATTTAGCAGCCAATACATGTACGATGATGAACTCCATCAAAGCTTGGAAGGTGAGTAGAAAGACCATACCGATCAACTGACAATTAACAAACCGGGATTGTTTATCAACTTAGTGCTCACGTAAACATCTTACACATGCTTTTAAGTGAAAAGTTGCAGGAAATGTAACTGGTATTCCATCTCCAATGAAGCGTCCACAGCGATCTGGAATGCCCAATTTTAATGTTCAAGTACGTTGCCTGTTTTCGGACATGAATGTAACTTACAGAAGGATTCAAAACATCCTGAGAGATGGAGACGTTCGTTTTTGTGCAGAACCTCGGGTCAAACATGATTTGAGAAGCAACATTTTCAAAATTTGTTATAAATGTAAAGCAACTGAGCTGACGAAGTTCATGTACAAGGTGTCATAAGTGATTTACCAGCATCAGATGCTATGAATAACGTCGATTGTAAATCTAACATTAGGTCCAGGAAAGGCATTGCGTCCGCTACAACGCCATCAACTAGTTCATATACGAAGATTGACACAGCCCTTGATGACATTGTAAATCTAACATTAGGTCCAGGAAAGGCATTGTGTCCGCTACAACGCCATCAACTAGTTCATATACGAAGATTGACACAGCCCTTGATGACGTTGTAAATCTGTTATCAGATGACAAATCTCGAATTTGAAATTCGGTAGAATTGTTGAAATTCTATTCGACTGACGGAAAGTCAGCTTGAAGGGGTTAATGCAAATATTGTCAGAATGATTTGGTGATGATTTTGCTATTATTATCAGAGAATGGCATATTGTGGTCTTAAAAAGCAAGGCACCAGCGTCCCTAAAAGTAGTTGCAGATTTTCATACGAATAACAATTCTGTATAACTATTCTTTTGTATAATTGGAATCGGGGAAAAATGGATTTACCCAGCAATTAGGGATGTAATAATGTATAACAATGTTGTATATATGTCAAACATGTTCTATTTATGTCATTTCTTGTCATATTATTAACTTAGTAAGTCGTTCCTCTAGTATTAATATGTTATTAAAATGATGTACCTTTATTTATGTATAATATCAGTGTCTGTAAATGCAGATAAAAACCCATCTCCCCCATCTGTGAAATAGTCGACCGACCTCACAAAGGAAATTACTACAATCAAATAGTTCCATATACTTTTGTTATATTTGTTTATTTATAATAGTCCGTTAAGTTTAGGAACATACATGTACAATTAAAAAATAGCACCATTTTACGGCAAACAAAATAGATCAGGCCAGGACATGATGTTTTGCAGCCTGTGATATAATGTTAGCAACGTTATATGTCTAATAATAACAAGTAAGTAATATCGTTTTGAACTAGGAAATATTTCTTTATGGTACTGGTAGATGTAGTCTATTTGGCGTAATTATTAGAACTTGTTTTTCAGTGTTGACCTACTTTCCAAACATCATAGCATTCAGTTACATTGAACTGTTTTGTACGTAAAATCTTTTTCTCGACCAGTCATTCAGGTCCCGATATATATTTTTCATTTATCAGAGATAAACCCCGGTATTTCCCGCCCGGGAAATAAGCCCAGAAGTGGGAAATACCGGGAAATACCGGGAAATAAGATTATGTGTCTTCCAAACACGTTTTTTGCTCATTTTTATGCATTGCTACCACTCTATAAGTGCTTAAACTGTTTCGTCCCTGCCAGGGGTACTCATCAGGTGGCATCATTGGCAACCACAACCGTTTTTTTGGGGTTTTATTGTTTTTTTTTTGTTTTTTTATTTTATTGTTTTTGTTCCCTGGGTAGCGAGGGATGGGCATTTTTCTCGATGTACCTTGAGTCTGTCCGCCTTCGCGCTGACTTCATTCTTGCAGTCATTACAAATCGCAGTTGTTTTCTTGCCATTCACGGTTACGGTGTAGAAACCCCATACTGGATCTTTTGACTTCATGGTTAAATTTGGATCGTTCAAAAGTGTATATTCAGTGGCTGAGATTTACTGGAACATAACTGAGTGTGGATTTGGGTCGCCTTATATGATGCAAGGTTGTCTGTTAGATGGAAGCCACTGTCCACTATCCACTCTGACAGTGTATTCCAGTGAGATTAGGACTATAGAGTATGGACACCTTTGTCTAATTGGCTGACATCTCTCACACCTACATGTATCTTGAAATTGAAGTCCCACAACACACCTTAACACCTGACTGGGCATTGCTAATTGAAATTGTGTACAAACAAACAGTGTGGGTCATCTCAAATTATGATTCTGACTTCTTTAATAACTAATTGATTATTTTAATAATACAGCTATATTATGAACACATTTCAGGGATAATCCTAAAAACATTTGCATTTTGCCTACTACATTAAACATTTAAAATACCTCCAATAAATGTATGTATAAACTCCTTAAACTGTGTTTGTATACAATGTATATTAGAGTAATAATGAACAGTCTCAATAATGTTAGATCTCTAACATTTATATAAAGATTATAAGCAATGCGTAAATGCCACTATGAATGCCTGTATTTTTCGTCATATTCTTCAAAAGCAGTTCATTTTCATCCTGCACACATGATACTACAATCAGTACGCCGGGTAATAGAAATTGTATGGTATATATATACCCGTATTTACCACCAAAATCATCCAAATACTTATTTCCCGGTATCCAAATTCTTATTTCCCAGTATTTCCCGGTATTTCCCAGTATTTCCCGGTATTTCCCGCCGTCCCGGGAAATACTCTTATTTCCCGGGAAATTGCCAACCCTGATTATTTATCAAAGACTTGAACTTCTCTGTAAGTCTGTTAAAGCCTGTGGTGGGTGGGGTATTTTGTTAAAACACATTTGTTTCCGTCATACATCATTACATTCCGGTATCAGTATGTTAATATAATATTATTATGTTGTATGTTGTGTTTTTGCATTGTTTGATGCAGTTAATGAGTTTGGGTATATTGGGATCTTTTAAAAACTTTACAATTACACCTGGATTTCCCATTGAATTGTTGAAGAAAAATGGATGGCGTCCTTGTATTCCAAATATTTAGACTTGAAAAATGTGACCTTTTACTATCCAGGCATTTTTCAAAATCTATATGCTAAACCTCAATTACGCGTAGCATATTTTATATTCTAAAAAAAGTCATTTTTATAAATTAAAAATGTTAACAAGATGAACGAACGCACATGCCGTTGTTTGAATTCTGTACAGTCTATAACGTCTCTTGACACAATATTATACATGAAATCACCGTTTAAATTTCATGGCAGAGTTTCGCCATTCCAAATCGCCATTTTGAATATTTGATTATTGCGAAAAACATTTAGATGAAAAAAGATTTTAAAAGATTTATCTCTGTGCCACTACGGTGAACCAAATAAGATTTTATTTAATATTCAATTGTTCATACGCATGAAATGTACTAAACATATTTCATTTGGATTTCTTTTGTGAAGACAGCCCAGAAAAAATGGGAGAATCTCACCTGTCGACTTCAAACAGCTAAATGATATGCACAACGGTTAGACAATATATTTTAAACGTTCTTAATATCTATATTTAGGATTATTCTTAACACCAATGTACACATTTATAACCGTTCATGTCCGAAAAGCTTCAAAATATTGGTCAGAAACCCCGGATCGGATCAGGGCGGAAAGTGCTATGCGAAAATGAGCTTTAACGATAAGACCTCGAAATAACAGAAGAAAAATATTTTATGTAGAGGTCTTATATATAGAACTAGCATCCTTGGTCCATTGGTAGAGCGTCGGATTTGGTATGGAACTGTCCCAGGTTGTATGATCAGTCAGGCCACATATGTAGTGTCATTGTTGCAAGGCACCTAACACACATTGGTCAGTATTGGTCGGCTAACCCTGCCCATGAAAACATGGCTAGGTCCGTGCAAGGGGTTTGATATTAATGGAACATACATACATACAAACAGTAAAATGGTGCAGGGATTGAACTGGTGCATGGATTGAACCCACGACCACCCGCTTGCAGGTTGGCTCTCCTAAGTGGGTATGTGCAGTCTGATGTATAGACTGTGCCGAATCGCTACACTTCTCCCTCCTGTTCTTTGTAAATGTACTGACAAGTATGAGGTGCTGAGAATTACTCGCAAAAGAAAGCTACTCATTGTCATTTACGTTTTGAAAGCTATATCGATTATCACATCCAATAAACACAAAATGGGCCGGATGTCAATTCAGCAGCGCGGAATAGCCATCGGGCTAATTACCGCCGGGGTTTCCCAGCGAGAGGTGGGTTTCATTTTCAACGTATTTAAATTATTTTTTAATAATTGTATCAATTTATTTTAGCTGATCAATCGTAACCATAAACAAAATATTACATCAATTATTTTATTAGTAATGTCACTATTATTATTCGCAATATTTTTATGTATACATGCTCACCATGTAATAAATCGTTTTGTCCGTATATTTTGCAGGTTGCTAGACGAATGGGAGTAAACCGTCACACAATCATTGGGCTGGTGAGAAAGTACAGGGCGTCGGGCAGCGTGGACGACCTCCCTCGCCGCAAACGTGAACGTATAACTACTGCCGCTCAAGACCAGCATATACTGCAGATCCACCGTCAACAGCGAATGCGCACAGCTGCTTTAACAGCAAGGGAAACACTCGGCACTCACGGGCGCTACATCTCTGCGAGAACCGTACGGAATCGGCTTCTTACCATGGCTAACATGCGATGTAGACGACCGTTTAAAGGTATCGTTTTTACACCGAGGCATAGGGGTCAGAGAGATCGTTGGGCACGGCGTAATCGCAGAGTAACACAAGCGGCCTGGGCCCCAAGTTCTTTTCACGGACGAAAAGAGGTTTCGTTTACAGGAGAATGATTGCCGTACACGGGTATATCGCGAAAGGGGAGAGAGATTCAACGACAACTGCGTGATCGAGCGTGATAGGTACGGTGGAGGGTCCGTTATGATCTGGGCGGGAGTGTCTATGCACAACAAGACTAACATTGTCTTTATAAATGGCAATCTTACTGCAGCCAGATATCGAGATGAAGTCCTTCAGCCAGAAGTAGTTCCGATGATGAGAAACAACCGTGGTTTGAGCTTTCTCCAAGACGGTGCGCCTGCTCACACAGCCAGGGCTACGTTAGCGTTTCTCAATGCTAATAACGTAAACATAAAGGCACTTCCAGCCAGGTCTCCCGATCTTAACGTGATTGAGAACATCTGGGATGAACTCAACCGACGCATTAGAAGAAATGGTATCGCGCCACAGACCATCCCGTAGCTGAGAGCGAAAATTGCTCAGGAGTGGGCCAACCTACCCCAGAATTACATTCATCGGTACGTCACATCCATGCGCAGACATTGTATTGCTGTGGTTAATTATTGAACTTGTATTTCAGACTTTTGCCGAGTTTTGTATCATTTTAGACAACAAATTCAATATTTTCAGTATTCAACGATCACGAATACAGTATTCTATTTATCACATACTGTGTATGATTCTTGCCGTATGCGTCACTACAAACAGAATGCAGTGCAGCCGCTAGTAGCGCCGTCTTAAAAAGCACCGTCATTTCACGCTGTGAAAAAAAAGGTATCAAAGTAGTCAATAAATGAAAAAGGAATTCAGTTTTAAGAGTCAGTTATAGTCACTTGATTTTGTTTCTGTCCATTTTTAAGCTCAGTGAGCACTGGCTCACCATGAACTTTTGTGTTTGCTGGTTATCTGTCAAGACGGTTGTGTACCATGGTCATTGACGACCATGGTAAAAAACCATGGTGCCTTTTAGCAAAACGTGGTCGACCATGGTCAACTGGTTGTGTACCATGATCCAAAACCATGGTAAAAGATTGTGGTGCCATTTAACAAAATGTGGTCGACCATGGTCATATGACCATGATAGTCCATGGTCGACCATGGTAGTCCATGGTCATATGACCTTCATTTTCGCCTGGGTAAATAAACTCAATCATCATGCAGGGTTCGACACTAACGCGATCCCGGGGACACCCAACAATTTGGGAGGGATTCCTAAGCTTCAAAGTCAGGTGTTCCGTCGGGACTGTTGATTTTTCCAGAAAAAAAATTAACTATTCCAATGAAAAAATCCTAAAGCTATTTACGGAAAATTACTCGGGTCATGGTAACGTTCTCATGACTAAGTTTATCGGATTGGTTTACCAATTCTTTCAGTGCTTACATGTATGCAGTGTATAAAAAAATAGCCAGTCTTAGAATCATGCAAGATTGTTTACAAAAACACTATGCCCGACTGACAATTATTAAGAACAGAATGATGCTCTTTTAGAAATAATAGATATTTACCCTATGCCATGGCATTCATTATATTTAATATTCCAATTTTAAACCAAAATTAAAATGCAGTAATCCCATCAAAACAAAATGTTTATTTGGACATAGAGCAATATAAGTGGCAATATCTCAATTACAAGTCATTGTTGGCATGTCCCAACTCATCAAAGCTTTACAGCAGTAACCTGTCAATCAAATAAATCTTGTTTACACCAAGAATCTAAAAGATCAAAGGTCTTATGTGATGTAATAAAATGTGCACAGTTGACATGCAGCACTAGTCTAACTGTCTAACCCTGGGAATTCATTTTAAAATGATTCAGAAAATGAAAGTTGACACAACTTGTAAAGTAATGTATCACTTCAAATGTAACTCCTACCTCAGTTGTAGTTTATGGGCATACATCATTTAAATGGTACAATTGCATGACACATTAAAATATATTATAATAAATACACTATACTGAAAGGATAAAGAAACGCAGGGTTACAAAATATGCAACAATTATTTAAATCATTATTTTGTGCACTAAAACCGGTGGCTAAAGTTACTTAACCGTGTCATGCACGTGCCACATAGAGAAAATGATAAAAAGCAAAACACACGTGCAGAATAATGATGACAAGTTTGTCAAAACATTTTGTCATACCACTTGATACTCTTGAGGTATACACATCACTTTCCGCTATTTACATTGCATTTGAAGATATTGCAATCATGGTACCGCCGACGGAAGTTCAGAGGGGTCAGGCTATTGCATTGCTAATGCAAGGTTAAAGGCAACACCAGGTTGCTACGCAGTAAGTTCGGTGTGAATGTTTCTACCATAGAACATCTTGTCTGTCGTCTTAGAGATACCGGAAGGTTTGCCGACGACCGCGATCAGAACGTCAGAGCCTAACGCTGCGACGTCAAGTCAGGGCTATTCGTCTTGCCCACCTGCATAATTGCCACGTTACTGCCACTGAAAAAAAAGCTGTTAATACGGTAGGCAATCATAATCGCCACATTCACCCCAGAACTGTAAGGAATCGATTGTGCAAGGTTTGTGTGCGAGCACGTCGTCCATACGTTGGTCTGTCTCTCACGCATGCATGTCGCGCACGTCCAGGGCTTCGAAAATTACCAGTTTGTCGGTTTACAGTCAAAATACTTTTAAAAATCGGTCCAAAATATTGTTGAAAAAGTCAAGAAATCGGTCTATAACGAACCTAATTTGGTAAGTATAATCCGTTGACACATTTCACACGTTTCCAATTTACGATCAAACTGGATAATTGCCACCTGAGGCCACCTGAGGTCCCATGTCTCCATGGTGATCAGGCGATCAATGCATGTCATGTCAATTACATGAAATTAGTGCGGTAATCGTTTGATGTTTACAGCAAAACTACCGACATTTGTTAGTTTCTTTGAAGTGGACTGAATGATTGACAGTCGATTATTTTAGAATTTTATAAAGAATTTGTTTTTAAAATGTTTGCATTAAATTAAAGAAGTGTGCTAGGATTAATTTGCAATTAAATAATAATTAATATTTTAAATAGAAATCCGAAAATCCGTTATGACTCGGAATGTACTCAAAATATACGACGGGTATATAATGTTTAGTATATTTATTGTACAGCGCCCTTCAATTCAATATTGAAATGGCACAACGCAGTATATCTGTGATGTTTAAAGAGTCAAATGACCGGCTTGGCAACCTGGATCAAAACAAAATTCGGACTGGTAATCCGAATGACAACGTCCAGACTGGCAACCTGGCTTTCAGTGAGTCTAGTACAAGTAGTCGACATGACAACCAGACTCAACATGACAATCGGACTGGCAACCCGAATATATTTGCGATGTTTAAAGAGTCAAATGACCGGCTTGGCAACCTGGATCAAAGCAAAATTCGGACTGGTAATCCGAATGACAAAGTCCCGACTGGCAACCTGGCTTTCAGTGAGTCTAGTACAAGTAGTCGACATGGCAACCAGACTCAACATGACAATCGGACTGGCAACCCGAATATATTTGCGATGTTTAAAGAGTCAAATGACCGGCTTGGCAACCCGAATCAAAACAAAATTCGGACTGGCAACCCGAATGAAACCCAGATTAGCGACCTAGGTCAGAATCGTTTTTCATTCATGAAAAACAGCAAAACTGTAGAAAAACGGGACAAGAGAAAAAGGAAACTTAGTAGTGGCGCTTCCTCTGAGCAAAAAAAGAAAAGATCGAAACAAGACTGTGAAAAGGTATTCCGAAAATCCTGGCAAAGCGATTTCAAGTGGCTCCAGTACGAAAATGGTGCAATGTTGTGTTCTCTTTGTATCTTGCACAAAAACAAATCAAAGTTCTCGCAGTCTGGCTCGACAAATTTTCGCATATCGACATTGCATAAGCACGAGACTAGCAGTGGGCACACAAAATCTCTCGCTCTAGAGTCAGATATCCAATCTAAAAAAATACTGCCAGTTTCAGACTGCATAGTTAAGGAGTTTGTTATGTTATGTTATATTTCGGGTTTTACGCCTGCATCAGCACCATTTTGGGCTATATCGCCGGCGGGCAGTTTACCTAACAACACCTTTCCTGGGCAGGCTCCAGCGGTTAACCAGTACTTGGGTGCACCAACCTCCGTAAGAAACTGCCAACTTTTTCATATAAATGAGACACGGTCTGAGCGGGGCTCGAACCCGTGACCATCAGTGATGATAGGTTACAGTGGTATACAAGTCAGCGACCTTAACCACTCGACCACGGAGGCGGACAGTTAAGGAGTTTGACAAAATAGAGGCAGCTGTATGCCGTCTTATTCGAACTGCGTATATTGTTGCTAAGACACATATGCCCATTGCAAAATATAAACAGCTCTGTGAACTGCAGATATGTAATGACACGAAACTAACGACAAAACTGTATCAAGACGATAGTGCATGTACTGAGTTTATCAAAATTATCTCCAACTATCTTGACCAAAATCTCTTTAAAAAACTCAGAAACAGTCCCGCACTAGGGATTATGATTGATGAAAGCACAGATCTTGGATTGGAAAAGCATTTAATAGTTTGCATAAATTACATGCAAGATGGAATCGTGCACACGAGTTACTCGACATTGATTAAACTTGTTGCTGCCGATACCAGTGTCGTATACAACACGCTTGTTAGCTATCTGAGAGCATGCAACATAGATGTGTCAAAAATACTGGGTTTTAGTTTGGATGGTGCTGCAGTAATGCTTGGCAAAAATAATGGTGTTGCAACTAGATTGAAATCTGACAGTCCATATATGTTGGACATGCATTGTATTGCCCACAAACTAGCTCTCGCTAGTCTCGATGCCGCGAAGTCGGTCAGAGAAGTGAGGTACTATGAAGGTATATTACATACATTACACACATTTTTCAGTCGATCTAGTAAAAGGCTGGAGCACTTGCGAGTTTGGCAGGAAGTTTTGGAAAACCCGAAAGTGAAGCCTTTAGCGGTTCACCAAATACGCTGGCTTAGCTTTGCAAACTGCGTAACAAATGTACGCAGAACTCTTCCGTCCCTCCTAAAATCTCTGGAAAGTGACAGTGACGATGATCTAATGGCCTCATCGCTATTCTATGCAATGTCAACATACAAGTTTTTGTTTCTGACGCACTTCTTTTGTGACATAATGTCAGAAATTGCAATGGTGTCGAAAATATTCCAAGAGCGTGATACAAATTACTTGCAATTAAAGAGCACCCTTTCCGCTGTTTGCTCTATAGAGCAGCAGTATTTGATTGAAGACGCATCGTATGGCACACACTTGCGTGAGTTCCTAGATAATTATGAGAATAAACATGAATTTCACGGCATTGAGATCAAACGCTCACATAGAGATGCTAGACTTCCTGTCACAGTGTCAGAATTCGCAGATATTCTACGAAATAGCTTGCATGCAAGATTTCCAAGGCTTGACATATGGGATGCAATGTCGATTTTTTGCCCAGATGCATTTCCCAAGTCAGCAAAGGATAAGGCAAGATTTGGCTTAAAAAAGCTGACGATACTGACTGATCATTTTGGCGAGAAAAGGGGAAGTAACACGCCCCCTATTAATGCAGAAGATGCAAAAAGGGAATGGTCCCTGTTTAAAAATCACATGTTTGCTTTGTCAGAAGGAGCTCAAGATACAGACAATAATGATGTTCCCATTACAGGGGCCACTCTTGCCGAGAAAATGATAAAGTCAGACAAATATGTAAACGAATTTCCAAACATGATCAAGCTTATGGCTATCAGTAGAATACTGCCAGTCAGTTCTGTTGAATGTGAAAGAGGTTTCTCAATACAGAACCTCATTAAGACACGGACTAGGTGCACTCTGAGCATAGATTTACTTGATAAGTTGATGCATGTGTCTATCAATGGACCAATACTGCAGGAATTCAACCCTCAGCCTATATATCGCAAATGGCGGGAGCTACATCTCAGACATATTTTCTCAAACACAGCAAAGCATGCCAAACTTGTTGAGAAATAAACAGGCTTAAAACCCGAACAAACAAACAAACAAACAACTAGTTCCCGTCGCTAGCCCTGTGCACATCTGTTTGTACACACAATGTGTACACCAGTGTGTTGGATGCGTTCCGTCTGTCATTTACAACTCATCAGCGTCCACTATGGTTTGCCGACGTAACCGACAAACAGTGCAGACCCTGATCAGATGCCACATTTTCAGAGGTAGTTGATATAATATAGTTTGACGGGACCGAGTTCGATTTGGGCCGAGTTCACCCGCTTCCACCGGTGATACAGGTGACTAGATAAAATTTACCTCTATCAAAATGTCCTACCATTCATTTATTTTTAAATGCCGTACACTTAAAACTATTATTAGACAAAAGGAAAATTTACCAGACCTATAGTAACGGGTAAAGTACAGTTTGTCCTGAACATACATGCGATTTTTAAATATAATTGACTGGTGACAGCATGGAAATAAAGCAAAAAAAGCAAATTGGGTTTACTTACTTACGATTTTATGGGGGGGGGGTGGGGGGTGCAAAAATATTGGCAGGACATGATGGGACTGACTCGATTTCGGCCCGGACCGATTTGGTTTTGAAAATTTTCGAAGCCCTGCGCACGTCGTATGGCTTGGTTGGCGGCACATGCTCCCAGACTATTTCTGATGAGGCAATGGCGACGAGTCTTTTTTACAGATGAGTCCTGGTTCACTCTTTTTCATCCAGACGGTCGATGTTGTGTATACCGACGTCGTGGGGAACGCTTCACCGACGTTTGCGTTCTTGAGAGGGATAGGTTTGGGGACGGCTCGGTTATGGTCTGGAGAGAGATATCTCACGGGGTAAAGTCACCGTTGATTGTGGTAGCCGGGAATTTAAACGCCGTAAGATATAGGGATGAAATACTCTGCCCTGTCGTAGTTCCATTTGTGCAACAGCATCACCTAATTTTTCAGCATAATAATGCCCGGCCCCATGTAGCTAGAGTTTGTCAAGACTTTCTCGCAAACGATAACATTAACCCACTCGACTGGCCACCGTACAGTCCAGATATGTCCCCAATCGAACATCTGTGGGACAAACTTGTCAAGAGGGTAAGGGGGCGTCGGAATATCCCCGTTACTCTCGACCAACTAAAGACTGCCTTGTTGCAAGAGTGGGACAATATCCCCCATGAGAAGGATAAATGCACTGATGAACTCCATGCACAGGAGAATCAGGGCTGTGTCAGATGCGCGAGGGGGGCATACGAGATACTGACTGAGTTAATCGATTTCATTTTGCCAAATTGGAAGTTACCGTCAAATGGGTTACAATTACTAATGAATTATAATTGAAAATCTAATGAAATTTTGGTATTATATGAGCATATCATATAAAAATATTGTATATTACATCAAACATATCACTTTAAATCCTTTCAGTATATAAAAACACTGCTTGGGGAAAATGGCACATTCCGGAATTGGCTAAAGGAGGCACTGAGCCAGATGTGTCTTATAATTAAAGCAAAACAGTTCTTTATTTATAACATGGAGAAGGTCAAAAGACGCAACAATACACAAAACCCAACATACAAAATTGAAGTTGTTGCAAAGTTGTATAACATGGCCGATCAGTAAACCCTTCATAACCATATTCATTGCTAAATGTTATTATAAATTTAATTTTACATGTGGTCATATTTGTAAAACATAGTACGAATCAGTTTTTAGATTAGATATTTAGATATTTAATTTAGAGTGGCATTGTAGATTAATATTACATGAAATATACATAGATTCATTAATTAAATTCCATTCAGCTTTCCAATCACATGATGGACACATAATATAACATATAATTTTGCTAACAGTGCACAACTAGTATGCATGCTAGCACAAACATATAGAAAACATACGCATTTCTAACTGTGCGTAATTGCTATTTTCTCCCAGGCCCGTCGCTGGGCATACGAAAGTAAAAAAATGAAAACTCCAAAAATGCAATAAAACCCCAGGCAGACATAATTATGTGTGTGTGGACTGGTGGAATAATTGAGCCCATTGCAAATATGGTGCATCTCGAAATTTAGTTTGTGCTATTTTACGTGCTTGTTTAATTGATAAGGGCGATAGATCATGTATATTATACATGTATACATCTAGCCTTAATTTATACCTTTATACGGATTGTCGTAAGAACTTTAGTCCTGCAATTGTATGTTACAAAATGCATTGAAATGCAGGACATTGCTTCCTCATTTCAAAACATCTCCTGGGGGCCACCCCGGACCCCCCCCCCTAGCGTACTCGCTCGCTATGCTCACTCGACAAACAACCACATTTGGCCGTGAGTATCATCAAAATAGCTCCACTGACGGCCCTGTCTCCCAATTATAGCGAAAATAATTCTCCATTTTTATCTTAATCGTAATGGTAAATGCCATCTCAAGACCAAATTTAGAGTTACATGTGGACATTCTGAATAATGTGCAACACTACAACGCTGTTCCACCATCAATCTATCTTGTTCGAAAACGAAGATAACAAGTATTACATTATATAGTACAACATTATTATATGTATTACATACCTCGGCTATATAACAAATTATTAAATATATTTTTCAATAGTATAGCATCACAAGTATACCTGTACAACATTATCATATATATTAGCATATATATTACACTCAATGATAAAATGGAACTCATCTTCAATTATATTACAAGTTAAACATGTGACGACATTTTTAAACGGGGATAATGATTGACAAAATTTTTTAACATTAAAACACTCTAGATATGGACGGCAGTCGTAATTCATGCAACTGCCGATGAACAATCAGACAGGGTGAAGACCATTGAGTCCAAGGGGAAACAGGAGCAGGTCGAAATACTAGGAGCCAGGACATAAAACGGTCTACATAGAAAGTGAAGATTGGTGTAAATATCCACAAATGATAATTTGTCATTATTGACATTGAATGGGAAATTGATATTATTAACCCTTTCCTTCATAGAGATTTAGGTTAATATACTATTATATCTCCATACAAACGACAGCCATTTAACTATCATGCAGTGGATAAGTAATCGCCATATCTATCCCACCTCCATAGATATTACTGGGACTACATGAGATTCTGGCCTATGTTATGAACATTGGTTTGGCTACTACATTGTCAATGTATGTCATATTGGTATTGGCGTCAAGAGGTGCTTCTATGAGGGAAAGGGTTAAGGGGAAATTGATATTATTGAGTGATGGTATAATAATGATAAAAGTCGATAAAAATAGAATGCATGCTTAGTTAGTATATATATATATATATCTGTCTTATTCCTCTTACATGTAAATAAACTTCATACCAACTATTAACCAACTACTAGCAACAGCGGTAGTAAAAGTTGAGTTTTTTATTTTTATCATTCAAACACTGCTTCAATTGCCTTTCGACTTGATAAATAATATCTCATTAAACTTCAAATATGCATGTCATAAGTTACATATTCGCCAGTATTGCACTAAGTTCAACATACTCTCATGGGAAGGGCCAATTACTAATGTTGTTCAGAACTTGTGGCCCAACCCATTTGCTTTTGCTCTTATTATATAGCAATAAAATATGATTAAACTAAACTATTAAGCACATCTTCCGTGATTGACAAAGATGCACCAAAATTTAACGTCATGTATCCCCCCTATCTTGAGAATAATCTGTGAATTCTATTTTATCTAGCATTGGTTCGATATGTGCGTGTAATACTGATTTTGTAACAAATACAATTGTATGATAGCAAATTATTTACAAATTGTGACAGTCAGTTTGAACATGAATATATCTTTAATGATGATTTTGTAAATAAATATCAACAAAACTCAGTTCATTTGCTGGGAGATCTTCAAACTTTGACTAACTCTTTGCACGCTAGCGGTGAAAACAACAGTCAAATATGTCATTCAATTTTATTAGAATAGTGTCGTAACGACACAATTCAATTCTAATAAAATTACATGACATATCACCAGATTTTTCAGTTACAAATAAGAAAATCACATAAATGAATTATCATCTACTGCACTTAATTGAACTATTTATAGCCTTTTGTTTGCCAAGCATGCAAAGAGTTAAAATATCCACCATTTATGATTGTCAACAATCTGCTCTTTCAAATGAATACAGCACAATCTCATCCCTTCCATAATTAAATTATGTCCAACTCAAAATAAAATTTGTTTATCTTTCTTTTCTATTCTCATTAAGCACAACATAGGACTTTAATGGGACCAATTAGAACCTGTCCTTAAGATTTCTGTTTTTCAATTCTATTCAATATATTTATTGCATTAAATATGACAACATACTTATAGCAAATAATACATATATAAACAAAGTGCAATGGTTTTTAAGCTTTCTAACATAATTTGTGCCATGCAGTTTTATTTATTAACCCTTTCAACCCCACAGGCCTCTAAATAGGCTTATGAAACAGTGTAGATCCAGATGAGCCGGCTCGTAACGAGCCGTCTCATCAGGATCTGCACTTTTTTGCCAGTAATAATTATTAATTTTAGACAAAATTACCCATCTTGATAAATGAACTGGTCCGAATGTAATTTTCTTATTCATTTATTGGTCTAAGAATATCATGGACCAGTCCATGTCAGTTACTTGGGGTTGAATGGGTTAATAGAGGTGTTGGTGGCTCTTATAACATGATTATGGCCCAACTTATTGGCAATGTGGTCATGCACAGTTGCGAATTCCCACAGAAAGCATATATAAAAAATTGTATGTTTTCTTGAAACACTATTACCATTACCGGTACCCTCATCAATCCACTTTCCAAGATGACACATTTTATCACTGGATGTAATTTTGAAAATAACATTTTTTCAGTCATTTCCTTAGATGCTCAGGTTAATGTTAAAACATGCAAATATATCATGAATGTTGCCATTTTCACAGACATCAAAATATACAATGTCACCATTTCTGGATATAATGTCATCTCGTCCTGTGGGTTCCTTTTTGATAAAACATGTGACATTTATTTATCTGTGCATTAATTTTAAAGGCGTGTTCTCTACAGTTTTGTAAAAATAGTTTACAATACAGGGCTCGACACTAACCACTGCCCGATTGCCCGGGGCAGGTAAATGTTGGCGGCGGGCAAGTACTTGTTGTTACTCGCTTGCCCGACGGGCAACTAGTTCTAAAAAAAAAAATATATATATATAAAAAAAACTAGTTTTTGTTTCAATATTTTACGAAACGATAGCTACTCTTGCTCGACAATAATAGCGTAAGCCTTTTTTCTCAACCACCCAACTAAATAATGACATCAACCACGCGTTTTGACCCTAAGCCCAGTGTTTTGGCTCCAATATCTGAATAGCAAACAGCTGTTTGCAAAAACAAGTATACTCATTTCCAGCGCAGTAATGGTCAATGAATGATTTCATCATCATTTGATAATCAGCCAAATAGTTCGAGAGCTAGTCTATACTAATTTATTTTAAGCTCGATTATCAAACAAGTACTACAACTTCGATTAATCATGGCATGCTTACGTCTGTTCCTGGGACCAACCACAGTACTACACAATTTTGGATAAAGTTTCTTGCTCAAGGAAACAATGGTAGGGCGCGAACTCATTGGGATTGTTTGTGATACAGCTGCACACAGCATCACATAAGATTTAGAGTGGTGCAATATTAAGCACGATTTGGGATATCTTTGCTTTTTCTTCCAAAATGCACAGCCAGAAAACAGTTATTTTGTTGAGATTTGACAGGCGATGTGAGAGTAAAATGTACACGTCGTAATAATTTTCTACCGTGAACGTCTTTAACCCTTTCAACCCCACAGGCCTCTAAATAGGCTTATGAAAAGTGTAGATCCAGATGAGCCGGCTCGTGACGAGCCGTCTCATCAGGATCTGCACTTTTTTGCCAGTAATAATTATTACTATTTTTAGATAAAATTACCCATTTTGATAAATGAACTGGTCCAAATGTAATTTTCTTATTAATTTATTGGTCTAAAAATAGCATGCACCAGTCCATGTCAGTTACTTGGGGTTGAAAGGGTTAATGCAATATACATAGTATTACATAGTGCATCATAAAATATTTTCAAGACTATTTAATTGTTCATCATCTGACAAAGCCAGTCACTTGACACAAAAAGCTCCAAAAACAAATATCATAATAATTTCATAACGCACACATAAAAATGTTTCCAAAAATACTATAATTTTTTATACTCACAGTCAAAAATTATATTGCTCCTCTCTGAAATAAGGGGTGAACACAGAATGATAACGAATTGATGCAAGTCGATATAATATATATACAGGTGTTAGCACAGTGGAGAAATAAATAATCCAAGACAGGAGTAATATTCTGATGTAGTGGATAGGTACATATAATTCATTCGAAATCCATAATGTCTGTCTGAGACACCAGAAACAACTGAATAAAGTCAGACACAGCTCTATAACTAAAGAAGAGCGCTCCAGAGGTCTCACATAAGTTACAGAGAGCTGGTGATATATATACGTGTCTCACATACATGTACTTACACACAAAATATACACACAGTGAAACCCCTCTAAACCAAACGACCACCGGACCAGAGGTAAAGCTTGGTTTGGAGGGGTTTTCGGTTAAGAGGTGTTTTAATAGTGGGTAAATTTCTCCTAAATTAACATTTCAAGTCTGCAATACTTAAAAGGAGGCTGAGACATGTTTATAGTTTGGCAGTTAGTAAAGAAGTGATTAATTTTAAGCACAGGGATTCGGCACGTTTGGGGGTACTAGTATATATATTTAAGTACAGGGATTCTACTCTGTGGGATGTCAGATTTCGCATCGATTAGTAAAATGGCCCTATCTGAAACAATTTTGAACAAATCTGTTCAAATATAGCGCCTATCCCGAGTATTTATATTGTTCTTCAAATAAAACACAACTTTAAGCTGCATGCATGTATACTTTGCAAACAATTGCCACAGACATTGGCCATAGCAGGTCACATTTCCATATTAGGACACGGGTTCTGTCAGCAACAAAAATAAATCTTCGACGGGAGAGTTTTAATAGTGAATAACATCAATAAAATGTGTTTCCACTAACGTGCAGGTTTATTCGGCAAAAATGTACGTCAAAAAGAGATTTCGTAGAATTTTTCAATTTGTTTTGAAAATTTCTCAAGCGGCGCAGTTCGTGTTGAAACGAGCGTTCTGATTGGATTATTAGAATGTAACTAGATGTTGTTGTTTTTTATGAAGAATATCATAATTTTATTTTACCCATTCATAGTCATCTCTTGTATATAAATAATAAGGTATAATGACTTTTACTAAAAAAAGTAATCTATTGTTTTTAGTATTCATCAGTGAATTGTTTGAACGTACTGGGGTTTCTAATATAATAAATTGTTTTAATGTTTCAGTGTTATAATCTCTTGATGTATTTAAGATACCGGTATATATTTTATATGTTAGTTTTGATGTTATTGTGCATTGAAATTCTGGACCAAAATGATATTAGCTTTTCTTCTATGTCTAAAGATAGTGGCATGCATGCAGTTTCTTTATATGCCATGTAATTTGGCATTGATCGTTTTAACTTAATATATTAAGAATTTAACCCATTCAGGAATATCAATATTTCCATATCCCCATATTTCTGCCCCATACAAAATAATTGGTTTATCATTTTATTGAAGATCAATAGGTAGAGACAATGGATTACAATTTCGGATCAAGCTATACATGACAAATAAATATGGGGTTTTTCAAAATCCAAAGTTAGAAAATTTACATGTTAAATATTGAATTAGGAGTTAGGCTATCAACATGTAACGCTGCTGTTTATGGTGAATTAGGTCGTTATCCATTATATATAAATAGATATACACGTATTGTTAAATATTGGTTTAAATTGTGTCGTAATGGTATTACATTATTAAAACAATTGTTTTTATTGCCATGAATGATGTATCACATGGTATCACAAATTGGTTTACCGATGTTAAGAATTTATTATCTAAATATGGAGTCCTGTATAAATGGAATAATGTTACCTATAACCACAAGTTAGAATACAACGACCATGCATTCCTTTTATTGTTCAAACAGCGAGTATTTGATGAATATATACAGGGATGGCGAAGGAGTATAAGTACTATGGAAGTTTTAGCATTGTATAAATGTGTTGAGAATACATTATGTTATGTTATATTTCAGGTTTTACGCCTGCATCAGCACCATTTCGGGCTATATCGCCGGCGGGCAGTTTACTTAACAACACCTTTCCTGGGCAGGCTTGGGTGCACCAACCTCCGTAAGAAACTGCCAACTTTTTCATATAAATGAGACACGGCCTGAGCGGGGCTCGAACCTGTGACCATCAGTGATGATAGGTTACAGTGGTATACAAGTCAGAGACCGTAACCACTCGACCACAGAGGTGGACTGAGAATACATTAGATATAGAATTTAATTTGAGTCTCGCAATCTGCGTGTCACAGTAGGTAATTTATACATAGGTCTTAACATACGTTCTTAAGGAGTCGTAAATCAAACAAATGCGTTAACATCGTGCATGCGTCAAACATCGGTTACATTCATATTGATTTCATTAATCCGGTTGTTATATGTGTTCTAGTATAAGTAATTGTATGGAAGACATTCCGCAATGTATGTCAATGACGGAAATAGCCGATGCTACACATGCAATTTCGAGCAAATTGTCCGTGAACACATATCCCATATTAAAGTTGTTTTGTATTTGTCCAATCGTTGTGTCTGTTTTATGTGTATGAATGGATTATAGTATGAAAGAATTGCGTGCATTGGTTGTTGAAGATTAATCCTTTCACTGATGGGTATTTGGAATATCTTTCTTGGTAGTCAGGACATAATTCTCTTACGAGAGAGACGTTTTGTATAGTAACTTGAAATATTCAGATTACTCTGATACATGTATATACAGTGTATATAGATATAGAACCGATGCTGTGGTAAGGAATTGTAAATGTATTATATCAGGGTTCCCTCTGTCTGAATGTTTGTCTGCGCCACTTATGTCGCAAATTGAAAAACACTGGAGCCAATTTAAAAAGATTGGAGCCAACTAAGAGCCATATAGTTGACAAATAAATATTTGAAGCCATGTATTTGACAAAACATGTTCCAAAGAAATAAAATAAAAAAATGTATTAAAAAGTTGCGCAAAATATTTTCGCCAATTCACAAAATTTAGCGCCAATATTTGTTTTTTGTCGCCATTGGCGACCAACAGTGGGAACCCTGTATATGTATTACTTATATTTCCCCTAACGCGTCGATTGTTTTATTGAGTACTGTGATATGTTGTATTGTTTTATATTGTTTTATATTATCTTAAAACGTATATTTGTATGTTTTAGGCCAACTGTAATAGGAAATAAAGATATATGAACCAACGCCAGGATTTTTGTAATAAAGTGACCCCTGTGACATTGGTGGCCAGTGTGGTTCCTGCAGTTGGCTACAGTGTTGGACCCGGACCAGAAGATGGCCGGAAGGCGGAGGATCGATCATAATAGTCGACAAGGAGGATCTGAGAGTCAAGCGATGTAGATCGGTTGGGCGAAATGGATAAGAGGTTTGAACAAATCTGATGCATCAGTAAAATCAGTAAAATCGGTAAAGTGAATAAGCTAGCTAGAAGTGTTGAATTGTGAATATAAACATAAAATTATGAAAATGAATTGGAAATCGCTTTCCATAGTGTGAAAATTACGACTGAATGAAATTGTATTAATTAGCTTTATTTAGAATATGTATACGTGTATTTATATGTATTTTTACTGTGATTATTCAGCATCTTTAGGATTATTTGAGGAATTTAAATTTTTTCGTTGGAATTTTTGAGGGTGTTATAAATATCAAATTGAAGGAATTCATACCAATTTATGGTCTGATTTATTATTGCCCTAGTATCAGCACTCTTTGTAGTTTATTGTTTGCACAATATTTTGCACTGTACTTAGCAGGTAGTGGAACTTGAATGATAGTGAAGAGGAGCATTGGAGGTATGTGATAAATGTTTTCATTGTGTTTTTGTGTTTCAATTTTGAGAACCGGAATATATTCTAGACGGCGGTTATTCAATACTTATTTTGAAAATCGTTTTCTAAATATTAAATTATTTACGCGAAGTACAACAAGAATATATTTGAAGTACATGTAGTTCAGATGTAAAAATAGAAGTTGTAGTGTAGTTAGATTTGTACTACATACTGTAGAAAGTGTTACAGACATATACTATATTATACGTTGAATACTATATATAGTAATCAGAGTATATTATCAGACTCTTTGAATAGCTGTAGAAATAGCTGCAGATATAGTTTATTGTATTTTTGTAAACTATTTATAATGAATGAATGAATGGTGTTTTACGGCGCATCGACATCTACGGTCATGTAGCGCGCATTAAAGTTATGTTTATTGTCGAGTGTATGAAATAAAATTCTATATAAGTATATGCATTACGTAAAAATTAATACTAAGAAGTTAAATGAATGAATGAATGGTGTTTTACGGCACATCGACATCTAAGGTCATGTAGCGCGCATTAAAGTTATGTTTATTGTCGAGTGTATGACATAAAATTCTATATAAGTATATGCATTACGTAAAAATTAATACTAAGAAGTTATAAAGACGTAAGATTAATTACAGGTAATATATGAATGAATGATTACTACAAAGGCATGATTAACAATTGATATCACAGCTTATTATAAATTCCTATTGCCTTGATAAATGATATGATGGACTCTACTCTGATAGAGTCGAAGAGTTTTTTAATGTTGTCCACATTGTAGTACTGCAACCGGATTGGTTGAAGGTCAACACAGTGTATTAAGATATGCTCCACCGTGTATAGAGTATTGCATGGGATACATTCTGGTGCATCATCTCGTGACAACAGCCATGAATGTGATATTCGAGAATGACCAATCCTGAGACGGGCAAGAATGACTTCTTCTCGACGAATAGGCCTGTAAATTGGGTACCATTCGCCAAGTGTTGGTTTGACCGAATGAAGTTTGTTAAAAATTTCACCATCCCATTGGGCCTGCCAAGAGGATTGAATTAAGGTAAGAATTGTAGATTTAAAATCAGTATAACACACTTTAATCCTAGAAATGGATAATGACAAAGCCAGCTTTGCATTCTGATCAGCCATTTCATTTCCTTTTATTCCCATATGACTCGGAAGCCAGCAGAACACAAATGTATTTATTTCTGAAAGGGAAGAAATCCTTTCAAGCAAAGTACAAACAATAGGATTTTCAAACTTTTCATAATACAAAGCCTGTAAAACAGACAAGGAATCAGAGAAAATGATATATTGAACATAGTGTGATTCCACTGCAAGATCTAGAGCGAGATCTATGGCCTTCAGTTCGGCAGAGAAAATTGAGGACTTGTTTGGAAGTCTACATTTCCGATTTTTATTCCCAAAGATTGCTGCTGACGAAACTATTTATAGTTATTGTTATTATCGGTAGTTCTAGATACTGTGTTGATTTGAGTACCTATTTGGGTGCAAATAATTTCATGGTTTATAAACAGTTTTGAGGAATTCCTTATAGTTTATAGACTATGGTGGTGGCCAGGTCATTGTGGGTTATATAGTATATTGAAATATCAACACGTATTTTGTGTAGAGAACTATTATATAAGACTATGTGGCTATTGTATTGATTTATTATTCATGCTATTTTGTGTTTCATTGTATACTGTTTGTCATTAACCTATATTATTATATCGTGTATAGCAATCATCGCTAAAGGTGGAAAGACGGTAGATGCCAGTACTACAGAATCTATTTTAACTAATACACAGATTAGGCAGATTTTAGAAGCATTAAAGAAGAGTAGTGATTATGTTGTTCTGACAAAGGGCGAATATGATGCGTTGAAGCATACCCCACCCACAAGTACACCTATTGTGAAGGACCCTGTTGTGAAACCCAAAATGACTGTGACAGATAGATTCAACACATCTGCTATTAATTCTATGTTTGATCAATCTTCTTTACAGATGCCGAGCAGGGATCATTCTAAGGGCGATGTGGGCGAAATTGTCGCCCTAGGGACCCTGACTTCGCCCTCTGGGGGCCCCACTTCTCCCTAAAAAGAATAATATTTTTGGGTTTTACGATTTTAAAACAAAATTGTGTCTAGTAAGAGACACTGGCCCATTATAAAGCACTCCTTCTATTCAAATGTTGTATTTAATGGTTGTACTGTGCATCTTAACCCTATTTTGCAGAAGTATATTAAAGAACACCATTTAAGGAAGCGATCACGTGCTTTCTCACTTCTCCCAAAATTCTGACCTAGAATGAACCCTGGCCGAGTATTGAAATGATATTACCATTCTTTTCAGGAGAGCAACCGCCATTAAAAGGTGATGTTACATAATTATGATGTATGGCGCTATGAGGTGAAGTATCTTCTGTCAAATACTAATTTGTCACAAGCTGTTGGTTTACAGGTTATTCATAGATCTCTCCGTGGTGCGGCAAGACAAATACTTATACCATTGGGTGAGATGGCAACCATGACTGATGTTCTCTGGAAACTGGACACATTATTTGTAAATGTATCAACTAATGAGTCTATCATGCAAACCTTTTACAGTGAGTTGCAGAAGCCAAAAGAGAATGTGACAACATATGGTTGTAGGTTAGAGACTTTGTTGCAGGTGGCAGTTGAGTGGTCACGTGAATCGCGAAGGACGAAACGACATGTTACGATCCAAGTTCTGGACAGGTATTCGAGACGAGAAATTGAGACTTTTGACATGTCATAAATATGATTCTATTATTAGTTATGACAGGTTGTTAGGTGAAGTCAGAGCTGTGGAGCAGGAGTTATTGATTACTGAGAAGGTGAGCACAGCACAACATCAGACTGTGTCAGCTGAGAAGGTTAAGGCAGTAGAGGAGCTTGCTAAAAAGATGGATATGATGATGTTAAAGATGCAGTCATTGGAGCAACAAATGAGGGACAGAAAGCAGACAACAATCCAAGTAATTTCAATTCTTTTACAGGAAGTAGAGGCTACTCGGGTTACAGAGGAAATTATAGAGGCAGAGACCGTAACCGAGGAAGTCATAATTATGGGAATCAAAATGATAGAAATGGCCACAGAGATGGTGATAGAAATGAATACAGAAACAAGTGGTTCTAGAGACTATAATCATACTAATAGTACTAACAATACTAATAAGGGTAACCCAAAAGCTTAGACTCCTCCGTGGTGGTGCACACAAAGGAAGTCAGTTGTGACAAGAGCTCCAAAGTGTCATTGGCTGATAGATTAGTTGGTAATGCTAATGTTGGACAGGCCAAGATATGTGGTATTAAAACAAATGTGTTAGTTGACACAGGTTCAATGGTAACTTTAATTTCTGAATCATTTTATTACAGGTTAGAGCCCAAGCCTGAATTACATTGCATTAATGATTTCAAGTTAGATATTGTAGGTGCTAGCGGATCCAAGATATTGTACACAGGTTACATAGAAGACGAAGTGTTAATCCTCAGTATTTTAGATACTCCTATTTTTAATCCAATTTTAATTGTACCCGATACGGAATATCGTCAACCTGTACCAGGTATAATAGGTACAAATGTGTTACGTTTGTGTAATACAGGTCGTTCATCCTCATCTGATCGTTTTAAAATTGCATTAGATGCCATGAAATGTGTAAATTTGATTTCAGTGAAATCAACAAACAAGAAGCCATTTGTGATTCAACCAAATCCAGCTGCAACTATTGCATGTCTTGTTAGAAAGAAAGATGACAATGTTATTGCAACAGCCATTACAGAGGCAACAGAGAAACCTCAATTTGCTGGATTAAATATTTGCCCAAGAGTAGTTACATTGGAAAATACAGGTACTACAGCAAGGATCCCAGTCAAAGTCTGTAACATGACTGCACGTGTTATCAATATTAAGCCTAATACTGTATTTTGTTCTCTTGTAACTTACGTAAGTAAAGGTTGTAGATTCATGGACGCCAAATATATCTTCTCCAAAACCTGATACTTCTCAGCCTTTTAATAATTTGCAGGGCTTTAGGTATCAAAGTGAACAAAGACAATTTGACAGATGGGCAGTTTTTACGCGTTCAGCAGGTTCTCGGTAAATGGGAGCACATTTTATCTAAGTGTTCCACAGATATTGGTAGAACAGACCTTGTACAACATCATACAAATGTTAATGATGATATACCTTTTAGACAACCTTACAGGATGTATGACGAGGTTAGACAGCATTTACGAGAGATGGTGGATTGTGGAGCAATCAGAGTAGGGTAAGTCTCCATATTGTAGCAATATTGTTTTAGTTAGAAAGAAGGACATGAGTCTCAGATTTGGTATAGACTTACGCCAGCTGAACAAACGGACCATACGAGATGCTTACACCCAGGGTATTAGCCAGAGAGCCACAAATTACGTTGGACGGCGTAGTGGACGGCCATTTCCATATGTTCTCAAATATATTTCGTAAACATGCTCAATTTCCACACCAAAAGCTCTGATGGAATGCGTTACTTTTTCGCAGTTTCGGTTTTGTTTCGAGTATTTTTCTAAGCGATCACATGACTGCTGCCAGTGAATCCCACACCGATTTCGTACGCCGACGCTGATTGGCCGATCGCCCGTCTGAACCTCAGCAAACAGCCAATCACAGAGCATCTTACGTCGAGCGGTAGGTTTCGTTTCATGTAAAAATGGCAGCAAAGCCGAAATCTGTCGCTGTTCGCAAAGACATTCGATCATATGGAGACAAATGCATTTATTTTGACATGGATGTTAACGGATTACAAACATGTTTTGGACTATTGGAATTCAGAATTCTCACTACATGTATGATGTTCCGTTTGCGGATGATGTTCTGTTGCACAATTTTCATATTTTGTGTGTCAATGGGAATCTTGTAAGGATGTGAGTACAGGGCCCCAGGACAGGGTATGGTCATTGGTCTTCAGGACAAAGGGCAAACAGTGCATGTAATGTCATGTCATGTATGCAGCATGCTGTATGAATAAAAATCATGGTGTTTGTTATAAATATTGAACATGATAAAGGTCAATATTTTGCATAGCATATGGTGATCAATATCCATATTTGTCAGTATGGATATGGATCAGCATCTGGCATGTATAGGGTATCACCAATTTATTCTGTGCATGTTTACATCTAGAATTATAAATGCCTCTCCCACCAATATCATTTTAAGAAATCAATTAGAAACCAGTTTCAAATACAATCCAAAATATATAAGATGATTGGCTAAATAAAAAACAAACCATGCACATCAAGTGTAGACAAATTGTATAATAGTCCAATCATACTTTTCGACTGGAGAGTAGCTTCAAAATGCACCAGAGACCCATTAAATAAATAAATTCCCAGAGGAGGGCACCTCGAACACAATGCAATGTTACATGTATATCTATTTTCTCAAAAACTTTCTTCCCTTGAATCAGATGACACATCATGCCTTGAAAATTCATATGCCAAAATGTGGAATCATAAATATATATGTGCCTCAGATACACTCCAGATACCTTCTGAAAAAACACAAAATTTTCTCCCCCAGACCGGTTACGCTTCGCTCGCTCGCCAAGTCCACAATTTATTTGGACTCCCTGTTTCTAATTCCTGGCTAATACCCTGCTTACACCTTGCCGAGAGTGGATGATATGCTTAATTCTCTTGTTCATAGCAGATATTACAGCAAATTAGACCTCTCCAGTGGATTTTGGCAAGTGGAGTTAGCAGAAAGGGACATGGAGAAAACAGCCTTTTCAGTGGGGCCACTTGGATTTTGGGAATGCAACAGAATACCATTCGGATTAACCAATGCACCGAGTACCTTTCAAAGGCTTATGGAAACGTGTATGGGTGAGTTAAACCTCAGGGAATATCTAATCTTTCTAGACGATGTTCTTATTTTTCACAGACGTTTGAAGGTACATATCACCAGACTAGAAGCTGTATTTGAAAGACTAGAGCATCACAGACTGAAGTTGAAAGCTTTCAAGTGTGAGTTTTTTAGTACACATGCTACTTATCTCGGTTATGAAATTTCAGCAGATGGTATACATACGATCCCAACAAGATAGAACCTTTGAAGACATGGCAAGTTTCAGCAATATCAAAGCTTTGCGAACGTTTCTTGGTTTTTCAGGTTATTATCGGCATTTTGTTGAAGGGTATGCAAAGATTGTTAAACCTTTAAATGATCTTCTTGTAGGTCATCCAACCAACAAAGCTGCAAGAAAGCCAAGAAGGCAAAGACGCCATGGGTATGGAGTGATTTACAACAAGCTGCTTTTGATACCATCATAGATAAGTTAACCAAACCACCAGTTCTTGTATATGCAGATTTCACTAAACCATTTATTATAATACAGATATTTCAATAGATGGTCCAGGTGCAGTCTGGGTTAGAGCGTGTAATCTGTTACGCAAGCAGAGGGCTAAGAGCCAGCGAGCGGAATTACCCAGCGCATAAGCTGGAATACTTATGTTTTAAGTGGGCCATAACAGACAAGTTTCATGACTATCTGTATGGTAATTCATTTCTTGTTAGAACAGACAATACTCCACTTACTTATGTCTCTACTACTGCCAAGCTTGATGCCGCAGGTCATCGTTGGTTAGCGGCCTTAGGGAATTGTAATTTCTGTTTAGTTTACATGTGTGGAAAATCTAATGCAGATGCAGATGGATTAAGTAGACGACCAAGAGAAGAGAAGGAAGTTTCTGTTAAGTTTTCAGACGTGGCCCTATGCAATGCTGCCTTAGTTCAACAAGAGGAACATCCACTTGCGGAGAGTCTAGTTATTGCAGCAGACAGTGAACTAGAACTCGACCCACTGGAACCCATGTTGGATACCATAGATTTATCTGCCATAGATTGGAAACAGGAACAGCAGAACGACCCAAACATGGCCAGGATATACGACATCATCGACAACAGAATATATCTGGACAAAGATCCGGTTAGACAGGAACCCCAGGAAGTACAGAAGTATTTGAGACAGAGGAAATACTTATTCATTCAGGAGAAAGTCCTCTACCGAAAGACAGAGAACAATGGTAAAGAGGTGAGTCAGATGTTGTTGCCATCACACTACAGAACCATAGTTCTGAGTGGATTACATGATGACGTGGGTCATCAAGGACGGGATAGAACTGGCCAAACATGGAACAAGATGTGATACAGAAGGTTCGTAACTGTCCGAACTGTATGAGGAGAAAAACTCCTACCAAGGCTGCTGCCCATATGGTTCCTATACCAAGTTCACGTCCTATGGAATTTGTATCGATAGACTATTTATCACTAGAAAGATCAAGTGGAGGATATGAGAACATTCTAGTTATTACGGACCATTTCACCCATTATGCACAAGCAATTCCAACTCGGAACATGACAGCTCATACAACGGCCAGAGTATTGTTTGAGAACTTCTTCTGTCACTATTCATTTCTTGCAAAGTTACACAGCGATCAAGGTAGAAACTTTGAGAGCACGGTTATTAAAGAGCTATGTAACATTGCAGGAGTGGAGAAGACACGAACGACTCCATACCATGCCATGGGAAATGGGAAAACAGAACGTTTTAATGCGACAATACTGGGAATGCTTCGAACAATGGACTCTTCCGGAAAGGTCAACTGGAAAGAGTATGTCAAACCATGCTTATAATGCAACCAAACATGAATCTACAGGATATTCACCGCATTACTTGATGTTTGGATGGCATCCACGCCTGGTAATAGATGCATTCCTCGGGATACAAGATCCAACAGCAAGAGCCAAGACACGCATACAAGGTAGCGACAAAAAAACATCATTGAAGGAATCCCAGCGACACAAGAAATACTATAATTCCAAGATCAGACACTCTACATTACAAGAAGGAGACAGAGTGTTACTGAAGAATCTTACACTGACAGGGAAACTAGATGATAAATGGGAAAAGGATCCATACATTGTTGCAGAGATCCCAATCCAAGACATCCCTGTGTACAAAGTGAAAAAAGAGACGGGTAAATACGAGAGAAAACACTCCATCGGAATTTACTACAACCACTCATGTCCATTCCATACACGGATGAAGAGACACTGAGAGAAACACAACGACAGAGACCTCTTGAAGTAACCAGAGAGAACCATATTCATCGAGAGAGAGTCTAAGAGACTCATGGACCACAAGAAACGAACAAGATGGTGAATCTGACAGCAGTACTGACAATGAGAAATCGATTCCTAAATATGTACCTCCATACAGAAGACCAGTACGTACGCCCCATGTACGTACGTATAAGGAGACTGGTGCAGCCAATCAACGACTTGCACGTTGTTTGTGAGGGTCAAGGTAGCTCTACAAGTAGTAGATCAACTGTATCTGGGAGTGGTGAGAATCAGCCTAGATCCTTGAATATGTATTCAACTGGACAAACTTCATTAAGTTCTTCTGATTTTCGTTTTTCAGATAGAAGTTAGGCTGACAGTACATTGCACAGGGAGTATTCTAGAAATGAATTGCCTTCAACTTCAAATTCTTCTGACATTAATATTTCAAGGAATTCTTATGTTTCAGAAACTCCTAGTGTAGCTCAAAGAGCAACTAGACCACAGAGAGACAGAAGACCACCAGATAGATATGGTGAGTGGGTGACGCCAATTGAAGCAAGGACTGACTCTAACCCTAATCATGTGTTCTATTGATTTAGGTGAATGGGTTAGTACACAGAGGAGAATGTCATTGGAGAACTATTGCATAGTACATAGGCAGAGAAACTGGTTGGTTTATAGCGGATGTCTCTATATTTAAGTTTTCTGGTTTTATATTATGTATTTTGTAATACTGTATATTGACTACGTTTCAGATTAACTTAGCTTGTATTTCAGAGATATAAATCTGCAGTTCAACTAGATATTGAACGGATATGTAATTTTAGCATATGATGGAATAGTAGTCGACATGACAAGATGAACAGCAATTCCAATAATTGTTTTAGTTTATGCTAAGGAGTTTAGTGTATGTTTTGTAGCATTATGTTAAAGTGTCACTACATTAAATTTAACAAATTTGGTCAAATACCTTTATATAGTGAAACTATAGCATATACCTTTAATTTCAGGAAGCCTGGAGATATATCTTTAATTTCAGGAAGTCTGGAGATATACCTTTAATTTTCGAGGTATACCTTTATATGTATATATTTTAATACACACATCCCTTTGAAAGTCATTAGCATTATTTCGAGAGAAGATCAACAACAGTAATTTCATCAGTATATATGTTGCAGTTGGTATTATTAGAAGACATCAGAAGCTATTGCATGAAATTAATTAGTGATATCAATTTGAAATGATTTGTTTAATTGTGAGAGATTTGACTAATATTTTGCAATAAATTTCTTTCAGATTTAAATTAGTTTATTTTGGGACTAATACCAAATAGTTGTGAAAGTCAATTTTCAGTAAGTCATTAGTAAGATACTGGTGTTGGCTAGTTATCGTATTGTACATAATGTATTTTAGTTACATGTAGATTAGAGTAGAGAAATGTCAGGAGCCAAAATGGAGAGGAGAATGTCAGTTTGTAATTTATACATAGGTCTTAATATACGTTCTTATGGTGTCGTAAATCAAACAAATGCGTCAAACATCGGTTACATTCATATTGATTTCATTAATCTGGTTGTTATATGTGTTCTAGTATAAGTAATTGTATGGAAGACATTCGGCAATGTACGTCAATGACGGAAATAGCCGATGCTAACCCATGCAATTTCGAACAAATTGTCCGTGAACATATATCACATATTAAAGTTAGAGTTGTTTTGTATATGTCCAATCGTTGTGTCTGTTTTATGTGTATGAATGAATTATAGTATGAAAGAATTGCGTGCATTGCTTGTTTAATCCTTTCCTTCATAGATATTTAGGTCAATATACTATTATATCTCCATACAAACGACAGCCATTTAGCTATCATACAGTGGATAAGTAATACTATTATATCTCCATACAAACGACAGCCATTTAGCTATCATACAGTGGATAAGTAGTCACCATATCTATCCCACCTCCATAGATATTACTAGGACTTCATGATATTCTGGCCATTATTATGAACATTGGTTTGGCTACTATATTGTCAATGTATGTCATATTGGTAATGGCGTCATGAGGTGCTTATATGAGAGAAAGGGTTGATGGGTATTTGGAATATCTTTCCTGGTAGTCAGGACAGAATTCTCTTACGAGATAGATGTTTTGTATAGTAACTTGAAATATTCAGATTACTCTGATACGTATATATACAGTGTATATTATAGATATTCAACCGACGCTGTGGTAAGGAATTGTAAATGTATTACTATTATATTTTACATATATTCCCCTAACACGTCGGTTGTTTTATTGAGTACTGTGATATGTTGTATTGTTTTATGTTGTTTTTATATTATCCTAAAACGTATATTTGTATGTTTTAGGCAAACTGTAATAGGAAATAAAGATATGAACCTACGCCAGGATTTTAGAAATAAGTGACCCCTCAGCACATAGTCTTAGAATTCAAACTGGAAGATATGGAAAAGATAGAAATCTAAGATATTGTCAAATTTGTTTGACAAACAAAGTAGACGATGAATTCCATTTTGTATTTTTAGAACTGTTGGCCATATGAACTATATACTAGACGAACATACATTAAAAGGTATTATAGAGTAAACCCAAGTATATTTAAATTTACACAGTTGTTGTCCAGTAAAAACAAATCAGAATTATATTTGTGAAGTAAATTTATACAAGAGAGATACGTGTTCTTAGATCATAACAGTCCTGAATGTCTTAAAGAGATCATTATTTTTGTGCAGTTAAAATGAATGTTTAGCAACGCTGAGTTCAAACTAAAGCGTTTTTTCCTATTAATTAGTTAGACAATACTTTATATATGATAGCCCTTGCATATGATAGTCAATGTTGAGAATAGTATATGTGTAACAGTCAAATGGAGTCTATTCCGAGGAAGGTGGCACAGGTGTAATGGGAGCCTCATAGGTAGGGAGCGACCCAATCACTGGACCGACTGCACTCTGTAATACACGAGTCTATTCCGAGGAAGATGGCACAGGTGTAATGGGAGCCTCATAGGTAGGGAGCGACCCAATCACTGGACCGACTGCACTCTGTAATACACGAGTCTATTCCGAGGAAGTGGCACAGGTGTAATGGGAGCCTCATAGGTAGGGAGCGACCCAATCACTGGAACGACTGCACTCTGTAATACACTTCTTGTAACGCATCTCAATACATGTATGTAAAATGTTAGTAATATTTTACATATTGGATCGTTTTCGGCTTATATCCTATACATCTAAATGTATACAACACAATTTAAATAATGGATCAACTTCATATTGGCTGAAAGACACTCTGTTATTTGAAGGGTAATGGTTTCCACCCATTCACTGGAACAGTCAATGAATGATCTGGTTTTAACTTGAAATCGTGAATTTGGCTTTCCGACTTCAATACAGTGATGAATGCTTCGAATTGATATACATGTATGTATATGTACCATTACGATAAGGATGTATCTTCCCCTGGAAAATTTGGAAAGTCTATATCAGGGTTCCCACAAATCATAAAAAATAAAATTGGTCATCTATAAATGTTGGCCTCCATCCTCCCCATTAGCCAACCTCTATATACAAAAGTGTAGCTATACAGTGAGTGGTAGTGAAAAGGCTAATTTTTATTCATTTTTTATTTCAATTATATACCGAGCCAAAAAAGAAACGATACCAAACTAAAAATGACGTAAAACGGATAAAACCATAGAAAGGTTTAATATATTATTACGTATCAGTACCGGGTATCTTATTGCAACGTCAGCCAACCATAAACACATGTAAATAAACACCCGATAATCCTGGAACGCCGAATTTCCGATTTGCACGTGCTCCTCAACAAAGACAACTTCCTACACATGTACAAATCGGAAAACCGGTTTATTGTACTGGTATTGCATTATCATCGAGGAAAAACACCTTACATACCCATTGTTACCTCTAACAAAATGCCTAGGCTAAACAGCAATCAGAGAATGCGTGCCATTGGCATGATTGACGGCGGTTTACGTCAGCGTGACGTCGCAAATCGAC
>CM026396.1:13689168-13738689 GCA_014843695.1 Archivesica marissinica | reverse complement strand
TTGTGGTCGGTGGTTCTATTTAAGTGGCCCATCTGTGCATGAAATACTGCTCACAATATAGCTGCATCAATAATAACTGGAGAGCCGCCATATGACCTAAGCAAATACACATCTTATAACCAGACTCACTTTCCCCAGCGCGCATCCCATGAAACGTTCTCTTCAGAAAATAATGCACCACATATAACATCCTTCAAAGTATTTACGAAGCTTGCCCACGGAAGGTCATAGTATCAAATGATATATCACGAACTGATATTCTACAACAAATCTAAAATTAGTTATTTACGAGTTAGCGCATTGCAAAATACATATTTGATTTATTTGATTACCAATTGCTAGGAAAACACTATGACGTAACGGTTGACGTCATAACTTACATAAAAACAGCCATGATATTTCAAAATGCCGTGATAGACAGCAAACGTCTTCCTCAAACATTCATTCTATGAATACACATGGTTTAATGTGTTTGCCATTAAAGTTTCTGAATCAAAATGGAACCAATATGCGGGGTGTTTGCGTGATACAGAGTGATCTAGTGTGATTCCGGGCAATATAATATCCATTGATATATTCCGAGAAAACAACTCTATGTCACGATCTAGAATTACTTTGCCATTCTAAAGCGATATAAATATAATCTTAACTTATATTGCCTCATTATATCTTGCTTTTTGGTACCATACGCGTAATACACACGTGGAGTGGGTGTATTCTGGCGCCGACATCCATAGGACTGGTAGAACAACGTCAAATCTGGAATTTCCCATGATTTCTCTTCCTTATGTTAACATTTCGTTTGCTTATTTTAAATTATAAAACACCTGTTTGGGGAGGGCAGTTTGCTAATGTTCTTAGAACTTGTTGCCCAACACATTTTGCTTTTTTGTTTGCTGTGTATGAAATGTAACAAATAAAAAATATATGATTAAATTAAGTAGAACAAATGCTAAAAAACAGAATCAGACTGTTGCTCTTGGAATTCGTTTTATTTAACATGTTCTACGTTGTGGAAGTCGTGATAGCGCAGTGGTAGCGAGTTCGCTTCAGGTGCGAACTACCCGGAATTCGCGCCCAACTGTAGCCGTTACGAGTGTGCCCTTGGATAAGGCATTTAAATTACACATTGCCCCATTCTCTCTCCCTCGTGGTGATGGATTCCAGGAATGAGGTCTCGAGAGTGATTAATAGATACAGTTGTAAGAACTTGTTTCACAATCGAGCATAATTAAATGTGTATGAATTATTTACCAATTAAATGGAAACATGATTCATGCTACATGTTATGTGTGTCGTTGCTGGGCTAGTTTTATTGAATGTATCAGTATCCTATGACGAGTTATCTGTTCCTTGTCTGCACTTCAATCACATATGTGTTGGTGCAGTAAGGTTGATATGTCTCTTTTGTTTTAATATACTTTCAAACGACGTGACAATGCAACAGTTCAAAGTAGTGCGACGTATAAGCATAGAGATTTTGCTCCAATTGTATCGGGTTATCTAATGAATAATGGCGGATATAGGGAGTGGGTATTTAATGATGTTTAAAACCCACCCCGGCTGTGAAATTATAGTTGTCCCTATATAAGATCAATTTTTTGTCATTAGCCCCCCTTCAGAATAAACATTATCCACTCCTCCATCCTGTGGCGAATCCTACACCCGCCGCTGATGAGTACACAATTAATACACACTAATACTGTCATTGAAGTTAATGTATATTGTAATGTCTCTTTCTCTTTATCATTCGCCGATTTAATGTTAATCTTTATTTATTTTACAACGATTGCGAATCAAGTTTTAAAATAACAACTTATATTAATCACTCATGTTGGCGTGGATACAAGCGTATGCGTGATCAATCGTGTGTGAGGTAGCCGGAGTAACCCACCGGTCCGATCTGGCGCCCATCATCTCACATACTCGCTCTTGTTTTAGTGAAACCTATTTAATATTAAATATTATCCCATTCGGTCTAGACAAATGGGGATTTGTTTGGTCTGAAGGGGGTGGTGGATGTTAGTGAACACGTTTGCTAATCTTAACTAAGTGGTTTTATATCATTTCTTAAACGTCAGATTCCTCATCAGAAAGATGTAGGCGGTTGGGTTCAAACTATTTATTCGCAACGGAACGCAAGGAACACATGGAACGCATTCAATATTGATTTGCATCGTCAGGAACACATTCTGTAAATGGCAAACAAACATCATAATTATATCTTTATTATATTGTATCGCCCAGTTACACAATTAAAATAATACCTGATATACAATACTAGATCTACAGGTAGAAACACAAGCTTTACAATTAAAAATACACGAAACACTATACGACTTGCATATATATTGATAAGTAGTATACCCCTCGCTTTACTTGTAAACAAACGGGTGCCATTTTGAATTCTATTTATAGTAACTCTGCATATAAGGTAATATAAAGTAGGTCACGCACGTGCGCGTTTATTTTTAGTATACGCGTCACTATAGAGCCACATCCTTATTGATGACGTATGTATATCGCGCAACTACTGAGCGAGGCGTCCATGTACGAAGACGTACCTCTATGTAACGCTCGGTGGCCATCTTGGATGACCTAGTTACAGTAACAGATTTGCGTATAAGTCTCTACGCGAGAGCGGCGTCCATTTTGGATGGCCTTATAGGTTATTTTTAGCGACCATGACGTAAATCAAAAATAATCGCCAATGACAGTCGAGTACAAATCTTTAAATACGTTCGTTCCGTCTCGAGACACGGGAACGAACCGCTCTATAAATAGCAATCCCGAACGTTTCTATAAATATCGACTAATTGGAACGAACCGATCCATAAATAACAATTACGTACGCTTCTATAAATATCGACCGATTAGAACGGACTTAAATATATAGGCCTCAAACGTTTCATAAGCTTCACGAGCTTCAACCATTCTGTCAACGAATATACAGGTACGTTCATTATATTATTCAAACTTGGCGTATGTTTTTATTGCATAAGAAATCCTAATTATACACTATATACATACCTCGTTACGTATAATTCCATAAAAACGCAATAAATTATTAAGAATCCATAATGTACGTTTTAGAGGGGCATGTCACCCCCACTAGACAACGCGTTGCCCTAGCGTATATGAAACATGAATAAAGTACATGTATTTATACAACGAATAATATAAATGTCTAATCGTTAATACTTGGTGTTCCAATTATAATGCCCGTTAACACAATTAACTGAATCCAAGTGGTATGAGGTATGCCTGTCAGGCCTCCTGTCTGTTTGTATGTTTGTCCATTGGGCCGCCTGTCTGCGTGAACGTATGTCTGGTGGCAATCAAGGTTTGTCATATAAATACCGCATATATTCCTGAATAAGTCCTATCGTTCTGTATGACGCATCCAAAACCTAGTTGTCTGATCAACGGCTCAATATATAGAAAATGACTCGTATAAACTTCTCGTATATAATTGACCTTTCTGCAAACGCTACTTAGGCACGCCCCCCATAGTTACAGGTGCTCGCTGTAACCACGCGAGACAAGCTATCTAACAAAATGGCGTCTAACGCAGACCTGCATCGAGTTAATCTAGATAAAATTCCGTCGAATTTCTCGGTTTTATTTCACCCAGATAAGAATATCTCGTTGAAAGCAAAAGGCAAGGGTTTTAGGTGAATTCAGGTGATTTCGTATAATCCCTTGTTCGTCTAATGGTAGTTTCGTATACTAGTGCATTCGTATAATCACAGGTTCGTATTTTATATATATATAGTACTGCACTATACAGGCCCATTATAATAATGCTATTATTAGCTATTTAGGTAATTAGACACAATTATGAATGGGACTATGTAGCCGTGTGTTTGCCATACCAGGAGTGATTATCTATCTAGGTTTCAGGCCACTAATCAAGATTAATTAAAGTGAATGGGGGAGAATAAATAAATCATTCCGCATTTTCGATGATTCCAACGGTGGCACTTATCACAGCTAAGAGCATGCATACGGCTGGAAACGTGACGAGAGCAAAAAACGCATGGAAAAATAGACACCATGGTTGTAATGAAATTGATGTGAAGAGCATGATATTTATACATGATTCAAGGGCTTGGACATATGGCACGGCTCAGCTCTAAAGCTGATAAAACATGGGCATACAAGCCAGCATCACAAATGTTTGAGCCGACCAATCAAGGTGTGAAAAATAATATATTCTCCAGTAATTGATTAATTTGTCAACAGCCCATCTCATAATAGACGTAGGTGTGAAGGTTATTTCTCTAAAGTACAGATATACGGATGAGGACGTGTTAAGTGTTCGTGGTAAATGCTTGCGCAGTCAACGGAAGAGTGAACAACCACATCGTGTCAACTTTGACATCAAAAGAAATGAAATATGCCACCGTCTTGAGAGACTCGACCCTATGCCTCCTAGAAGACTCGAACATTAGGCCCAAAAACTGAACACCAGTACGTTCACTGAGCTAATATGGGAATCCCACAGCTCTGCACATGCATGGGTACTATTACTACTATCTGATCCCTAGTCCACCATCCACGACAATATGTATGAACCACATGTATAATCACCACTATACTCACATATCTCTTGTGAACGGTAGATCTATTAATGCAGAATATATTTTTTCGAAATATTTTATTATGCATAAATAAATTAATTTCAACTTACTTTTGTGCAAATATATCTGTTTGCATTAATTTTGGATGTATTCAGCTGGTCGTTTGGTCGTTCACACAACTTAATCCACCTTAGACATGTTTTCAAGATTTGTCTTAGGTTTTGAAAATGGCACGAATTTAACGTCACCTATCAATCGATCTGGATATCTACATCACTGTCACACAGCCCGTAACTACATCTTTTCACCATTGTCAATGACAGACAGCATTAATTAATTTTAAATATTTTTCAAAAAATAATTTCAGATCACGATCACTCGTTATCAGATTTGATTAAAATGTTACTAAATAACTCGTTTGTCTAACAGAACGATAAAACAATGACTCGGTGTAATCAATTATATAATTATGTGCACACATTTTATAATTGACCAATTAGCACAATCAGTGCTAAATTCCGATGTGAAATACTTTGATCTTGATAGCAGTGATATCGGATATTATAACTCGGCGGTCTCTGTGATGTACCGTTAGTGGGTAAGTTATTACTCCCAATAAAAGTGTGACACGCTTAAATTTGATTGCTGTGTTTGTGAGAAAAGAATGACTATATGGGGTCAGTCGGTGTTTTTATAGATGCATTGTTTTTAAAGCAGCTGTCTGGTATTTTGTGGTTCATATACACACTTTTAGATTTGTCCAAGGATTTTGAAATGGGTTGAATTTAACGTCGATCACCAGGATATCGACTAATTTTGTACTATAACTAACCCACACACCAAAGCTACACATTTTCAACATCATTAAAACAATTTTAAACCCGTATTTTCGATCAAATTCACGCCTTTTCAAATTTGTCTACTCGTTACTAGTGTGTCTAATATGCATTGTTTGTCTAACAAGATGGCGGCGATAAACCGTTGCCGGGGGTGTGCGCGAATGGTGCGATGCGATTGGCTAACGCCAGCTGTCAATCAAAATCGGCAGAAAGGTCAATTTCGAATTACTACAAATCGACACGGAAATCCGTAAATGTAATTAAGAAAATGTTAAATGTCAATTATATTCAATGATTGTAAAACATTGGGAATTGACCGGTTTTGACCCTAGAAATCGATTCAGAACGTATCAATTAGTAGAATTTGATATTAAACGCGAGTAATATCGATGAATTATGGCATATTCGTTTTTATATTAAATAAAATTGACACTAGAGATATACAACAAATTAGTTATTAACTTAACAGATAGTCAAATATCGCTATAGGCTAAACTTTTCTCGAAGAACGGAATTAGTTGATTTCGAAAGACAAAATGGTCTACGAATCTGACGTCATCAATTTTTCGACTCGGCGTTAGAGCGTATAAATCTGTATAAATCGGCGTAGCTCGGCGAGACCGATCCAACGATATATTTCCTTTATTTATACGGCAAGTAGTTTTCGAGATATCGAGGTTTAAAGATTTTATATATCCTTAAAGTCCCATGGAAAAGGAAAAATATTTAAACGTAAGTAACGTAACTATACGTTAGTTCTAATATACGCGTATCGTCGTCACGAGTCCGACGCTACCCTTCATTTTGATCTATAATTATTCGATATATCTATAATACTATTTATGTCCCTTTAATCGTAAATAAGTTTGACGAAAAATGAACTTTCGAGGAAACTGGCCATGTTTGGTATCGTTGGAAAGATCTCGAAGAGACTATGACGAATCCACGACTCAATTAATGGTCTGACCTCATACCGGAAGTAGTGATCCGAAAAACCGGAAGTACCGATATAAATTCGTTATATAAGCTTTATTATAGGTCCTATCTATCCGGGGGTTTCGATAATCGTACTAAACGATTATACGTTCCGCACCTTCCGCACGTTCCGCACTTTCGAAATGGAGGATAAAAATGGCGGGAAAACACTATCTCGCTTATTAATGGTCCATTCGACTCGGGGTGGGTTGATCCATTTCTGTCCGTATCTACCCTTAATTCTAATTACGTAGCTAATGTCCGTACACAATTACATCCCTCTACACATTCTCATTATACCGATAAAATGATTTATTTATTATTGTCATTTCAATCGTAAGATGTTGATGGCCGCGATGCTCTATTATATAATTCATGTACATTTACATACATATCTACCAACATACATATCTACGCGCATAAGTATCTACTCTGTATGTTACATACATATCTACAAACATACATATCTACGCACATACGTACCTACTCTGTATGTAACATACATATCTACGCACATACGTATCTACTCTGTATGTAACATACATATCTACAAACATACATATCTACACACATACGTATCTACTCTCTATGTAACATACATATCTACAAGCATACATATCTACACACATACGTATCTACTCTGTATGTAACATACATATCTACAAACATACATATCTACACACATACGTACCTACTCTCTATGTAACATACATATCTACAAACATACATATCTACGCACATACGTACCTACTCTGTATGTTACATACATATCTACAAACATACATATCTACGCACATACGTACCTACTCTATATGTAACATACATATCTACAAGCATAATATTTACTTTGTGCGTTACATACATATCTACATACAAACATATCTACTGTGTGTGTTACATACATATCTACACACAAACATATCTACACGCATACATATCTACACACATACATATCTACACGCATACATATCTACAAACATACATATCTACATACAAACATATCTACTGTGTGCGTTACATACATATCTACATACAAACATATCTACTTTGTGTGTTACATACATATCTACACACAAACATATATACACACGTACATATCTACGCGCATACATATCTACACGCATACAAATCTACGCGCATACATATCTACGCGCATATATATATACGCGCATACATATCTACACACATACATATATACACACATACATATCTACACGCATACATATCTACACGCATACATATCTACACGCATACATATCTACAAACATACATATCTACGCACATACATACCTACGTTGTGTGTTACATACATATCTACACACAAACATATCTACACACATACATATCTACGCGCATACAAATCTACACGCATACAAATCTACACGCATATATATCTACGCACATACATATCTACACACATACATATCTACACACATACATATCTACACACAAACATACCTAATCTGTATGTTACATACCTATCTACCAACATACATATCTACGCACATATGTATCTACTCTGTATGTTACATACATATCTACAAACATAATATTTACTTTATGTGTTACATACATATCTACATACAAACATATCTACTGTGTGTGTTACATACATATCTACACACAAACATATCTACACGCATACATATCTACACACATACATATCTACACGCATACATATTTACACGCATACATATCTACACGCATACATATCTACACACATACATATCTGCACACATACATATCTACACACATACATATATACACGCATACATATCTACACGCATACATATCTACACGCATACATATCTACACACATACATATGGGGAAACAACGTAACATTTAAAGCGAGTACTCTTACCTCTGTGCTATGTAGCTACGTAAACTACATGATACGCTCTATATCTTTACCTCTATAGCCCGGGTTTAAAAGTGAGTTGAATAAATGGGAAATGTAGATTATCAAAGGCTTATGATGATTTGATTGGTTAATTAGCGGGTAAATGTGCTTTGAGAGAACTAATGTATAGATAATTCGCTGTACATTGCACAAAGGCTACTAATTACCAAACTAGCGTCACGTATGGTACCGTGTCGTCTTATGATTATATATCTATACGTTTAAACCGGTATGATACATGTAAATAGTCGAGTATCGTCTGCTATAGGGATACTATAAACAATATGGCGGAAAAACGTCGTCTGCTACTGTAACCACTCCCGACCGGTTTGATCCGTCGCGCCCGAGCGGCTCTGAAAATTCCCTGCACCGGAGAGTTTCTGAGAAGAAGTCATTTGTTTGAAAATCGATTTTAGCTACTTTTTATCTACTAGTCGCCACGATGCTCCATACCAAGTTTCATCAAAATTAACCAAGCGGTTTCATAGGAGATGTCGTTTGAAGCAATTGTGAACGGACGGACGCACGGACGCCTGATAATCTGATTATACTAAAAGCTCCCCTTGAGCATAGCTCAGGTGAGCTAATAATGCGGCTATATACGCATTACCCACTAGAGGGTCTAAACTATAATTCTATATTACGAAGATTTATATACCTTGTCTGTGGTCGGCTATTTATAGTAAACGTCATCGTTTATTAATAGGAAGAGGTGACATAGCTAATGTCTGTACACAATTACCTCCCTTTACAATGTTCTCATAATATCGTTATTTTATATCATTTCAATGGTAACTGTTATCATTTCAATATTTGCCATTGTTACCAAATTATGAATATGTATTGTTAGAAACTTTCATGTACTGTAGTCATTTCAATATTTGTCATTGTTGTTTTTCTGTTATAATTGATTATAAATTTGATTTATGTAAATAAATGTATATCAGAATACAATGTATTATGTATTTTCAGAACTTTAACAACTTTAAACTATGACCAACACTCAATCAACTATCCTCACCTCTCCCTCCAGTTTATAAGACGATGTGTAATAAGTTAAAAACACACACAATGATGGTATGGTATTCCAATATTGTTTTTGGAGACTAGATACTATACGAAGACATTATATAGTGAATCATAATACGCTCCAGTTGATAAGAAAATATCTAAACCACCACCAACACACTGAACCATACACAATACAACCCCACCACCATAACACTGAAACATACACAATACAACATCCCCACCAGAACACTCAAACATATATACTTTATTATTGTACATAGAGGTATAACAAATTAAAAAAATTCAAACATTTACAGATCTACACGAAATAATTACCAAAGTATAGCTCTCATTATTTCAATTAAGAAAATGTAAACTTTTATATATGTACTACGTATACTTTTCCAGATATTGATGTTTGAAGAGTTTGCATTAAAGGGATATTGTCATAAAAAATTGTTTTTTTTTATCAGATTAACAACACGTTTAATCATTATACTATTTCAATGGTACCACTCTGAGATCTCTATGATTATCCATTCTCCAGGTATAGATGTTTAAAGATTTTAAAGAGTTTACAAGAATTACGTCCCTTGGCTTAAATTATTTGAAAAGCCATAGCTCCTTTATTTCTGGGCCGATTTCAAAAAAGTTTGGATTCTCGTAAATGTATCGGAGAGTATGTAGAATTTTACTGCAACCGGAAATGACGTCATAATCGCTTAAAATCGTTATACAAGCCTTATTATAGGCCCTATTTAGCTACGGTTTAGATCACATGTCAACATTTTCAAAATGGCGACTATAAAAGGGGCGGTAAAACTTAAAATAACCATATCTAGCTTATTAATGGGCTGATTGACTAGGGGTTTGCTGCGTTATAATAGTGATAGGTGATTGGTTATTAAATACTGTCTTCTGAGTGGGCAACAATCTTCATACAACGTTTATAAGAGTATGTGATTGTATAATAAGTTAAGAACAAACAATATGAATCAGAAGATGGTGTATGGACTACAACACCACCACCTAAAGAACCAGCGTTGACGATGACTCGGAACGTATTACCGATAAAACCGTGTGCTAGTATTCTCATATCTGGACCCACAGGCAGCGGCAAAACCAGATGGATATATAACTTTCTCAACCAAATGCTAATGACATTAATTGCAATTGTAGTGTCACATATCGAAACGACGTAGACAAAAACTTAAATGACAAAGACAAAAACTGAAATGACAATGACAAAAACTGAAATAACAATGACAAAAACTGAAACGCTTGTGTCAGAAACTGAAACGACAGAGACAAAAAATGAAACGGACTCTATGGAGAATTACGTGTTAAAGGTTAAACATTGAAACGACAGATACGGAAACTGAAACGCTAGTGTCAGAAACTGATACGACAGAGACACAAAATGAAACGGACTCTATGGAGAATTACGTGTTAAAGGGTAAAAACTGAAACGCTAGTGTCAACAACTGAAACGCTTGTGTCAGAAACTGAAACGACAGAGACAAAATATGAAACGGACTCTATGGAGAATTACGTGTTAAAGGGTAAAAACTGAAACGCTAGTGTCAAAAACTGAAACGCTTGTGTCAGAAACTGAAACGACAGAGACAAAAAATGAAACGGACTTTATGGAGAATTACGTGTTAAATTGTAAAAACTGAAACGCTAGTGTCAAAAACTGAAACGCTACTGTCAAAAATTGAAACGTTAGATACAAAAACTGAAACGCTATGGTTTAATACATGTTCTGACGACATAATCCTCACTAGTTACTTTTATACAGAGATAATGTATGTAAAACCACTTACCTTCATTAGTTCTGTAAACACGATTCTTTAGTGGGGGAATGAGGTATACCTGTCCGGCCTCCTGTCTGGTTGTATGTTTGTCCGTTGGGCCGCCTGTCTGTGTGAACGTATGTCTGGTGACAATCAAGGTTTGTCATAATTTTTAAATTCCAATACCGCATATATTCCTGAATAAGTCCGATTGTTCTGTATGCCGCATCCGAAATATATATGTTACATTCATGTGTAGATATTGACCATAACGTAGTTCAGAATATTAAATTTTCTATAAATTTGACGACACAGTATCTTCCAAGACTCCGCCTCTCCGTGGGGTATGAGGTATGCGTATCCGGCCGCCTGTCTGTTTGTATGTTTGTTCGCCTGTCTGTGTGTTGTCTGGTGGCAATCAAGGTTGGTCATATAAATTCCGCATATATTCCTGAATAAGTCCTATTGTTCCGTATGCCGCATCCAAAACCTAATTGTCTGATCAACAGCTCAATATATCGAAAATGACTCGTATAAACTTCTTGTATATAATTGACGGTACACGCACAATGCTACATATCTTGAAAATCCCGGTGTGAAGTGCTTAAGTATATAAATTAGACTGACACGTGTGTCGCACTGTAAACATTTCGAAAATTTAAGCCATGAAACACAGATAGTAAGATATTATCTTAAACACGCACATGAATTTTTCAAATAATTGGCATATAAGGGTGAGAAACTGTTTTAATTCTGTTTTCAAATATACGCATAACACGAGCGCGATTATCTCCATTTACATGAGATACACTTGTTTCGCAATCGTTGTTAAGAACTAATCTTCAGAATTCACTCTTTGTACATTAACTATGTTATTAATAGAGAGAGAGGGAGAGAGTGTTTCTAAAAATAGCGTCCAATTATTTCGCAATCGAGCTAAAATAAATGTGTATAAACTAATCTATTGAACTAAAAATTGATGTGTCCCTTTAAAACAATTTTTTATGACAATATCCCTTTAATGCAAAATCTTCAAACATCAATATCTGGGAAAGTATACGTAGTACATATATAAAAGTTTACATTTTCTTAATTGAAATAATGAGAGCTATACTTTGGTAATTTCGTGTAGATCTGTAAATGTTTGAATTTGTTACACCTCTATGTACAATAATAAAGTATATATGTTTGAGTGTTCTGGTGGGGATGTTGTATTGTGTATGTTTCAGTGTTATGGTGGTGGGGTTGTATTGTGTATGGTTCAGTGTGTTGGTGGTGGTTTAGATATTTTCTTATCAACTGGAGCGTATTATGATTCACTATATAATGTCTTCGTATAGTATCTAGTCTCCAAAAACAATATTGGAATACCATACCATCATTTTGTGTGTTTTTAACTTATTACACATCGTCTTATAAACTGGAGGGAGAGGTGAGGATAGTTGATTGAGTTTTGGTCATAGTTTACTACCATTACCCCACAATCATGGTATTGTTAAAGTTCAGAAAATACATAATACATTGTATTCTGATATACATTTATTTACATAAATCAAATTTATAATCAATTATAACAGAAAAACAACAATGACAAATATTGAAATGACTACAGTACATGAAAGTTTCTAACAATACATATTCATAATTTGGTAACAATGGCAAATATTGAAATGATAACAGTTACCATTGAAATGATATAAAATAACGATATTATGAGAACATTGTAAAGGGAGGTAATTGTGTACAGACATTAGCTATGTCACCTCTTCCTATTAATAAACGATGATGTTTACTATAAATAGCCGACCACAGACAGGGTATATAAATCTTCGTAATATAGAATTATAGTTTAGACCCTCTAGTGGGTAATGCGTATATAGCCGCATTATTAGCTCACCTGAGCTATGCTCAAGGGGAGCTTTTAGTATAATCAGATTATCAGGCGTCCGTGCGTCCGTCCGTTCACAATTGCTTCAAACGACATCTCCTATGAAACCGCTTGGTCAATTTTGATGAAACTTGGTATGGAGCATCGTGGCGACTAGTAGATAAAAAGTAGCTAAAATCGATTTTCAAACAAATGACTTCTTCTCAGAAACTCTCCGGTGCAGGGAATTTTCAGAGCCGCTCGGGCGCGACGGATCAAACCGGTCGGGAGTGGTTACTGTAGCAGACGACGTTTTCCCGCCATATTGTTTATAGTATCCCTATAGCAGACGATACTCGACTATTTACATGTATCATACCGGTTTAAACGTATATATATATAATCATAAGACGACACGGTACCATACCGGATTAAACCAGTTTGGTAATTAGTAGCCGTTGTGCAATGTACAGCGAATCATCTATACACTAGTTCTCTCAAAGCACTTTTACCCGCTAATTAACCAATCAAATCATCCTAAGCCTTTGATAATCTACATTTCCCATTTATTCAACTCACTTTTAAACCCGGACTATAGAGGTAAAGATATAGAGCGTATCGTGTAGTTTACGTAGCAACATAGCACATAGGTAATAGTACTCGCTTTAAATTTTACGTTGTTCCCCATATGTATGTGTGTAGATATGTATGCGTGTAGATATGTATGCGTGTAGATATGTATGCGTGTAGATATGTATGCGTGTATATATGTATGTGTGTAGATATGTATGTGTGTAGATATGTATGTGTGTAGATATGTATGCGTGTAGATATGTATGCGTGTAAATATGTATGCGTGTAGATATGTATGTGTGTAGATATGTATGCGTGTAGATATGTTTGTGTGTATATATGTATGTAACACACACAGTAGATATGTTTGTATGTAGATATGTATGTAACACACAAAGTAAATATTATGTTTGTAGATATGTATGTTACATACAGAGTAGGTACGTATGTGTGTAGATATGTATGTTACATACAGAGTAGGTACGTATGTGTGTAGATCTGTATGTTTGTAGATATGTATGTAACATACAGAGTATATATATATGTGTGTAGATATGTATGTTGGTAGATATGTATGTAACATACAGAGTAGGTATGTATGTGCGTAGATATGTATGTTTGTAGATATGTATGCGTGTAGATATGTATGCGTGTAGATATGTATGCGTGTAGATATGTTTGTGTGTAGATATGTATGTGTGTAGATATGTATGTGTGTAGATATGTGTGCGCGTAGATATATTTACGCATAGATTTGTATGCGTGTAGATATGTATGCGCGTAGATATGTATGTGTGTAGATAGGTTTGTGTGTAGATATGTATATAACACACAAAGTAGGTATGTATGTGCGTAGATATGTATGTTTGTAGATATGTATGCGTGTAGATATGTATGCGTATAGATATGTATGCGTGTAGATATGTATATGTGTAGATATGTATGTGTGTAGATATGTATGTGTGTAGATATATATGCGCGTAGATATGTATGCGCATAGATTTGTATGCGTGTAGATATGTATGTGCGTAGATATGTACGTGTGTATATGTGTTTGTGTGTAGATATGTATATAACACACAAAGTAGGTATGTATGTGCGTAGATATGTATGTTTGTAGATATGTATGCGTGTAGATATGTATGCGTATAGATATGTATGCGTGTAGATATGTATATGTGTAGATATGTATGTGTGTAGATATGTATGTGTGTAGATATATATGCGCGTAGATATGTATGCGCGTAGATTTGTATGCGTGTAGATATGTATGTGCGTAGATATGTACGTGTGTATATGTGTTTGTGTGTAGATATGTATGTAACACACAAAGTAGATATGTTTGTATGTAGATATGTATGTAATGCACAAAGTAAATATTATGTTTGTAGATATGTATGTAACATACAGAGTAGATACGTATGCGCGTAGATATGTATGTTGGTAGATATGTATGTAACATACAGAGTAGATACATATGTGCGTAAATATGTATGTTGGTAGATATGTATGTAACATACAGAGTAGATACATATGTGTGTAGATATGTATGTTGGTAGATATGTATGTAACATACAGAGTAGGTATGTATGTGTGTAGATATGTATGTTTGTAGATATGTATGCGTGTAGATATGTATGCGTGTAGATATGTATGCGTGTAGATATGTTTGTGTGTAGATATGTATGTGTGTAGATATGTATTTGTGTAGATATGTGTGCGCGTAGATATATTTACGCATATATTTGTATGCGTGTAGATATGTATGCGCGTAGATATGTATGTGTGTAGATATGTTTGTGTGTAGATATGCATATAACACACAAAGTAGGTATGTATGTGCGTAGATATGTATGTTTGTAGATATGTATGCGTGTAGATATGTATGCGTATAGATATGTATGCGTGTAGATATGTATATGTGTAGATATGTATGTGTGTAGATATGTATGTGTGTAGATATATATGCGCGTAGATATGTATGCGCGTAGATTTGTATGCGTGTAGATATGTATGTGCCTAGATATGTACGTGTGTATATGTGTTTGTGTGTAGATATGTATATAACACACAAAGTAGGTATGTATGTGCGTAGATATGTATGTTTGTAGATATGTATGCGTGTAGATATGTATGCGTATAGATATGTATGCGTGTAGATATGTATATGTGTAGATATGTATGTGTGTAGATATGTATGTGTGTAGATATATATGCGCGTAGATATGTATGCGCGTAGATTTGTATGCGTGTAGATATGTATGTGCGTAGATATGTACGTGTGTATATGTGTTTGTGTGTAGATATGTATGTAACACACAAAGTAGATATGTTTGTATGTAGATATGTATGTAACGCACAAAGTAAATATTATGTTTGTAGATATGTATGTAACATACAGAGTAGATACGTATGCGCGTAGATATGTATGTTGGTAGATATGTATGTAACATACAGAGTAGATACATATGTGCGTAGATATGTATGTTGGTAGATATGTATGTAACATACAGAGTAGGTACGTATGTGCGTAGATATGTATGTTTGTAGATATGTATGTAACATACAGAGTAGATACATATGCGCGTAGATATGCATGTTGGTAGATATGTATGTAACATACAGAGTAGGTACGTATGTGCGTAGATATGTATGTTTGTAGATATGTATGTAAATGTAACGTAGGTCATTTATAGGATAGGTCTATACGTGTCTGGGCATGATTTCGTGACGCCAACAACTGACTGATGTAATATTCCGGAAACTATAAACACGCGCGTGCTCAGTCCTTTGTGACTTAAGTATTGGATGCCAACGTGTAAGGATATTTAGGTACCTATATGAATTATATAATAGAGCATCGCGGCCATCAACGTCTTACGATTGAAATGACAATAATACATAAAATCATTTTATCGGTATAATGAGAATGTGTAGAGGGAGGTAATTGTGTACGGACATTAGCTACGTAATTAGAATTAAGGGTAGATACGGACAGAAATGGATCAACCCACCCCGAGTCGAATGGACCATTAATAAGCGAGATAGTGTTTTCCCGCCATTTTTATCCTCCATTTTGAAAATCGTAGGTGCGGAACGTATAATCGTTTAGTACGATTATCGAAACCCCCGGATAGATAGGACCTATAATAAAGCTTATATAACGAATTTATATAGGTACTTCCGGTTTTTCGGATCACTACTTCCGGTATGAAGTCAGACCATTAATTGAGTCGCGGATTCGTCATTGTCTCTTCGAGATCTTTCCAACGATACCAAACACGGCCAGTTTCCCAGAAAGTTCATTTTTCGTCAAACTTATTTACGATTAAAGGGACATAATTAGTATTATAGATATATCGAATAATTATAGATCAAAATGAAGGGTAGCGTCGGACTCGTGACGACGATACGCGTATATTAGAACTAACGTATAGTTACGTTACTTACGTTTAAATATTTTTCATTTTCATTCATATACTTTAAGGATATATAAAATCTTTCAACCTCGATATCTCGAAAACTACTTGCCGTATAAATAAAGGAAATATATCGTTGGATCGGTCTCGCCGAGCTACGTCGAATTATACAGATTTTTACGCTCTAACGCTGAGTCGAAAAATTGATTACGACAGATTCGTAGGCCATTTTGTTTTTCGAAATCAACTAATTCCGTTCTTCGAGAAAAGTTTAGCCTATAGCGATATTTGACTATCTGTTAAGTTAATAACTAATTTGTTGTAATATCTCTAGTGTCAATTTTATTTAATATAAAAACGAATATGCCATAATTCATCGATATTTCTCGCGTTTAATATCAAATTCTACTAATTGATACGTTCTGAATCGATTTCTAGGGTCAAAACCGGTCAATTCCCAATTTTTTACAATCATTGAATATAATTGACATTTAACATTTTCTTAATTACATTTACGGATTTCCGTGTCGATTTGTAGTAATTCGAAATTAATTACCCGTCTTACCTTTAGATTGTACGGTGCGGGATATGATAATTAGATAGCATCCAATATTCAAAATATTTAGATATGGCACTAATTACACAGGGATTTTCGAGATATGTAGCGTCGCGCGTGTACTATCAAGTCATTTTCCAGACAAACTAGGTTTTGGATGCGTCATACGTAACGATAGGACTTATTCGGGAATATATGCGGTATTTATATGACAAACCTCGATTGCCACCAGACATACGTTCGCGCAGACCCAACGGACAAACATACAGGAGGCCTGACAGGCATACCTCATACCACTTGGATTCAGTTAATTTTGTTAACGGTCGTTATAGTTGGAACACCAAGTATTAACGATTAGACATTTATATTAATCGTTGTATCACTCTATACGATAAAATACGTGTACTTTATTCGTGTTTCATATACGCTAGGGCTACGCGCTGTCTAGCGGGGGTGACATGCCCCTCTAAAACGTACATTATGGATTATTAATAATTTATTGCGTATTTATGGAATTATACGTAACGAGGTAAGATATATATTATTCATTTTCGCTAAAGTACATAGGTTAAGTTTGTATATAGCGTATAATTAGGATTTCTTATGCAATAAAAACGTACGCCAAGTTTGAATAATATAATGAACGTACCCGTATATTCGTTGACAGAATGGTTAAAGTTCGTGAAGCTTATGAAACGTTTGAGGCCTAAATCCGTTCTAATCGGTCGATATTTATAGAAGCGTTCGTAATTGTTATTTATGGATCGGTTCGTTCCAATTAGTCGATATTTATAGAAACGTACGCGATTGCTATTTATAGAGCGGTTCGTTCACGTGTCTCGAGACGGAACGAACGTATTTAAAGATTTGTGTCATTGGCGATTATTTTTGGTTTACGTCATGGTCGCTAAAAATAACCTATAAGGTCATCCAAAATGGACGCCGCTCTCGCGTAGAGACTTATACGCAAATCTGTTACTGTAACTAGATCATCCGAGATGGCCACCGAACGTTACGTATAGGTACGTCTTCGTACATGGACACCGAGCTCAGTAGTTGCGCGATACACATACGTCATCAATAAGGAGGTGACTCTATAGTGACGCTTCTACTAAAAATAACGCGCACGTGCGTGACCTACTTTATATTACCTTATATGCAAATGAGTTACTATAAATATAATTCAAAATGGCGCCCGTTTGTTTACAACCAAAGAGATGGGTATACGACTTTGATACATGAAGTTTACTACACATATATACATGTATTTAAAACAATACAGATGAACATGATTAACGTCCAGTTCTGGTCCGAGTGGCTTAGTCCTAGTTCATACATTACAAACATACTATTGATGAAATACAATATACACATATCACAACGCTTACAGGTCTATGCGACCGTATGTCTCCATCCCCACATGCATGTGTCACTCACACTCTGTGTTACCGGTCTATACGACCGTATGTCTCCATCCCCACACGCATGTGTCACTCACACTCTGTGTTACCGGTCTATACGACCGTATGTCTCCATCCCCACACGCATGTGTCACTCACACTCTGTGTTACCGGTCTATACGACCGTATGTCTCCATCCCCACACGCATGTGTCACTCACACGCTGTGTTACCGGTCTATACGACCGTATGTCTCCATCCCCACACGCATGTGTCACTCACACTCTGTGTTACCGGTCTATACGACCGTATGTCTCCATCCCCACACGCATGTGTCACTCACACTCTGTGTTACCAGTCTATACGACCGTATGCCTCCATCCCTACACGAATGTCTCACTCACACTGTGTGTTGTTAGTGCTGTAAATAAAGAAATTGCTGGTTAAGAAACCCTATCACCATTATAACTAAATAATTACTGCCATTTCAAATGTCGCGAAATATGTTACATAATTTCAATGTTCCGTAAATAAAACCATCAAACGCTATGCATATGGAATAACTTGTCGCAACCGAATAGAATACAAGAGCATATCATACGCTTCAATAATAACCATATAAGATTTGGTTGTAAATAGTTTATTATTATCAATTTATGTTATTTAGATTTTTAAATCATTCGAATATTTTCTTCCTTGTCACGTGCTATTTTTCAAATCCACCGACAAGACAAATAATGAACGGAAAGTTTAAGATTAAAAACTAAATTTCTAGAACGAAATCAACCCGGCTACATAGCCATACTCAAACTTTCATGTTTCATGCATGTCGTCAGACGTGGGAACTAGTTCAGCAGTGTCATGTTTCGTGGGGGGGGGGGAGGAATTAGTTCAACAGTCTCGTGTTTCGTCAGGCGCGGATACTAGTTCAAAAGTGCCATGTTTCGTTGGGCGTGGAAACTAGTTCAACAGTGTCATGTTTCGTCATGCGTGGAAACTAGTTCAACAGTGTCATGTGTCGTCATGCGTGGAATCTAGTTCCAACAGTGTCATGTTTCATCAGGCGTTGAAACTAGTTCAACAGTGTCATGTTCGTCAGGGATGAAAACTAGTTCAACAGTGTCATGTTTCGTCAGGGGTGAAAACTAGTTCAACAGTGTCATGTTTCGTCATGCGTGGACACTAGTTCAAGAGTGTCATGTTTCATCAGGGTGAAAATAGTTCAACAGTTCAACATTGTCATATTTCGTCAGGGGTGGACACTAGTTCAGCAGTGTCATGTTTCGTCATTCTTGGAAACTAGTTTAACAGTGTCATGTTTCGTCATGCGTGGAAACTAGTTCAACAGTCATGTTTCGTCATGCGTGGAAACTAGTTCAACAGTGTCATGTTTCGTCAGTGGTGGAAACTATTTCAACAGTGTCATGTTTTGTCATGCGTGGAAACTAGTTCAACTGTGTCATCAGGCGTGGAACTAGTTCAACAGTGTCATGTTTCGTCATGCATGGAAACTAGTTCAACAGTGTCATGTTTCGTCAGGTGTGGAAACTAGTTCAACAGTGTCAGGTTTCATCAGGGGTGAAAATAGTTCAACAGTATCATGTGTCGTCATGCGTGGAATCTAGTTCAACAGTGTCATGTTTCATCAGGCGTTGAAACTAGTTCAACAGTGTCATGTTTCGTCAGGGATGAAAACTAGTTCAACAGTGTCATATTTCGTCAGGGGTGAAAACTAGTCCAAGAGTGTCATGTTTCGTCATGCATGGAAACTAGTTCAACAGTATCAAGGTTCTTCAGGCGTGGGGACTAGTTCAACAGTGTCATGTTTCGTCAGTCGTGGAAACTAGTTCAACAGTGTCAAATTTCGTCAGATGTGAAAAATAGTTCAACAGTGTCATGTTCCATCAGGGGTGGAAACTATTTCAACAGTGTCATGTTTAGCCATGCGTGGAATCTAGTTCAACAGTGTCATCACGCGTGGAAACTAGTTCAACAGTGTCATGTTTCGTCAGGCGTGGAAACTAGTTCAACAGTGTCATGTTTCGTTTGGGATGGGGACTAGTTCAGCAGTGTCATGTTTCGACATTCTTGGAAACTAGTTCAACAGTGTCCTGTTTCGTCAGGGGTGTAAACTATAGTTCAACAGTGTCATGTGTCGTCAGTGGTGGAAACTATTTCAACAGTGTCATGTTTAGTCATGCGTGGAAATTAGTTCAACAGTGTCATGTTTCGTCAGGTGTGGAAACTAGTTCAACAGTGTCAGGTTTCATCAGGGGTGAAAATATTTCAACAGTGTCATGTTTCATCAGGCGTTGAAACTAGTTCAACAGTGTCATGTTTCGTTAGGCGTGGAAACTAGTTCAACAGTGTCATGTTTTGTCATGCGTGGAAACTAGTTCAACTGTGTCATCAGGCGTGGAACTAGTTCAACAGTGTCATGTTTCGTCATGCGTGGAAACTAGTTCAACAGTGTCATGTTTCGTCAGGTGTGGAAACTAGTTCAACAGTGTCAGGTTTCATCAGGGGTGAAAATAGTTCAACAGTGTCATGTTTCATCAGGCGTTGAAACTAGTTCAACAGTGTCATGTTTCGTCAGGCGTGGAAACTAGTTCAACAGTGTCATGTTTTGTCATGCGTGGAAACTAGTTCAACTGTGTCATCAGGCGTGGAACTAGTTCAACAGTGTCATGTTTCGTCATGCGTGGAAACTAGTTCAACAGTGTCATGTTTCGTCAGGTGTGGACACTAGTTCAACAGTGTCAGGTTTCATCAGGAGTGAAAATAGTTCAACAGTGTCATATGTCGTCATGCGTGGAATCTAGTTCAACAGTGTCATGTTTTGTCATGCGTAGAAACTAGTTCAACTGTGTCATCAGGCGTGGAACTAGTTCAACAGTGTCATGTTTCGTCATGCGTGGAAACTAGTTCAACAGTGTCATGTTTCATCAGGCGTTGAAACTAGTTCAACAGTGTCATGTTTCGTCAGGAATGAAAACTAGTTCAACAGTGTCATGTTTCGTCATGCGTGGAAACTAGTTCAACAGTGTCATGTTTCGTCAGGTGTGGACACTAGTTCAACAGTGTCAGGTTTCATCAGGAGTGAAAATAGTTCAACAGTGTCATATGTCGTCATGCGTGGAATCTAGTTCAACAGTGTCATGTTTTGTCATGCGTAGAAACTAGTTCAACTGTGTCATCAGGCGTGGAACTAGTTCAACAGTGTCATGTTTCGTCATGCGTGGAAACTAGTTCAACAGTGTCATGTTTCATCAGGCGTTGAAACTAGTTCAACAGTGTCATGTTTCGTCAGGAATGAAAACTAGTTCAACAGTGTCATATTTCGTCATGTGTGGAAACTAGTTCAACAGTGTCATGTTTCGTCAGGCATCGAAACTAGTTCAACAGTGTCATATTTCGTCATGCGTGTAAACTAGTTCAACAGTGTCATATTTCGTCATGTGTGGAAACTAGTTCAACAGTGTCATATTTCGTCATGTGTGGAAACTAGTTCAACAGTATTCAGTTACAGTTCAGTTAAGTGGTTCACGTTTAAACGTAAAATTATAAGCATGTTTGTCTACCTTTAGAAAATACAAGTACATTTGATAAAAAAAAAATTATACTTTAAGTTTTCAGTTATCACAGGACTGTTCGTAATCATTAAGTGTACTTTGTAAATCAGTTTCAGTTTCTGAAATAACAACTGTATCGTCTGCATACAATAGTAAACATAACTTTAAACAGTTTGCATACAATAATTATACTTGCTCGTCGCTGTGTGTGTTTACTCCTTGAATGTTGTTACTATCTTCTAAAAATGTGTGTAGGAATACAAGTACATTTGATTTTTTGGATTTTACTTTAAGTTTTCAGTTATCACATGACTGTTCGTAACCACTGTGCTAATCGGACAGACCTTCATGGTCTTTAATTCGATATATATTTTTAGAAAATAAAATGATATATTATTCGTCCCTTAACATTACCACATGTGAATGACAGGTGGAGGTATGTATTTCTCAACATTGGAAGTTAGTTTAATAATATTTTATTGCAATATACACATGTAAACATTGAAGCAAATAAAGGTCATCCGTAACCGATTGGTTAAGGTCGTTGACTTTAATCACTTTACCCTCAACTCCGTTCGCATCCCACTGGGGTGTATAATTCTTCATGTGAGGAAGCTATCCTGTTATCGGTGTGACTTTAATCTTAATCTGAATTTAATCTTTAAATGAAACAAATCAGTTGCAAACAGGAACCCTAAAACATGAATAAACAAATGAAACAAATCAGTAAATAGCAAACAGGAACCCTAAAACATGAATAAACAAATGAAAACAAATCAGTAAATAGCAAACAGGAACCCTAAAACATGAATAAACAAATGAAACAAATCAGTAAATAGCAAACAGGAACCCTAAAACATGAATAAACAAATGAAACAAATCAGTAAATAGCAAACAGGAACCCTAAAACACGAATAAACAAATGAAAACAAATCAGTAAATAGCAAACAGGAACCCTAAAACATGAATAAACAAATGAAACAAATCAGTAAATAGCAAACAGGAACCCTAAAACACAATAACAAATGAAACAAATCAGTAAATAGCAAACAGGAACCCTAAAACATGAATAAACAAATGAAACAAATCAGTAAATAGCAAACAGGAACCCTAAAACACGAATAAACAAATGAAACAAATCAGTAAATAGCAAACAGGAACCCTAAAACATGAATAAACAAATGAAACAAATCAGTAAATAGCAAACAGGAACCCTAAAACACGAATAAACAAATGAAACAAATCAGTAAATAGCAAACAGGAACCCTAAAACATGAATAAACAAATGAAACAAATCAGTAAATAGCAAACAGGAACCCTAAAACAGAATAAACAAATGAAACAAATCAGTAAATAGCAAACAGGAACCCTAAAACACGAATAAACAAATGAAACAAATCAGTAAATAGCAAACAGGAACCCTAAAACATGAATAAACAAATGAAACAAATCAGTAAATAGCAAACAGGAACCCTAAAACACGAATAAACAAATGAAACAAATCAGTAAATAGCAAACAGGTCGGGCCACAGGGTCTAAGATAGGGTAGCGGTTATGTGTTGCAGCTGAGAGGTATCTAACGTTAATTTCAGGAATAACAAACAGCAATATGATGATTAATTCTACGGAATCAATTGGAAACGTGAGCATTCGTTTGTTTTTAAGTTGTTCGTGATGAAACTCATCGCCATGGGTAATGCGGGTAATGCAGGAATGCTATATAAGCAGTAAGTGCACCAAATAAGTCAATAACAGCTACTAATACATATGTTGAACCAGGATTCTAGACTTATAGTTATGCATATTTATCTTGGAATCCACCTCCATGAGGGAGAGAGACGAGGCAATGTGGACTTGAAGTGCACACTCTTAACTGCTACAGCTGGGCGCGAAATCCGGGTCTCTATCACACCTGAAGCGAACGCATTACAACTGCGCTATCACTACTTCCACTCTAGACCTATTGAACGCAAGTATGGTAGTGCGAGGTACAAGGGCATTTCATCATGTATTATTATTTGTTACGTAACAACGAGTTTCATTTGAACAGATATGCAGCAAAGATATAGAGGATATTTGTGTTTATTTTGTCACAACGAAGAATATGTTGAACATTTTCTGTTTGCTGTCAAAATTATAAATTACAGACAAAACAAATTCATTAGAATATAATTATTACTTAATAAGTAACTGTTCACGATAGTCCGAAAATAGATAAAACACAAAAGTACATCTAACCGCACAGGAATACGAAACGCAATCTGTGAATGAGATAATGCAATATTTCACTATTTTAAAACGGTGTAAGTTGACGCTTTCGTTCACTTAAATACTCAATAATGCACTGGAAAACATAAAAGAAAACCTTGTTTAATATTTCTATTTTCACTATAATACAGTTATGCTATACTAGGCTATAACTCGTGTTCTGTTTTATGCAGAATAAAATATTCGGATTTCTATTCTTATTCGTATATAGAACAATAAAATATTATCGAATCAATAAATCCATCGTATTCCCCTAAAATATCACGAAGTGGAAAACTGAGCAATGGGAAATTGTGGCTTAATTCTCGAATATATTTGGCTATATTTTATATCAGTAAATGTATATCTATGTACTACTCATATACCATTCGGCGTGCGTATAGTACATGCTTTTAGCTTGTGGGTATCGCACAGAAAATAGTGATGCAACCAGAACCGGGTTCTCCGAATGTCCATTAACGATAAAGATGCCGCCTATCCTTTCAATGGAGGTTTTTGTCAACTAATGGATTATGTACAGACTATTTTCTTCGTTTTCTTTGTTACTGAGTGCACGGGCGCCTAACCCACATTATCTTTCTAGGAAAACGGCATGAAGAGGCCAATGATGTATGTTTCTGTAGTATGTCCTACTGATCTCAACAAAAATCTAGTTAGTTGCTAGCTATATTGGTTTTCTATCCAATTTGTATCTTAGTTCGATTGCGAAACAAGTCATTACAATATTATATTAATCGCACTCGATCCCTCATTTCTGATGGAATCCATCGCCATGAAGGAGAGAGGGGAGGAATGTGGATATACGTGGCTTGCCTAAAGACACCACCATCGCCATGAAGGAGAGAGGGGAGGAATGTGGATATAAGTGGCTTGCCTAAGGACACCACCATCGTGGCTTTCACGGGGCTCGAACTCACAACCTCTCGGTTACAATGCGGGTACCGCATCCATTACACCACTCACCGAGGCACAATCAGGTGTGCTTAGGCTGTAACAATCGTGTATTAAAGTTTATTTAACGTCGCAACAGGTTGCCCATCTGAGTGACGGACAGTTTTACCTAACAACACCTTTCCTGGACAAGCGCCAGCGGTTAAACAGTACTTGGTGCATCAAACTCTTTAAGAAACACCCAATGTTGTCAACGACCTTAACCACTCGACCACGGATATAAACCGAAAACGATCCAATATGTAACTTGTTGTACTGTGTGATATACGTAGCCCGGTTACAGTGCGAATATTTTACATATTGGATCCGTTTGAGGCGTATATCGTACTTAAAATCCAACACTTTTTGTAATTTTGAAAGCAGTCCAATATTAATAATAATGGACTATAAGTGCACATATATGACGTCACGAGAGTGTTTTAAATATAGACGGATCCGTAGTCCAGTGGCTAACACGCTGGACTGGCAATCCAGGGATGGCAGGTTCGACCCCAACCTGCGATCCCCCGTCTGACCCTAATAAAATTAACAGTCTTTCAGCTGGGACTTAAAACCGAGGTGCTAAATAAACGTAAAACACACACAGTGTTTTAATAGGAGAGTGTTAGAAAAGCAAAGAAAGTGAGCACCAAGTAAATAAATAAGTCAATAACTGACCAAATATGTGTTTGTTTGTGTTTAAAGTCGCACCTACAGCTTAGTTATTATTGGTGGAGGAAGACCTGGGGTGACTCTCCGAGCAATATTTCAGGTATGCACTAGAGCCCTGCTAGAACCACCGACCGTCCAAATATTTGTTGTATTATCCATATACCTTCTACGTAGTTTAGTGGTCCACGTAATGTGTCATTCTGAACTGGCCGTTGATGAGTAGCCAACCACTGAATGCCTATCAGCCTAGCGCCTGGCCTGCACGGATAGGATTCGGCAAGTACTTGTGTTCATAATAGGGGTCTCATAACTCCGAAATGATCCGGCCCTTTCAATAGGGGTGACAACATATTAAACAAACTCTTTAATTTAATTACTATTATAATAAAATCTAGACGAATATTTGAAAGCCAGTTGAACGGTAAGGTCTTGACGCCGTCTTGGCGCCGTATACTAGATACGGTAAGTTATGCTAAAATATTCCCGCCCCATTCGCAGTGTTCGGCGGCGTTTTTCGCAATAAAAGGTATGTCCTACACCTTGTGCTGTTCCAATGATAATCTATTTACAAGGTCCGGCACACGGTACGTTACAAAACTGGACTAAGTGCATTTTAAATGCAAAGTGTGCTATATTTTCCATTGAGTCATTGAAAATATAATCCGGCTAGTCAAACGTTCTCTTGCAAGTCAGAAATGGTTGGCCCTTGCCGTGACAGCATAACAAACGAGCACTTTACCATACTTTACCTTTCCAGCACAGTTCTCTGTCGCATGAATAACACCAACAACAATAATTGATACCATTACACTGATCACGGAAATATCTCAGTAGACGAACATTAATCTGCACGTGAAATGATCGTTTGTCCGTCGCGTCTTTCGGCTTCTCCACAAATGTGTTGCATTAGAATTGCTATGTATTTTAAATATATACTCCTGATTGAAAGGCGAAATTGCTCTTAGTTTATACCAAATTTATTTAGCTCAATTGCGAAATAAGTTCTTACAATTTATATTAATCACTCTCGAGACCTCATTCCTGATAGAATCCATCGCCACGTGGGAGAGAGAAGATGCAACGTGGAATTTAAAAGCCTTACCTAAGGGGCACAATCGTAACGGTTCCAGCGGGTTTCGAACTCCGGACCTTTCGCATCTGAAGCGAACGCGCTACCACTGCGCTATCACAACTTCCCACAATGCAACTGTCTCGTTTTTTATACTTCCAATGTAATTAATACATACTAAAATGACAATACGCACCTTCAGTTGTAGTTGTGTCCAGAATCTCAATCCCGTTCACCATTCTCCGGCTAACATGCTGTCACTTCTTTGGACCTTTAATAAACAATTAGAAACCAGGCCCCTGGCAAAATTGCCGGAATATTTTGCTAGGGGGGCAAATCCAAAATGAAAAATTAACTTCTGAACCAGAGCACCAAGCAGAATCAAGTATAAATACATCTGTTCAACTAAATCAACCACGAGGATTCAGAGTCTGACATCACTATTATGCTTTAGCATCATTTTGACTGCCATATGGCTGCCATACACTGGCTGGACACGTAACAACAAAACTATTTACATATAATATAATCTATTTTTAATATTTGTAACTTTTATCAAATGAAATAATTCAAAACATGTATAAAACACTGAACATGATAATTTCATATTTCACCATACTAGCATTACTAACATACATTTAAACGACACCAATAGTCAATACAATAATGTTCTGTAACTTTGTATATGAATCAAAGAGATATGATCAATCTTAATAGGAGCTTTCTGCCACATTATATTCGAAACCCTCAGATTCGTTTCTCAACGTCTTCGTTACCTTCAGCCTGTCCTTGTGCAGGTTTGTTCACCGGGAGACCAGGTCGTGTGTGACGAACAGGACGACAACCCATCAACTCCCAACCATAACCAGCTGGAGAAAAATGATTCTTTTGGAAATGATTGCGCACTAAGTATGCAAGGTAGTTGGCGCGGAGACAGTGTTATCGGAGACTATCATCAACTGGAGGAAGACGTATAAATGATTTCTTCTACATATTCTTCCACTTCACACGCGAACCTCAGCCATGGATGTACTCTTCTTGTCGCCATAGAAGTGAAGTTGAAGAGTTCCTCTATCACGTCCTCCTCCATGGCAAGATCATTTCCGCACCGCGAGAGCTGACATATGGCCACATAGTTGTTCGCCACCTTGTCATACAGGGACATCGTACCCCTGCCATAGAAGCCCGAGTTGGCATCACAACATTCCATGCAGTGCAGCTACATAATACAATATGCCAGCTCGTCAGTCACGACAGGAGACCATGTCATCCTTTCTCTTGATACATAGCATACCGGACATCTTCTGCGAGGTGACTGCTGCCGAGACATAGACATCGGTATCAGCTGCATCAATGCCAACATGGTCGCTGTAGCCTGACTCGCGCAGAAGTACGTAAGTGGAGAGTAGTATAGTGTGAGCCTCAAACTGATCAAAGCTATAGTTCTGCATTGGTTGTTGGGTTGACAAGTTGGTTTAGTAGAAGCCAACGGAGTAGACAATATCTGGTTCAACAGTCTGTGCAAAATCGGTCAGGTAGCTGCATATCACTGCTTGTAGCCGCCTCCTGTTGCTACTGCTACAGAGCACACTAATTTGCTGGCTTCAACCAGGTTGATCACTGCCTTGAGTGCTTTCCACCGCTCCATCTCCATAGCAGTTGCCGTGAGGTCCTCTCCGGATTTCTCAGAGGGACGGAGGCATATCTGGAGGTATCCTTAGTGAAGAGCAAGGAGCAAGAAGCCAGTTAATTCCCCTCTCCTACAGCAAGGGCTGAGTTGAAGTCCGCAATGAGCTGATCGGTTGCAGGCATGACTGAACGTAGTATGAGGAGAATGGGTGATGCTTGGGCACACGGGAAGGTGCCAAACTCTTGCATGCTCGTCACTATGTCCTGCACGCACTGCTCATATTCTCGTAACCGTTTCGGGCTACATTCCCCGTTGCTGGTTTTCGGTTTACAAGGGCATTGTGAGCAGCCCGGATCTTGGCTATATTATTCACATTTCTGGAGCGCACCAGCGGCTGTCTGAAGGATGGAGAGCTAGCCAGATTTCATTTTGCTGCCCTTGTTCATAGTGCACTCGATCCACAAGTCCCATGCCATGTTGGAGTACGGATTGCCTGTGATGAACTGGGTGAAGTCAGTGCGAAGGAAGATGACCCGTTCAGCAGGGAGAGATGTCAACATTGTCCAGAAGTCAGGTAGCAACCGTTCATACCTATTGTTGTCATACGCTATCATCCATGGCATCATGGCGCATAGAAAGATATACTCGTCCCAATTACATATATGGACTGCGTATACATTCTGCATTAGCGCGTCTGCCATGGGCAGGAAGTCCCCACTGTAGTATGCCATGTCACTATCCTCCACATGAGTGACGAGGTTCCACATGAGCAGCAGCGCTGCTTTATTGGGATATGCTCATACCTCTCAGAATCTCAAGGTTATCCTCAAGGTACCCCTCCTACTTCACTCCCTTGTATCGCTTGTAGATAGTGTTCATCATCGTACATTGTGTATGAAAGGGACCAAGGAACGGCATAATGACACGGGTTCTCAGAGTGAGGAAGACGCAAACTTGATGATCTCCTACTAAGAAGGAAACGCATGCGCTTAGTGACGATGCTTGTAGATAGTTTGTCCATGACATCATTTACAATGGCTTTGTTCGACTATATTGCATGTGCTATTATCGTTATGTAAGCTCATATTGTTGCGGGGTTCTTGTTCCTTTTAAACTAGATCGTCTGAGTACCTCGCCTATGTGACATTATATTACAGCAATGATAACATTGCCTTGTGCTATTGCACTTTAAGCGATCAATCACCGTCCTAAATGGCATTAATATAGCCACAATAATATATTACGGCATACTATCAGGTGCGGCACTAAACATCCTTATGTTTTCTCTCCAGGATATGGCAGCTATCTAGGAGATATGGGTGAACATGATGTTAAATCGTAAAGGTGGTGTCAGAATCAGAATCCTCGTGGTTGATTTAGTGGGAAAAGTGTATCTATGCTTGATTCTAGGAGCACTGGTTCAACAGTTAATTTTTCAAGATGGTGCTGGCGGCCATCTTGGATATTTGGTCAAAATTATGTTTTAGCTTCAAATTGATGTCAGAATTGGAATCATCATTGTTGATTTAGTGGAAAATATATATTTATACTCGATTCTATGTATTCTGGTTCAAAAATTAATTTTTCATGATGCGGTCATTTTGGATTTTGCCCCCTAGCAAAAAATGCCGACATTTTTGCCAGGGACCTGGTTTCTAAATTGTTTATAAAAGGCCCATAGAAGTGAAATCAATGGTCAAAACATGTTTGCCGGGGACTGGTCACGGGATTGAGATTCTGGACCCAACTAGTATATTAATAGTTCAACTGTTAAATAGAATTTCAAAAAAGTCAAGTTCTAATACATACACCATTGTCAAAAGATAAAGGGCCTCTCTTAATAAGTAGACGCATACTATATACATACATAAACACATCTATATACTTACAGTATATACATACATAAACACATCTATATACTTACAGTAAATACATACATAAACACATCTATATACTTACAGTATATACATACATAAACACATCTATATACGTACAGTATATACATACATAAACACATCTATATACTTACAGTATATACATACATAAACACATCTATATACTTACAGTATATACATACATAAACACATCTATATACTTACAGTATATACATACATAAACACATCTATATACTTACAGTATATACATACATAAACACATCTATATACTTACAGTATATATATACATAAACACATCTATATACTTACAGTATATACATACATAAACACATCTATATACTTACAGTATATACATACATAAACACATCTATATACTTACAGTATATACATACATAAACACATCTATATACTTACAGTATATACATACATAAACACATCTATATACTTACAGTATATACATACATAAACACATCTATATACTTACAGTATATACATACATAAACACATCTATATACTTACAGTATATACATACATAAACACATCTATATACTTACAGTATATACATACATAAACACATCTATATACTTACAGTATATATATACATAAACACATCTATATACTTACAGTATATACATACATAAACACATCTATATACTTACAGTATATACATACATAAACACATCTATATACTTACAGTATATACATACATAAACACATCTATATACTTACAGTATATATATATATATATATATATATATAAATATATTTACTAAGACAAGTCAACTCGAATATTGATTGAAAGTGTGTAACCAGTTTTCTTTTCGAATACATGTTCGGTATTATAATATAAATATTGCATATAAAATGCTGACTAAATTTAAAGGGATGTGCAACAACATAGATCCAGATTCGTCGCATCTGATCAGGATCTATGTTGCTTGCTATTCAGTCAAGTGTGTAGCTCCATTATATATCTGAATAGCAAACAACATAAATCCTGGTCAGATGACACGTGCAATTTCCGATTTCTATACATACTTTTTAACGTTATGAAACGAAATCAGCATATCAAAATGTATGGCCTACATATGGTCTATTCGGGCGAACGACTAATAGAATTTGTATTTTTTGTAATATGAACCAAGTTGAAAATGAATACCATTTCTTACTTGTTTTTCCTTTATATCGTGAACTTAGGAGGAACTTTTTAAAGTCATATTATTGTCATTGGCCAACTATTAATAAATTTGAAAATCTTATCTCGACAGCGTCGAGTAAAATGCTGAATGAGGTAGCAAAATTTATTTATTTTGCAATGGAAATGAGAAATGCACAATAGGTTAAAATAGTAGAAGCCTTTCATTTACACCTCAGCTATTGTAATACCCCCTACTTCGGAATACTGCTTAGTGACCCGATATGTAACTCACTTTGATAACAGTCTGCATTGAATATTCTCTATTCGGAAATTTGTTAAATGTAACTTCACACTATATTACTGAATATTGTCTAAGATAATTATCATATGTACTCTCTGTGCTCCATATTGTTTTGTACTTGCTATAGGCATTGTATTTATGCTTTATGCAATAAACTTTTGAATATGTCAATCAAAACCAATTTGAACTGGATTGAAACAAACAGTTGAAATCAATGTCCTCGTACATACGTCCCAGTATTAATTGACATATAATCGATAGCACGAATAGAGCATAATTATGTAGGCCATTGATTTTGATATGCTATGTTTATAATATCAAACCTTCCAGTCTGATTTTATATACCTTGTTGTCAAGTGTTGTCAAAAAACACATTGACATTTAATCTTTTCTTTCTTTGTGTATGCCTAGAATTCCACAACATGTACGTGAACGTACCACTGTCATGCTAAATGCTGGTAAGTCTAGAATTCCAGAAATGTACGTGAACGTGGAATTGCCATGCTTAATGTTGGTATGCCAAGAATTCCATAAACTGTAACTGTACCTGCCAGTGCCGTACTTAATGTTGGTATGCCTATAATTCCACAACATGCACGTGCATGTGCCACTGCCATGCTTAATGCTGGTATGCTGGGAATTCCACAACATCTACATGACAATGCCCCTGTCATGTTTAATGCTGATATGCCTAGAAGTCCATGAAATGTACGTGGCATTGCCATGCTAAATGCTGGTATTCCTAGAATACCACAAAATGTACGTGAACGTGGTATTGCCATTCTTAATGCTGGTATGCCAAGAATTTCACAACATGTACGTGACCGTACCTCTGCCATGTTTAATGCTGGTGTGCCTAGAAGTCCTCAAAATGTAAGTGAACGTGCCATACGTGTTGGTATGCCTATAATTCTAAACAAATATACGTGAACGTGCTATTGCCAAGATTAATGCGTGTATGCATAGAATTCCACAACATTTACATGAACGTGCCATTGCCATGGATAATGCTGGTATGCCTAGAATTCCACAACATGTACGTGAACGTGTCATTGCCATGATTAATGCCTGTATGCCTAGACTTCCACAACATGTACGTGAACGTGCCATGCTTAATGCGTGTATGCCTAGAATTCCACAACATGTACGTGAACGTGCCATTGCCATGCTTAATGCGTGTATGCCTAGACTTCCACAACATGTACGTGAACGTGCCATGCTTAATGCGTGTATACCTAGACTTCCACAACATGTACGTGAACGTGCCATGCTTAATGCGTGTATGCCTAGACTTCCACAACATGTACGTGAACGTGCCATGCTTAATGCGTGTATGCCTAGAATTCCACAACATGTACGTGAACGTGACATTGCCATGATTAATGCGTGTATGCCTAGACTTCCACAACATGTACGTGAACGTGCCATGCTTAATGCGTGTATGCCTAGAATTCCACAACATGTACGTGAACGTGCCATTGCCATGCTTAATGCGTGTATGCCTAGACTTCCACAACATGTACGTGAACGTGCCATGCTTAATGCGTGTATGCCTAGACTTCCATAACATGTACGTGAACGTGCCATGCTTAATGCGTGTATGCCTAGACTTCCACAACATGTACGTGAACGTGCCATGCTTAATGCGTGTATGCCTAGACTTCCACAACATGTACGTGAACGTGCCATGCTTAATGCGTGTATGCCTAGACTTCCACAACATGTACGTGAACGTGCCATGCTTAATGCGTGTATGCCTAGACTTCCACAACATGTACGTGAACGTGCCATGTTTAATGCGTGTATGCCTAGACTTCCACAACATGTACGTGAACGTGCCATGCTTAATGCGTGTATGCATAGAATTCCACAACATGTACTTGAACGTGCCATGCTTAATGCGTGTATGCCTAGACTTACATAACATGTACGTGAACGTGCCATGCTTAATGCGTGTATGCCTAGACTTCCACAACATGTACGTGAACGTGCCATGATTAATGCGTGTATGCATAGAATTCCACAACATTTACGTGAACATGCCATGCTTAATGCGTGTATGCCTAGAATTCCACAACATGTACGTGAACATGCCATGCTTAATGCGTGTATGCCTAGACTTCCACAACATGTACGTGAACGTGCCATGCTTAATGCGTGTATGCCTAGACTTCCACAACATGTACGTGAACGTGCCATGCTTAATGCGTGTATGCCTAGACTTCCACAACATGTACGTGAACGTGCCATGCTTAATGCGTGTATGCCTAGACTTCTACAACATGTACGTGAACGTGTCATGCTTAATGCGTGTATGCCTAGACTTCTACAACATGTACGTGAACGTGCCATGCTTAATGCGTGTATGCCTAGACTTCCACAACATGTACGTGAACGTGCTATGCTTAATGCGTGTATGCCTAGACTTCTACAACATGTACGTGAACGTGCCATGCTTAATGTGTGTATGCCTAGACTTCCACAACATATACGTGAACGTGCTATGCTTAATACGTGTATGCCTAGACTTCCACAACATGTACGTGAACGTGCCATGCTTAATGTGTGTATGCCTAGACTTCCACAACATGTACTTGAACGTGCTATGCTTAATACGTGTATGCCTAGACTTCCACAACATGTACGTGAACGTGTCATGCTTAATGCGTGTATGCCTAGAATTCCACAACATGTACGTGAACGTGTCATGCTTAATGCGTGTATGCTTAGACTTCCACAACATGTACGTGAACGTGTCATTGCCATGGATAATGCTGGTATGCCTAGAATTCCACAAAATGTACGTGAACATGCCATGCTTAATGCGTGTATGCCTAGAATTCCACAACATGTACGTGAACGTGCCATGCTTAATGCTGGTATGTCTAGAATTCCACAACATGTACGTGAACGTGCTATGCTTAATGCGTGTATGCCTAGACTTCTACAACATGTACGTGAACGTGCCATGCTTAATGTGTGTATGCCTAGACTTCCACAACATGTACGTGAACGTGCTATGCTTAATACGTGTATGCCTAGACTTCCACAACATGTACGTGAACGTGCCATGCTTAATGTGTGTATGCCTAGACTTCCACAACATGTACGTGAACGTGCTATGCTTAATACGTGTATGCCTAGACTTCCACAACATGTACGGGAACGTGTCATGCTTAATGCGTGTATGCCTAGAATTCCACAACATGTACGTGAACGTGTCATGCTTAATGCTTGTATGCTTAGAATTCCACAACATGTACGTGAACATGCCATGCTTAATGCGGGTATGACTAGAATTCCACAACATGTACGTGAACGTGCCATGCTTAATGCGTGTATGCCTAGAATTCCACAACATGTACGTGAACGTGCCATGCTTAATGCTGGTATGTCTAGAATTCCACAACATGTACGTGAACGTGTCATTGCCATGGATAATGCTGGTATGCCTAGAATTCCACAAAATGTACGTGAACATGCCATGCTTAATGCGTGTATGCCTAGAATTCCACAACATGTACGTGAACGTGCCATGCTTAATGCTGGTATGTCTAGAATTCCACAACATGTACGTGAACGTGTCATTGCCATGCTTAATGCTGGTATGCCTAGACTTCCACAACATGTACGTGAACGTGCCATGCTTAATGCTGGTATGTCTAGAATTCCACAACATGTACGTGAACATGCCATGCTTAATGCTGGTATGTCTAGAATTCCACAAAATGTACGTGGCATTGCCATGGATAATGCTGGTATGCCTAGAATTCCACAACATGTACGTGAACGTGCCATGCTTAATGCGTGTATGCCTAGACTTCCACAACATGTACGTGAACGTGCCATGCTTAATGCGTGTATGCCTAGACTTCCACAACATGTACGTGAACGTGCCATGCTTAATGCTGGTATGCCTAGAATTCCACAACATGTACGTGAACGTGCCATTGCCATGGATAATGCTGGTATGTCTAGACTTCCACAACATGTACGTGAACGTGCCATGCTTAATGCTGGTATGCCTAGACTTCCACAACATGTACGTGAACGTGCCATGCTTAATGCGTGTATGCCTAGACTTCCACAACATGTACGTGAACGTGCCATGCTTAATGCGTGTATGCCTAGACTTCCACAACATGTACGTGAACGTGCCATGCTTAATGCGTGTATGCCTAGACTTCCACAACATGTACGTGAACGTGCCATTGCCATGGATAATGCTGGTATGTCTAGACTTCCACAACATGTACGTGAACGTGCCATGCTTAATGCTGTTATGGTGACGAGTGAGCTTGCTAGGGTTGTTTGCAGTACTAGCTGTGTTATTTGAAACCTAAGGAAACATTTTCAAGAAGCAGGACGTACGAAAGATCCCCGAGCACGACGCGTGCGAGTTTTAGGTTTATTTATCGTCGCTACCGGTTGCCCGTATGAGCGACGCCTCCTGAAGATATTAGTCATTTTATATTTTTGGAGGACAGTACAATGATACAGACATAGACCCATTCCAGAGTATCCTCTGGTTCTTTTACGTGCACGGTGTACAGCACCGACATGAGACATCGACTTAAAGTCCCATCTGAAAACTGTTAATTTATTACGACGGGGGATCGAACCTGCGATTACCAGTCCAGCGTGTTACCACTGGACTACAGATCCGTCTGTGTGTCACGCCGCCCGTGCAAGACCGCTCTATAATGAACACCCACATACGCAATCGTTTCCAAAACTGCCACTGTTTCTAACACCCCTGGTACACTTAGCAACCGAATACCTGACCAAACTGCACGCAATCGTCTATGCGAGGGTGGTCTACGTAGGCATCGTCATTACATTGGCTGTGTTATGTCATGACGTTACCGCGTAAATGAGTCTATATAATATGAAGTTAAGAAGCAATCAAATGAATTCACACACGTATCTATATGAACCATATACACGAAGCACAATAATACATAAAAACTTTATGGAAGTAATATCAACTAATTACATGCAACAACAGTTAATGGTTATATATGATATATTTACGAGAGCCACTCCCCAAAGACAATTACTCATCCATCTATATGTTATATTTTAATATTATTCTATTAAGAAGAGTGCTTATTTAAGACTTAAGCTTATGAAACATATTCTATAGATGAAATTACCTTTTTTACATAAACAATCCACCAAGGTGAGTCAGGTGTAAATTGTGTTTGCTTAATATTTCCGGTTTGCTAAATAATTTCTTATATGAGTATACGTGTAATAACACCCGGAAGGACGGTGATTGGTTGATATAATACTCCTGATTGGTTGATATAATACTCCTTATAATTTGTAAATTAAACTTTAAAGTATACAAATTTCTAATTGAATTGGTACATAACGTTAATGGTAAGACAAACTACGATTTAAAAGAAGTAGTGTCGCAATTATAACCATGTTTAAATCATAAATATGACGCTGCTTTGCGTAGTGACGTCATGACAATTTAGTGTTTATTCATGCGTGGAGTTATTAACTTATTAGAATGGGTCTTATGATTGATAACAAGAAACATAGGATCTTACATGAGTGGTGGGTTCATGCCATATTTTATATAATGAGTTTTGGAATTTGCTATTAAGCGAGCATTAAATCACCACTCATGTAAGATCCTATAATTATTAAGTAATTTGGTAATTTATTGTAAAAACTAAAAAGTAATTTGTGAAAACAATTGGCTTAGCATAGTGTAGCGTTGAACCTTCAATATCTTCTTATGTATCCAAGTGTGTGTAGCATAGACAATGCACTTGTTGAATCACTGTCGGTTGTAATCTTTGGACATCTGTCGGTTTGAAACTAATGAAGGAACTTGCTCGAATTGTCCACAATGTACGCAGTAGGACTTAGATCTTTAGAAAACATTAAACTATCAAGTTATGAATGATGCTCAGTTAGTTCCAGTTTCACAAACATTCATAGGAGTTCATCATAGAATAAAATGTGTACATTATCGAGACACTCTAATGGATATAGAAACAATGACTGCCACATATCTGTCAGAAACGTCAAGATATGAGGGACAAGTTAAAGCATCAATCCAATTACATTATATGGCGGATATGTCTTTATAAATAAACGGATATGTCAGAATATGAATGCGGGGAACCTATCTAACAATATGAATGCGGGGAACCTATCTAACAATATGTTAGCATATCACGTGATCATGGATACATACACTTTTATAGAACATTAAATGTTAGTCACTTTAGTTCTATTCTATGGCAACGTTTCAAATCAAATTTTAATTTAAAGTCATGATTGTTTGCTATTGTAGCGCGTTCGCTTCAGGATGCGAAATGCCCGGAGTTTGCGCACTGCTGGAGCCGTTCCGAGTGTGTCCTTAGGAACTGAAGTCCGCATTGGTGATGGATTCCACCAGGAATGAGGTCTCGAGAGTGATTAATATAAGTTGTAAGAACTTGTTTTGCAATCGAGCCAAAATAAATGTGTATAAACTAACGAGTACGTCTTATAATGGTGTCTGCAATACTTTGAACTTCAAGGTAAATAAACGAACCGTAGTCAAATATTGCGTTCACTAAGTAAATACTGTGTTCTCGAAACGATAAATAACCTTTCTCTCTTTCTCTCATAGCAATAACACAGGGTGTGGTGTGGAAGGGGTGGTTGAATTTAGTAACGAATCCTATGCAACGGAACGTAAATATTACAACACTGTCATATCGTAACTGCAATATGTAGGTGAAGACCTCTATAAGGTAATATAGCTTTCAGTTCTAATCCTTTTTCATTCATGTATCTAAATTGTGTGCTACAATATGAATATTTGTATATGTTTTATTGTTTGAAGTAAACTATGTTTAAACTAAACTATGCAACGGAAACTTATTATCGTTTCGTGCTTTCACTGTCTGTGCATTGTCCGTGTATCCACAAATCCGGTTTATACATAATTTAGCCAAATTTATATAAATTATCTTTTAATAGTTATAAGAAACAATATAAATGTGTAATTGTCAAAACTTATATGTGAAATAGTATGTTCTTAAATTTCTGCCAACCTTTGTAAACATTTAAATATGCTGCTTATTGGATTTCTCTTTGTTTCTAAGAGGCTTCCTAGTATAAGACTAAATATGCATAACCAAACGTGCATTATGTAAACATTACTGCTAGCTTAGTGCTTAATGTTTGCACAATGCGATGTTCTCTTGTATGTATATTGTTTGGTGTTCTTGTTTGTTTCATAACGTTTGATATTGTTTGTATGCTTAAAATAATGGATGTCTTCCGAAACTCCAATCTTTGCAATACGTTTGATGTCCTTTGTATGTTCTCACTATGAAAGTTTGCATCATTTTATGTCCTTTGTATGTTTGTAATATCCTATGTGTTTCTTTTTTTTTTGAATGTTATATACTCTTCAGAAATGGAGGAAATAAAGATGATATATATATATAGTTGTGTTAAGACGATGTACCCTGACACATTGAACAAGTATTTTCAATTTTCCATCAAACTAATAAGGCCCACGAGGTTACATAGAACAAGACAATCATGTACACCTTTTTTAAAATAATATTCTGCTCTGTTGCATAATTATATCATATAATACACGAGCGATTTCAAGCAAGTAATATTGTTATCTGGACTACAGAAATGCATTCCAATATATCAGTCTGGTGGAATTAATATTGCTTTAAGGTAAATGTACACATCTGTGTTTTAGAATCTAATCTAGATAGCCTTACTTCAGAAAATGAGAAAGTATCCACTGTAAACATTGCCTACTTTACATATTGCATCGAGATAAAAATATTACGAATGAAATGAAAGTGTGTTATTTCACTGTTAAACAGTGTATTTTACACAATGTCATTATATTTAGTTAGTTTATGCTTTCCTGTGACATAGAAATAGCGTATAAATGAAATAGGTAAATGTGTTATTTCACCACCGGTTGAAAGCAATAGAAATACACTCGACCAATAAATAATTATGATAGATGATATATTCTGTAACGCCGCTGCAAACGTACACTAGTGTTCTCGGTATGACCTAATAAATTTAAATCACTGGTCCGAGTTATATGATAATTATGCAGTATTGTCTCATATGATTCTATTGTATTTTACTGTATTACTATTGTGTATATAGTAATATGGATGAGTGATAGTGAGTAATGATTAAGCCAGGTGTGTGAATGAGTGAATTCCTAACATAACTAATTATGTGCACTTCCCGCTAAATTGTTTAGGACCCTAACACTTCTACTGCAATAGTCAGCAGGAGAAGTTTCACAGTAAACTAAACTAACTAAATTATATAGTCTACATATTGTAGCGTTTTCGTATTTATTGAAACTGCCACAGACACTCTGGTAATGTGTGTTTTTTATTATTATTTTACTGTGTAAATATGTATACAGTCAAACCTGGCTTAAGCATCAGGCCAAGGGAAACATAGAAAGTGGCTGCTTAGCACTGGTGGCTGCTTAATAGAGGTCAAATATATAATAAAACAACATAATTTTATTGGGAATCTAGATACTGGCTGCTTAATAGAGTGCTTAATTGTGTTGGCTGCTTAATAGAGGTGACCACTAACACAGGTTTTACTGTATTTGCAATGCTTGAACTGTGTATTTATTTGAATTTATAAGTACCATGATTTGTAAAGTATTGTATATGTATTCTTTTAATCATAGGCTCTTTATGAATATACCGTTGTAAAATAAATAAAGTTTAAACTTTTTGTGAATATATGGATTGATATAGGGAACTTGTGAGTTCGTTCTTACTGTGAACCCCAGATGACAAACGTATATGCGCTGTTTGTATTTATTTTCTAATGAATTACCTCTACTAATGATATGCAGCTGTCATGCGCACTCAAAATTATGGACATGCACATTCGCAGTGCTGGGCCGCGTTTCTCGCAAGACAAGGCGTGTATTACTGTTTACGTTGTTCTATGGCTGTTTTATGAAAAAGCATGTTTTATGTTTAAAATTGCTTGCGTCTCAATTATATATGCGAAATGTATTCGCCAACATTTGAAGCAAATGATACGTCTTTGACTCTAAGATCAAACACACACAGAAATGTATGTATACCTGCAACGCATACAGAGCAATTCAAAGGAAGTTTATTGTTTTCATGTCCACTAATTTGAAATTGAATGCCACTAGAGCTCAAGTTATCAAATTCGTTTCAACGTCTTAGCTGGATGACAAGTTGATAACAATGCAAATGTTCATTTCTTTTATTTTCCCTATGTATATATAATGATGCCTGCTATATTGATGTTCTGCTTATAGTGTTTATAATGATTACATCGTGCTATGTACCTAACAAATTTTCCATATGTCGTCATGGAAGATTAGCTCTGCCTAAATGAATCACTCTATAAATAAAGAATTTACATTTTTGGAAACTTCATTTAGTTTGCAACGATTTCGACATACGCTTGTCAACAACTTATATTAATCACTCTCGTTGGCGCGGGTCATTGGTGTGGGAGAAGACCGGAATACCCGGGGAAAACACATATGTCCGATTGGCGACAACCGTACCACCTCATATACTTCCCGATCCGATGATCGAACCTGGGTTGCATTGGTGATAAATAGAGCGTGTGCTAACCGGACATAATTTAATAATAAACACAATTATTTTTTTTAAATTCTTTTCTTCCATCTGTCATTAACGATTGGAATGCTTTGCCACAGGAAACTAAGGATACACTAGCTTCTTTCAAATATTGCTTGAACTCTAATAAATCGAATCATAATCCACTCTTCTATCATGGTGTCCGCCGTGCCCAAGTCCTCCATATCCGTATTCGAAACGGATGCAGTGCTCTAAATCAACATTTATTTTCGAGAAATATTATAAACTCTCCACTCTGCAGATGCGGAGCTAATGAATCCAGTCACCACTACTTATTCCAATGTCCTGATTATTCAGACACCAGAATAACCCTTATCAACACCATAAGCCCGTTGACAGACATTTCTCTTAAAGTTCTTTTGTATGGTGATGATAGTCTAAGTGAAGAGATAAACAAGGTGATATTTGATGCAGTTCACCAGTTTATTACAGCAACAAAGAGATTTGATAACGGCTAGTGTAATTTGTGTATCTTCCTCTTCCATCCTCGTATAAACGATTCCCACCTCGTTCTCGCTCGCTCACTCACTCTTTCTCTCTCTCTCTCGTCCCCTCTCTCGCCTCACCATTTCCTAAATCGACTGCACGTAATCCCTCACCATTTCCTAAATCGACTGCACGTAATCCGACTGGTGAGCCAGTCTGATTCATTACTTCATCATCATCTCCATATTATTTTTAATTACACTTATATCATTACAGTTGAATAAAACTTGTCAGGTTCATAAATGTATATACACTCTGCCATAGTTTATGAAAATTATGTTTGTCATGGAGAAAATCTAAATAAGCTACTAGCTTCCGATTTAATCCATTTGTTCTTGTATATTAATGTTACAACATGATGTAAATATTGATAAAATAAAATATGTTTAAACTAAATATTTTTCTTTTATGATTTCCAAAGACTTTGGCTAATATAATATTTGTTTTCAAATTATATTCATTTTAACTGACCTATCTGGAGCCACATTGCACTACGTGACACAACCGCACAACCACTTCTGTTAGTGTGAGAACGTCCTTAATAAGAAATATTTCCTGTATAGTTTTCAAGTTAGTTTTTGTTTGCTGTCAAAATTAAAAACTACAGACAACACAAATTCATTAGAACATATTACTTAATTGTCCATGCTAGTCAGGAAATAGCTAAACTACAAAAGTACATATAACCGCGCAGGAATACGAAACGCAAACCGGTGGCAGAGAAAATGCCATCTTTTACTTTCAGAGCGGTTTAAGGTGGAGTTTTCGTTCACTGAGAAAAATTTATCATTCATTGGAACTCATAAGCGAACTGATAATCTTGCTCTTGGTGTTCATTTCGTTAAATAGAATTCGATCATACACCGAATCAGGCGTATAACGTATGTGTAGTGGTGATTTCATACCATAGCTTATGAAACTCATTTTCCATTTTTGCTATTAAGCGAGCCTTTTAGTGAGCTTAATAGCAAAATTCCAAAATGAGTTCCATAAAATATGTTATATGTAAAAAAATAAAATATATTGTCATGACGTCACGAAATTGTCATAAAGTAGATGTGTCAAACGTGTTGTATTTATGTCGAGACTTCTTTTAAATCGCCAGGTGTCCTATCGTTAACGGTATGTACCAATTCACATAGAAATATGCATAATTTAATATTTAATTTTCAAATTAAGGATTATTCTCTCTGAAATACACTGCATATAAGCAAAGTTATGCGATAAATAAAATTATACGATTGGTCCCTTCTGTTGAACCCCAAAACCTTGAAAACCATGACAACCTACTCAAGCTGAGAGTTTAATGTGCAACAAGACGCCTGTCAGAGCTACTAAGTGCGTATCATATTATATATGACTGTTGTATGGAATACTGTCAAATTACATTTTAGATTTGTGAAGCCTTTGTAGGAAATACACTAATATCTTATTCAATTAAGAACACACATTTCTGCTTGAGAGGATATTGTTTCTACATGAAACCGGAAACGACTGACAGGTGATAATATGTTTTCTCGTACTTTATCCGCGTAAAGGACTGCCACGGCTTGTTTGGGTGTAAAATGACAAGGTTATTGAATACAACACCAGGATGGAATGCATACCGCAAACTATTTAAATGAAATATTGACATGTATCAGTGATTTGTATTTTATGATTTTTTTAATTAAATATATAAATTTATCAGTGAAATAAAATGTGTTGAACATGTTATTTCTCACTGCCGTGAACGTGGTACATACTCCAGTCAAGGTAGCTGGAATTGGCATATAGGTGTAAACTAATTGCAAACTAATTTATCTTAGCAGTTATGACTAATATGTGAAGCTCTGGATATTAGTTGCACTATGTACTATTGGCAAACATTGGTAACATATGTCCAAGAATTGTGAATTGCTTAAATAAAACTAAAATAGTTGACAAAATTAGACCGTTTCAGAGGTAAAGATACCCCACCCACTACCAATGTAATATTTCAATACTTTCAAAGTAGCGGAAAAAGAAACTGCATCTGATTTTCTGATATGGGTGTCATGTCATGTGTAACATATGAACAGCTATAGTTACTTGTTATTGTCAAAACTGGTTAAAAATGCCATACGTAAATAGTGACCACTTTGACACGGGTATTTTATCCGTTTTGTGCCAGTAGATCTACAGTTTATATGCACCCCGATGTTGGATGTCTTTAATTAATTTTGTCAATACATGGTAACTACTCCCATTGTACGTGGCAACTGCATATATAGAAGATATTCTGGCATGCGCATATAAATGTTCTGTGTTCATAGAGGGGTGATTTGCACTATATAACATGTATATTTAAGTAGATTAAAATGTGGCTATAATGCATCAGTACTTATGTTAGATATGTATGCTTTATAATAATGTACGTACACGTACATGTATGCTTTATACAAACTGAATGTATTTTTACAATGTAATGATTGGTTGTTCCAAACATTCGAATAGTTGAAATCTAGTGATACACTTATTCGATAGTGTGATGTCAGCAATTCGAATATATGATATCAATCCATCAAAAGTGTCATGTCAGTAACATTATGGAACCAAGTTATTGTAAATAGTCGAAATGTTATATACAAAATGGAATTATTGTTGATATAAAATACTTGAATATGTGATTCGTATCTATCGAATATGAACCATGCCTATGAATCACATATCCAACTATAGCATATGATATTCTTAATACCTTTGCGCACAAAACAACACCGTTTTTGCAATGGGCAATGACGTGCGATAGACAGACGACACTAGTTTATTCATGTACTTGTACATATAACATACTTTCTAAATGCAGTGTATATACTGTATCTTAGTAAATGCTAACTACGATAGATGCGACGTGTGATGTACCAAGCCAAGGGTACAAACCAGAGAGAAAACTTCACCCACTATAGTTAATGTAAAATACGGACACCTGCACCTGGTCCACCACATTCCACCCATATTGCATCCATATACTATTATTCGATAAATACATTAAGTTTACGTTTTTCAACATCGTTGAGAGCTTATGTTGCTTGCATTGAATAAACGTTAATATTACTTTGCTATATATCTTTGTGCATATGGGAATTGGAATAGCGGAATTTAAATAAGCGTCTGCGTTGATCGCTGTCAGAAATAGAACTGATTTTACTAAATGATTACCCCGTTGCGTGTTAGCGCCACACACCTGTTTGACCACTAAGTCATGTGATCACGTACATACACATACATGACTGGACCGCACATTAACTAATGTAGTGATTACAGTACTTTAAGACAACTTCAAAGTATCACATATTGAATAGGTGATATCAGTCAAATAGATAACACGCCTTCGAATATCTTTGTTCTATGCTGTTTGCAAAAATATGTAATATCTGTACAATATTCTCACACTTCCTCAATATGTAATTCAGCAAGTGGGTGGATTTCAACAACCAACGCGTCGACATGCTCAAGCGCCATATTAATCATGTTTCTTTTGTACAACGCTTGCTGTCACAGTTTGCTTTGCATTTACAACGTATAATGTTCAGAAGACTTTCAGGAGCAGGAGGGAGACTCGTTGTCACTAGCATAACATTATACTAGTCTAGTTTAATCAGATTGTATTGCTCGATTCGTTTGACATACGCATGTGAATACAAAACACGACAAACCGCAGCTTACCGCAGCTTACCGCAGTTTATCTGGAATCTGATCTGAGGAATAGTTTTTTTTCGAATATTGCCCCACATGGTAACATAAGAGAAGTAGTAAGCCTGTGTCTTCAACAATAATGAAAGTGTTTCTGTTTGCTGCAAGCTGAAGTACCACATTGACAATATATTTACATCACTGGATGCATATCTGACATCAATTCCGATTGACGTCAGGAAATATCCTAGACGTGTAATACAGCTTTGCTGGTTGTTCAGGTTTTTCAAATATACATCATTCTTTGATTTGAAAGGTATCTTGCGAATTTAACTTCAGTTCAAACTACTCCATTTGTTCGCCTGTAAGTCGTGTGGAAGATGGTTCGTGTGAGCTTCACAAACCAAAAAATAACAATACTACAGTGACATTGTTTTATTGATAACTGTGATATTGCTGGCAAATATCACCAACTGTTTTATTCTTTTGCAAGGGAATCTTTTGTAGCAATGATCCTCAATCTACCACATAACATGTCTGTACAGAACAGAACAGAACATATATTTTATTTGACTTAAGCATTGTATAGCTCATCATCATAACAATATATAATACAATTGCATGCAATGAAAAAAGAATAGAACATAGTCATAAATAATAAATGTGTAGATGGGTTCAAATGATGGTCATGTAGATTAATCAATTAGACAAAATATTTGTAAAGTGAGAGTGTTATTTAGAGATACCAGATTCATTCAGCATCTCTATATGAAGCTAATTTTAAGTAGAGCAGATTTCATCTAAATAGAGTTGTATTATACATAATATGGTTTTCTTGTTACAGCATGACAGGTAATAAACTGTTTATAGTAAAATGTACATGTGGGAATATATATTTCAGACATTACAGCAAGCATGATATTTAAATATCTGGAAATATAAGCAACTATTTTGAAACTTTAAAATTTACAGACATACATATTGTGCAGTGTATTTGTTCTGCTATATGATATAGGTGTTAAATAAACACAAAGATTTATATTATGTACATCAGAGTGTCCCTCTTCATCGATGATTCTGCAGTCTCCAAGTACCCAACTAGCGTCTGCTAGACTTGTCTCGGGGGTATTCGAGTACCCAACTAGCGTCTGCTAGACTTGTCTCGGGGGTACTCGAGTACCCAACTAGCGTCTGCTAGACTTGTCTCGGGGGTACTCGAGTACCCAACCAGCGTCTGCTAGACTTGTCTCGGGGGTACTCGAGTACCCAACTAGCGTCTGCTAGACTTGTCTCGGGGGTACTCGAGTACCCAACTAGCGTCTGCTATACTTGTCTCGGGGGGTACTCGAGTACCCAACTAGCGTCTGCTAGACTTGTCTCGGGGGTACTCGAGTACCCAACTAGCGTCTGCTAGACTTATCTCGGGGTACTCGAGTACCCAACTAGCGTCTGCTAGACTTGTCTCGGGGGTACTCGAGTACCCAACTAGCGTCTGCTAGACTTGTCTCGGGGGTACTCGAGTACCCAACTAGCGTCTGCTAGACTTGTCTCGGGGGTACTCGAGTACCCAACTAGCGTCTGCTAGACTTGTCTCGGGGGTACTCGAGTACCCAACTAGCGTCTGCTAGACTTGTCTCGGGGGTACTCGAGTACCCAACTAGCGTCTGCTAGACTTGTCTCGGGGTACTCGAGTACCCAACTAGCGTCTGCTAGACTTGTCTCGGGGGTACTCGAGTACCCAACTAGCGTCTGCTAGACTTGTCTCGGGGGTACTCGAGTACCCAACTAGCGTCTGCTAGACTTATCTCGGGGGTACTCGAGTACCCAACTAGCGTCTGCTAGACTTATCTCGGGGGTACTCGAGTACCCAACTAGCGTCTGCTAGACTTTCTCGGGGGTACTCGAGTACCCAACTAGCGTCTGCTAGACTTGTCTCGGGGGTACTCGAGTACCCAACTAGCGTCTGCTAGACTTGTCTCGGGGGTACTCGAGTACCCAACTAGCGTCTGCTAGACTTGTCTCGGGTACTCGAGTACCCACTAGCGTCTGCTAGACTTATCTCGGGGGTACTCGAGTACCCAACTAGCGTCTGCTAGACTTATCTCGGGGGTACTCGAGTACCCAACTAGCGTCTGCTAGACTTATCTCGGGGGTACTCGAGTACCCAACTAGCGTCTGCTAGACTTATCTCGGGGGTACTCGAGTACCCAACTAGCGTCTGCTAGACTTGTCTCGGGGGTACTCGAGTACCCAACTAGCGTCTGCTAGACTTGTCTCGGGGGTACTCGAGTACCCAACTAGCGTCTGCTAGACTTGTCTCGGGGGTACTCGAGTACCCAACTAGCGTCTGCTAGACTTGTCTCGGGGGTACTCGAGTACCCAACTAGCGTCTGCTAGACTTGTCTCGGGGGTACTCGAGTACCCAACTAGCGTCTGCTAGACTTGTCTCGGGGGTACTCGAGTACCCAACTAGCGTCTGCTAGACTTGTCTCGGGGGTACTCGAGTACCCAACTAGCGTCTGCTAGACTTGTCTCGGGGGTACTCGAGTACCCAACTAGCGTCTGCTAGACTTGTCTCGGGGGTACTCGAGTACCCAACTAGCGTCTGCTAGACTTGTCTCGGGGGTACTCGAGTACCCAACTAGCGTCTGCTAGACTTGTCTCGGGGGTACTCGAGTACCCAACTAGCGTCTGCTAGACTTGTCTCGGGGTTACTCGAGTACCCAACTAGCGTCTGCTAGACTTGTCTCGGGGTACTCGAGTACCCACCTAGCGTCTGCTAGACTTGTCTCGGGGACTCGAGTACCCAACTAGCGTCTGCTAGACTTGTCTCGGGGTACTCGAGTACCCACCTAGCGTCTGCTAGACTTGTCTCGGGGGTACTCGAGTACCCAACTAGCGTCTGCTAGACTTGTCTCGGGTTACTCGAGTAGGGGGTACTCGAGTACCCCACTAGCGTCTGCTAGACTTGTCTCCGGGGTACTCGAGTACCCAACTAGCGTCTGCTAGACTTGTCTCGAGGGTACTCGAGTACCCAACTAGCGTCTGCTAGACTTGTCTCCGGGGGTACTCGAGTACCCAACTAGCGTCTGCTAGACTTATCTCGGGGGTACTCAAGTACCCAACTAGCGTCTGCTAGACTTATCTCGGGGGTACTCGACTACCCAACTAGCGTCTGCTAGACTTATCTCGGGGGTACTCGAGTACCCAACTAGCGTCTGCTAGACTTATCTCGGGGGTACTCGAGTACCCAACTAGCGTCTGCTAGACTTATCTCGGGGGTACTCGAGTACCCAACTAGCGTCTGCTAGAC
>CM026396.1:13569361-13688168 GCA_014843695.1 Archivesica marissinica | reverse complement strand
CTGAATTCACATAAAACCTTGCCTTCTTGCTTTCAACGAGATATTCTTATCTGGGTGAAATAAAACCGAGAAATTCGACGGAATTTTATCTAGATTAACTCGATGCAGGTCTGCGTTAGACGCCATTTTGTTAGATAGCTTGTCTCGCGTGGCTACAGCAGCACCTGTAACTATGGGGGGCGTGCCTAAGTAGCGTTTGCAGAAAGGTCAATTAATTACCCGTCTTACCTTTAGATTGTACGGTGCGGGATATGATAATTAGATAGCATCCAATATTTAAAATATTTAGATATGGCACTAATTACACAGGGATTTTCGAGATATGTAGCGCCGCGCGTGTACTATCAAGTCATTTTCCAGACAAACTAGGTTTTGGATGCGTCATACGTAACGATAGGACTTATTCGGGAATATATGCGGTATTTATATGACAAACCTCGATTGCCACCAGACATACATTCGCCCAACGGACAAACATACAGGAGGCCTGACAGACATACCTCATACCACATTTATATTAATCGTTGTATCACTCTATACGATAAAATACGTGTACTTTATTCGTGTTTCATATACGCTAGGGCTACGCGTTGTCTAGCGGGGGTGACATGCCCCTCTAAAACGTACATTATGGATTATTAATAACTTATTGCGTTTTTATGGAATTATACGTAGCGAGGTAAGATATATATTATTCATTTTCGCTAAAGTACATAGGTTAAGTTTGTATATAGCGTATAATTAGGATTTCTTATGCAATAAAAACGTACGCCAAGTTTGAATAATATAATGAACGTACCCGTATATTCGACAGAATGGTTAAAGTTCGTGAAGCTTATGAAACGTTTGAGGCCTAAGTCCGTTCTAATCGGTCGATATTTATAGAAGCGTTCGTAATTGTTATTTATGGATCGGTTCGTTCCAATTAGTCGATATTTATAGAAACGTACGCGATTGCTATTTATAGAGCGGTTCGTTCACGTGTCTCGAGACGGAACGAACGTAGTTAAAGATTTGTGTCATTGGCGATTATTTTTAAAATAACCTATACGGTCATCCAAAATGGACGCCGTTCTCGCGTAGAGACGTATACGCAAATCTGTTACTGTAACTAGATCATCCGAGATGGCCACCGAACGTTACGTATAGGTACGTCTTCGTACATGGACACCGAGCTCAGTAGTTGCGCGATACACATACGTCATCAATAAGGAGGTGACTCTATAGTGACGCTTCTACTAAAAATAAACGCGCACGTGCGTGACCTACTTTATATTACCTTATATGCAAATGAGTTACTATAAATATAATTCAAAATGGCGCCCGTTTGTTTACAACCAAAGAGATGAGTATACTACTTATCAATATATATGCAAGTCGTATAGTGTTTCGTGTATTTTTAATTGTAAAGCTTGTGTTTCTACCTGTAGATCTAGTATTGTATATCAGGTATTATTTTAATTGTGTAACTGGGCGATACAATATAATAAAGATATAATTATGATGTTTGTTTGCCATTTACAGAATGTGTTCCTGACGATGCAAATCAATATTGAATGCGTTCCATGTGTTCCTTGCGTTCCGTTGCGAATAAATAGTTTGAACCCAACCGCCTACATCTTTCTGATGAGGAATCTGACGTTTAAGAAATGATATAAAACCACTTAGTTAAGATTAGCAAACGTGTTCACTAACATCCACCACCCCCTTCAGACCAAACAAATCCCCATTTGTCTAGACCGAATGGGATAATATTTAATATTAAATAGGTTTCACTAAAACAAGAGCGAGTATGTGAGATGATGGGCGCCAGATCGGACCGGTGGGTTACTCCGGCTACCTCACACACGATTGATCACGCATACGCTTGTATCCACGCCAACATGAGTGATTAATATAAGTTGTTATTTTAAAACTTGATTCGCAATCGTTGTAAAATAAATAAAGATTAACATTAAATCGGCGAATGATAAAGAGAAAGAGACATTACAATATACATTAACTTCAATGACAGTATTAGTGTGTATTAATTGTGTACTCATCAGCGGCGGGTGTAGGATTCGCCACAGGATGGAGGAGTGGATAATGTTTATTCTGAAGGGGGGCTAATGACAAAAAATTGATCTTATATAGGGACAACTATAATTTCACAGCCGGGGTGGGTTTTAAACATCATTAAATACCCACTCCCTATATCCGCCATTATTCATTAGATAACCCGATACAATTGGAGCAAAATCTCTATGCTTATACGTCGCACTACTTTGAACTGTTGCATTGTCACGTCGTTTGAAAGTATATTAAAACAAAAGAGACATATCAACCTTACTGCACCAACACATATGTGATTGAAGTGCAGACAAGGAACAGATAACTCGTCATAGGATACTGATACATTCAATAAAACTAGCCCAGCAACGACACACATAACATGTAGCATGAATCATGTTTCCATTTAATTGGTAAATAATTCATACACATTTAATTATGCTCGATTGTGAAACAAGTTCTTACAACTGTATCTATTAATCACTCTCGAGACCTCATTCCTGGAATCCATCACCACGAGGGAGAGAGAATGGGGCAATGTGTAATTTAAATGCCTTATCCAAGGGCACACTCGTAACGGCTACAGTTGGGCGCGAATTCCGGGTAGTTCGCACCTGAAGCGAACTCGCTACCACTGCGCTATCACGACTTCCACAACGTAGAACATGTTAAATAAAACGAATTCCAAGAGCAACAGTCTGATTCTGTTTTTTAGCATTTGTTCTACTTAATTTAATCATATATTTTTTATTTGTTACATTTCATACACAGCAAACAAAAAAGCAAAATGTGTTGGGCAACAAGTTCTAAGAACATTAGCAAACTGCCCTCCCCAAACAGGTGTTTTATAATTTAAAATAAGCAAACGAAATGTTAACATAAGGAAGAGAAATCATGGGAAATTCCAGATTTGACGTTGTTCTACCAGTCCTATGGATGTCGGCGCCAGAATACACCCACTCCACGTGTGTATTACGCGTATGGTACCAAAAAGCAAGATATAATGAGGCAATATAAGTTAAGATTATATTTATATCGCTTTAGAATGGCAAAGTAATTCTAGATCGTGACATAGAGTTGTTTTCTCGGAATATATCAATGGATATTATATTGCCCGGAATCACACTAGATCACTCTGTATCACGCAAACACCCCGCATATTGGTTCCATTTTGATTCAGAAACTTTAATGGCAAACACATTAAACCATGTGTATTCATAGAATGAATGTTTGAGGAAGACGTTTGCTGTCTATCACGGCATTTTGAAATATCATGGCTGTTTTTATGTAAGTTATGACGTCAACCGTTACGTCATAGTGTTTTCCTAGCAATTGGTAATCAAATAAATCAAATATGTATTTTGCAATGCGCTAACTCGTAAATAACTAATTTTAGATTTGTTGTAGAATATCAGTTCGTGATATATCATTTGATACTATGACCTTCCGTGGGCAAGCTTCGTAAATACTTTGAAGGATGTTATATGTGGTGCATTATTTTCTGAAGAGAACGTTTCATGGGATGCGCGCTGGGGAAAGTGAGTCTGGTTATAAGATGTGTATTTGCTTAGGTCATATGGCGGCTCTCCAGTTATTATTGATGCAGCTATATTGTGAGCAGTATTTCATGCACAGATGGGCCACTTAAATAGAACCACCGACCACAAGCAAGCTGGATAGATTCCTCACTTGAAATAATTCGACACACCCGAATCTACAGCGGTGATGGGCAAGTGATTTCCAACGATCGTACACTCTCCTGAGACAGCCTCCGTGGTCGAGTGCTTCAGGTTGCTGACTTGTATACTACTGTAACCTATCATCACTGATGGTCACTGGTTCGAGCCCTGCTCAGACCGTGTCGCTTTATATGAAAATGTACGCAGTTTTGTACGGAGGTTGGTGCACTAAGTACTGGTTAACCACTGCAGCCGGTCCATGAAATGTGCTGTTAGTTAACATTCCCGCTGGCGATATAGCCCAACATGCTGATGAAGGCGTACAACTCAATCAAACAAACAAACAAACAAACAAACGGAGGCCCCTGATATTTAGTTTAAGTAAACATCAATGTGCCGTAATTGCGAGAAACATTCATCAACACTTGTGATATACATTTGTGTTATTATTACACATATCCTGAGTGTTTTATGTATACAATAAATAAATGTAAACACTTTCCTGTCCGATAAGTTAATACAATAACAACTAAGATAATGGTTTTTCGTAAAAGGGGTGGCCTACTTGCAAATGAATCATGGACATATAATGGGATCATCATCGACATCGTGAATGATTTTAACTATTTGGGTACTGTTTTTAATTATACTGGTAACTTTACTCTGAACCAACAATATTTATCTGGTAAGGCCTTAAAATCTTTAAATATTCTTATAGTTAAACCTTAAACCGAAACTACTTTGTCAGCTTTTTGATGCCTTTGTTGGCTCTATTTTGAACTACTCATCTGAAATTTGGAGGTTCACCAATTCTAAAGAGTTGGAAAGAATTCAATTGAAATTGTGTAAACGTATTTTAAATGTAAGGGTCACTTCATATTCTATAGGAGTTTACTGGGAGCTAGGTAGATATCCCCTTTATATTTCCCGTTACATTCACATTATTAAATACTGGTTCAAATTATTAAATACAGATAATATCATCCTTAGTAGAGTATATAATAAATATGTAAGTGATATGAATAAGGGTGCTAAAAACTGGGTATCACAACTTAAAGAGATGCTATGTAATTATGGATGGCTTTGCAAATATTTGGGAAGATCCATACTATGTAAATGTTAATACTTTTATGTTTGTTTAAGCAACGGATTATTGATTGCTTTATACAAGGGTGGTTTGGTAGTAAAGACACAAGTGGTGTGCTTGTATTGTATAATAATTGTAAATTGCGTTTTGAATACGAAACCTATCTCGATAATATTCCATATAATTTACGATACTTAATAACTAGGTTAAGAATTTCAGCTCATTCATTAAGAATTCATACAGGTAGATATGGCCAAAATAATATACCACAAACCGAACGGTTTTGCTCATGCTATAAATCGAGAAATTTGGAAGATGAATATTATTGAACTTATTATACTATAAACAAGCTGTTGCTATAAGAACTTCGATATTAAATATCATAGAAATGCACTAACCTCTAAAAATAGGGTTTTTAAATACAGTATAATATTGTTGTTGATCAAGTTGTATATAGTTGTACGTAGAATAAGCGGTAAGCAGTCTTCAATATACTTACCTTGTTTCCCAGAATAAGCAAGTAGACATGCACAATAAGTCATGTATATTTGCATAAATACTAAATAAGTTATTTGTAATTTTAAAGTTTATCCTCTCTAAAAACAAATATATATCTATTCTAATTCTATTCTAAAATATCTACTCAATACATGTATAATTTGCTTGTATGACATTGATCACGTGTAAATAGTATGTATAATATGTATATAATTATGACTATGTACTATGTATACGTCTAAATAAATAAATATAATATGTCATTTTCATTGCAAATACTTCGTAAGCCGAGGATGGGACCCGGGTTGCTCAGCAACGAACGTGTTAATGACTGCCCTAAACGATTATACTTGCAATACCGAGGATTGGACCCAGGGTGCTGAGTAGCGAGCATGCTAACCACTGGGCTTATAGTGCAAAACACTAAGTGTATTAGTGCTAACTAACCACTGCCATTATCGTGCTAACCACATCAGTAATTGTGCTACGCACTGCAACAACCGTGCTACCAACTTCGCTAATATATATTTCACCACTGCGCCATTGCTAATTGTACTGACCGTTGGATCAACCGTACTAATGACTGTGACAAGTGTGCTAACCACTTCACCAATCTTACCAATGACTGCGACAATTGTGATAACCACTGCATCAACCGCACAAACGACCGCACCATTAATGTTAACAGCTGCATCAACAGTACAACGACTGCACCAATTGTGCTAACCACCTCATCAACCGTACTAAAGACTGTGCCGATTGTGATAACCACAGCATCAAACGCACTATCGGACAGCCGAGCTAACTCTTAGGACAATAAGGCTATATATTAGCAACTCTGTAGAAACCAAACCAAGCATGGGCTGACTGCTTTTGTCACATGTTTGCGTCATCAATTCAGAACAAAAACAGTTAACTAATCTGTCTTGCCTCTGAATATTTCCTACTCTACTTTATCAGCTAATCTCCGCCGCCATATATTAAAGTGGAAAGTAAATCAAAGATGTGTAAGGCGACTCTTTTAAAACATTCGACGACACGAAAATAGACGTATACCATTGTCTGGATGAGAAATTGCCAGGCTTTCTTAGCCCGATGCAGTCTTAGAGTGGTTTCCGGTGACCTTTCGTCTAAATTTCCGTTATATTTCTGTTTACAATTGAAAGTATATCATGACTATTGAACGTAGCTCTCGTTTCCAAAATAGTTAAATATTAGTAATATACTGCCCGCTCGGTCCGTCCCACCCACAGTGTCCGTGTGTCAATCAGCGGATTATCTAATATGAGGTAATGTTCGTGGTACATGCATTACTGGTTCACTAATCGATGAATTTCAAGAAAAACTAATATACGCCACACATGTGTCAATTTCAGCTTCTCGTTCTTACAGCCCACCTTTTCTGAATGTTCTTAGCTATATGTTGCTACGTTTATTAAATGTTGCCCTGGTTAATCGGGGCGATGCATCCAGAGTAATATAGTCAATATGTGTTGGAGGATAGCGTAAGATACAGATATATTGCAACCGAGAGATTGTGTGTTCGAGCCCAGTCAGAACCACGGTGGTGACATCCTTACGCAAAACACTTAAATAAATCCACCTAGCTCTCACAGGAATGTTGTATCGAGAGCGATTAATCTAATGTAAAATATTATTTCGCATTCGAATTAGAATACATGTTTATGAACAATTACGTAGATTTATCTAATTTTGATATTAAAATTTGCATCGTTCTTATTTCTCCCTTAGGCTGTAAGGAAAACTAGATCGACTTCAAAATCAGATTTCTTAGTTACCCATGAACATATTGCAATGAGAGGTCACGCCTAAGTTGTTGATGTGACTTTAAGCCCCAATACAAACAAGCACCTGTTACTGACAGCGATGACGCCACAAACAAATTCGAAAACATGTGGGTACGAAAACAGGGCGATTGACGATATATACTGTTCAACAATGTTCAAGTACATTAAAAATGTTGCAACGGTTGGCTTATTTACTGTAAAACGTGGATATTGTTGTTTTGTAACGCAAACTATTATATGATAACAATTATTTTAGGAATTGTTAGTTATTTTTAAGAGGAATATGACTGTACGCTAAATGGAATATATTTCGGTTATTTATCGTATTTACTAAATGGTATATGATACATACGAAGACTTGTCTCAGTGTTTAATCTGGTTCCTGTACGTCTGCATTATAAAGCACAAATCAGATATAGAGGATATTATATTTTTGTGGAAATACAAACATCAGTGATTTTTCCATGAAATAAAATCATATCTTACACTAATACAAATATTTTCTATTTCTTTTATGATTTCCAATGATTTTGGCCCTGTCTGGAGCCTCATTGCACTACGTGACACAACCGCACAACACGTTGTCTTGAAAATTATAGTTCCTGGGTGTATTTATTTTCAAGTTAGTTTTTGTTTGCTGTCAAAATTAAAAACTACAGACACACCAAATTCATTAGAATATATTACTTAATAATTAACTGTTCATGATAGTAAGAAAATAGCTAACATACAAATAATACATAATTATAATCGCGCCGGAATATGAAACGCAACCGGTGGATGAGAAAGTGTCGTCTTTCACTGTTTCGAGGCATTCATTGGAAAGCATATACGAAATATCGATTAAAATATCGCCTACTAGACTATGGATAATTATTTTAGATTCGTTGGCTCACAGCTAGCGATACCTGTGTTACGAGTACAGTCCTTTACGCCAAGACCACCGATCCGCTGTACTAATAGAGTTCGAGCTGTTTGTTGTGACAGTGGAAGAGTTACTAAGAAACGTGTTAGCAAATGTGATATAACCGGCAACTAATCCTATCCTTATTCTATAATGTATTATGAATTATTCTGTTAATTAGAGGTTATTACGTGGCTAGTTTCATATTAGCATAGATATCGACCGTAAGTAACTTGGTATCCGAAGGTCGAAGGCTGATATCAAGTAACCGAGGGTCGATACGTAGGCCGATATAAAACTAGCAACGTAATAACGGCATTATTACTCTGATATAAATTTGAAATAATCGAAATCATGCTCTCCGCTATCCATTTATCAGGAATAACTTACCGAATTAGACACAAGAAAACGGTTGAAATATTACCACGAAACTACAAACTACAAACATCTGCTATCTGTCAAATTTGACACACTGACCACGCTACATGAAACAAACAATCTAGCACCGAGTGCGCATGCGTTATTTTCGTGACCGTATCAAACAAGCAAGCATAATATCAGACTGGAAAACACAGCTTATCAACCTGGTGTCACAAAACTACAAAAATGACGGAACAACGGTAAATTCCTTCTTTCAGTACACATACAAATGATGCCCTTTTATTGCCCCTGGAATATAAACTCCAAATACAATGCTGTGCCACACTGTGTACATAGCCACGTCGACATGATATATTAGAACACACTATGTATTCGTCTCTTGCTGTTAAATTATATGTAAAATGTTCATTTCTTGATTACATGTACAAATACTGAAATAAATAATGTTTAAACTAATTGATAGGGAGAAGAACTGCCTAAGTTTTATATTATTTTAATCCCGTTCAGTCTTGCTGTTAATGTATATACAACATTTTCATTTATGTATTCCAATGAATGATTAAGTCTTCTCATTGAAAGAAATTGCTATCGTGCACTGTTTCAAACAGTGTAAGGTGGCATTATCTCTGTCACTGCTTTAGTTTCTTATTCCACCGCAGTTGGATGTACTTTTGCATTTTAGCTATTTTCTGACAATGATGAACAGTATATTCAAATGGATTTTTTTTCTGTAGTTTTTAATTTCACAGCAGACAGAAACTTGAAAATTATACTGGAACTATTTCTTATTACGGACGTTCACACTAACGTAAGTGATTGTGTGGTTGTGTATTGTAGTGGAATGAGGTTCCAGACATGGATAGCTAACATGATTTACATTTGGTAACACATATTACATTAGCCAAACTCATTGGAATAATACAAATGTCGGTGATCACTCGATGAAATAAAATCGTATCTTATAAACACAAATATCCAATGTATTGCATACATGTAAAATACTAAAATATACCAACACCTATTTAAATATACTCCAGCAACGATAGTTTTACCTATGTAAATAATGTCCTCTCTTTTTTGATTAATATATAATTATATATATGACTTTGCAGACAACAACAATAATGAGTTGGGGCCGAGTAGCTACCATCGTTGACTTCCAATCATTTGTTACTCACTTCTCCTGGTTCGAATCCTACTGGGGATGTCGAATTAGTTCATGTGAGGAAGCTATCCAGGTCGGTGGATCTATCCGTGTGCCTGTCCGGACCTCAACTACTACTCGATGAGGCACCTGGGGTCTTACTCCATCACTAATAACTGAACAATCGCCATATGCCCTACGCTGTTGTTGCGACGTTAGCTACCACAAACAAAACACACACATGAATCACTGTGCTAATTAGGTCATTGGTTTAAACATATTTATTCATTCATAATGTACAGTAGATATATATTGTATACAGAATGAAAATGGATTTAATCGAAAGCTTAAAGCTTATTGAGAGTATCTCCATTACATATGTAAATGTGTGCACTATAGGCGACTAAGACGTAAACGTATTGTGTAGCAAGACCACAATATATAATAAGTGTATGGATTTATAGCTAGACAAACGGAGAATCAGTGCTGAAATAATACATCAAATGTTCATGGTGTATCACTATGCAAGCGTGTCAGTCCCTACATACATATTGTTAGAAACGTTTTGAATTTTCTATGAATCTATGGACAGCTAAGACTATTTTTTCATTATGACCAGGTCCCAAGCTAATATCAGTAAATAGGGTAACGTTTAGAGACATTGGACTGAGTTGAGAAATCGTGTTGACTAGTTCAATGCGTATATGGTAGTATTTGTAACATTCAAAGAAATAATGATACGTTGACTCAGTTTGGCCGAATTAGGTCATTCTAGATGTGATCGTGGATGATAACTGATTGTTTGAGATATATCGTGTTTTTTTTTCATTTCAATCTTTCCCCTTTTTGTTTTAAATGGTATGTAAATTTAAATTAGCAACTGTTTCTTGGCCATAAGATGCACATATTAAATGGTTGCATTAACTAACAATACTGTGATACGATTTGTTGCAATATGTCTCTTGTAATTATACTTAGAATGGCTATGTACTTTAATTTTGTACTTCAAACATTGCAATATATTCATGTACATATATGACACGGGCGGGTCCAGGAATTTGCGCTATGGGACGTGATTTTTCTAGGGGTCTGGAGACACATTTTGGGCAGCATTGCGTTTGGTTCATGTTCATGTTACTTTCTTTGTACTATGCATAAGTGAAATATATATTATATATAATGGAAGCCGTGATAGCGCGGTGGTAGCGGGTTCGCTTCAGATGCGAAAGGACCGGAGTTCGCGCCAAGCTTGAACCGTTACGATTGTGCTCACATGCTCTCTCCCTCGGAACGATGGATTTCATCAGGTCTCGAGAGTGATTAATATATAAGTTGTAAGAACTGTAAGACGAAGCATAATCACGTCTATCAGGAAAATAATATCAGCTTACCAGCCATCTGTGTCTGCAGGACAGGAACCAATAAATTCCTATAAGAACGGCCTTGTCAGCCCTCTATTTGACAAAATAGCGCGCAAGATAAGCTTCAGAAATATAAGAGCATCAGCGGCAGACACGTTTTGGCTCATTGGAATTCTTGATTCGAGAACTTGGGGATAAGGAACGGTATGTTAGACATAAAGTTACTTTTATTCAGTTAAAATTATTTGTAAATGTCATTTACATTAAATTGTTTTTATAAATACTCTGTGCTAATTTATACCAGCATTATATTAATTGTTCGTAGTTATCCTTGTCTCATATGAATTTGTTTTATCGGTCAGATTTAAGATCTATTATCACCTTAACACATGTTGTTTTGTTTGCATATACTATGTTTTATCATTGTTATTATGTTTACATATCTGTGATATGTCATATGTTATTATGTAAAGCGCCCTTGAACGTGTATTTTTACATGAAAAGGGCGCTCAAGAAATCTGGTATAATAATAATAATAATGCTCCGCTGGTGGCTCATCGGGATTCTTAATTCAAAGACTTCGTAGATAAATATACTTTAACCAGTTATGTAAAATAGCAAATGTATTTTACATTGTTACCAATTTCATATTCAATTCAAACTGATTTGCAAACAAAGTTACTATCATACGATGACATTCATTAGCAAATTAGTATCATTTAGATTTGCAGTATTGAAATCCATCATTTCAAATATTTTAATGTAATTGAACATTGTTGACAAATATATGATCTTATTTTGACTAGGATAGTGTATTTTTGGTTTGGCACTCCTCGTAGCCACGTTTCTCCATTACAAATCATAAAAGTATTGAAATTATTGTGCGACAGTCGCATTCACTGCAAACACGGTTTTTATTAACAGGTTTTTTACTATAATATTTGTTTTTAATGTTTGGCGTTCAGCTGTTTGCTCATTGGAATGTTTGATTCGTGGACTAGGAGTTAGAACTGTAGGTTGCATTTATCTAAAATCACATTATTATAGTGTGCATACTTATTTATTTTACATTTGAATACTTAGAGTTTTACTAAGATTATATTTCTTAATTCGGCTTATTGCAATTCTTGAATCGTCGACTTGGAGTTTGGAACTGTAGGTTTGTTTGATAGCTACGTAATATCAATTAAATAGTTGCATAGTTGTGTGTTCTCAGTGAATGAAATATTCCATCTTCCACTGTTTTGAAACAGCGACAAATGGCATTTTCTCTGTCACTACTTGAGTTTCGTATTCCTCGGTTGGATGTACTTTTCTATTTTAGCTAATTTCTGATTAGCATGTACAGTTGATTATAATTTAATTTATTCTATTGAATTTGTTTTGTCTCCAGATTTTAATTTTGACAGCAAACAGAAACTAACTTGATAATTATACCGGTACTATTTCTTATTACGGACGTTCGCACTAACATAAGTGGTTGTGCAGTTGTGTATTGTAGTGCAATGAGGTTTCTGACAGGGCAGCTAAAATGAATACCATTTGAAAACAAATATTGTATTAGCCAAAATGATTGCATATCATAAAAGAAAAAGAAGATTTATGTTTATTAGTGTAAGATAGGACACTGTCTTCGTGATCACCGAAATATCGATGATGACTAGATGAAATAAAATCGCACTAATAAACACAACAACTATCCTCTATGCCTTTTACATTTGAGTTATGTGGCTTCGGGTGATTTGAATTCAAGATTTGTGGAATTAGTAGATAGACGACGGGCTGTATTTAAAGTTATTGCTTTTTAGTTCTGTATTTTATTTTCAATTCTAACATGAATTGATATTTTTCTCCTATAAACAAAGAACACATCTACATTTGTTAAATCTGCAATAAACACCGGCTATAACCGGTCTACTTATGGCTATTCAATGTTGCTCCGCTGACAAAATAACACACACTTTAATACATTTTATTCGTTCGTAGCATTATATTGGGTATATGTTAGACATGTTAGAATGGATATAATATTTGAATTGCCTTTGTTTATAGGCGAATAAAACACGGTATGTCGTTCTGATACGTAGGAATTAACCGCATAGATATACGGTCTGCGTGGTCAATCTCTACGCATCAGAACGACAACCCCTGTTTTATTCGCCGATAAACAACGGCAAGACAAATATTATTTCCTAAACAATACATATACTATACAATGACAAGTGATCGAAGAGCATAGATTGATGTAGTTTCTTAAAGAATGCTGTTAATGTCTTCTACTTTGAATAATAATTAAATTTGCATAAGTTTGTAACCAGTTTTCCCAATTAGTCCATGTAAGTAAAGTATTAAGCTTGTTCTTACTATGCCAAACATTCGTATTGTTAATCTCTATATATGTAATAATGGGAGTGGCCGCATGCTAATGGCAATATTACTATATTGTATGTTCGTATATTCACTTCTATTTATGTCGACTCTTGCAATTCTTGAATCATACACTGAACTGGAAACACATACATAAGCTAACTTATTTCTGTATATCTTCAATCTAAAACAATATTCATTAAATTAATTTACATGCATTTACGCATTCAAATACAATTACAGAACCTGTGTTCAGTAATGGTCAGCTTGTTCTAGAATACTAAGTCATGTATGTGCTTAGAATGATCAGACTTTCTCAAAATACTGCCAAATAGGAAATTGAGAAATGCAGTGGTGGCCACTGATAAGGCTAGCTTCACCATAACCTGGCGATTAGAAATGGTAGACATTCTTAAACACCTGTCCCAAGGGATCAACAAAAATGTATTATTTGCAGCGACAATTGTGATATAGAAGACGATTTTCATTCTGTGTTAATGTTTAGACTGTATGAAGAGGTAAGAAAACAATATATTCCCAAATACTTTTACAAGAGTCATAGCGTGGTGAATTGTATATAATTGATAATTGTACAAATGCTAATATATTGAAAAAGCTGGCAGCATAACTGTATATATCATGAAATCGTTCTGACAGAACAGTACTACGAGACATAAATTCCCTTTTTATGACCACCAGTGCTTCCCGAATCATATGCTTGCTCAACAACCAGCCATATCAGAACGAACCCCTGACGAGGTTCGAACCTTGCCGCTCCGTAGGCGGACGCCTTAACCACTAAGCCACGGAGACGGTATAGGTATATGTGTTTTACAATTGAATATATTATTTTATTGTTCTATGTCGTAAAGAAACATTGTAAAATTATCATATAATGATGTGCTTTATACAAATTTATATTAGCTCGATTGCGAAACAAGTTCATACAACTTATATTAATCACTCTCGATACCTCATTCCAAGCAACCTGGATAGTTTTATTACTTTTAATTTCGGACAATTGATTTGAAGCATAATTTTGATATGCCAGGTAAGTGCCTAGATCAGTTTTTAAAAAGGATAATGAATTGTATTCAATGGTAGTATTTTTTATTTTCATAGTTCCTAAAAACACTTTTGAAATCATTTTCTTCAATTAAAAATGAAACATTTCTCTCTTGACAACTCTGTAGACATTTATAGAAACATAATGTATGCATTTCCAAGACGAAGCCGTGTGCATCTGCTAATTCGAAGGCATACACTATCTACTTAATCCCATGACGCCAATAAATAACAAAACGAACATCAGAGTTCCTCTATAGAACAGCAAATTGGTTGTCAGTCGGAGTCACCAGGTTACAATTTAGTAATCATCTTCGATAATAAGTTTAGCTATCATTTTTCTTAATAGCATAGTATCTATTTTATGTGTGAGCAGATTTTATGTGCATTATGGAACAGCCACTAATCCGTCCATCCCTGATCTGCTCAGATAGAGCCTTTTCCCCAGTCAGAATCTTAAATATCAGTGTTTTAAATATCATTAGTATCATGATTAGCGAGTTTTAGAAAGTGTGTCTCGTATTACAAAATGCTATTGTATTTTATAATGCTCATATGCAGATTGGTTATGTGCAATGTATGTGTTCATATTAATTGAATTGTTCCTATTGTACATAGATATCACATAAATAAAGATATACTATTTATGAAAAGGATATAAATCAGTAACCTCATCGAATCCCCTTTAGAGCACGATTGCTTTCTACTTGCATTCCGACAACTATTAAAACAATAGACACAAGCTATACGTCACCAATGGCACAATGTAAGCAAGATCATTGCGCCATATAATCATATAGAAATATCTCGTGAGAAAAGAAAAACGATACAGTTAATTGTAGTATGGCTGTATTGATAATATATGTAGGAATATGATAAAGGACTAATACATATATGGCTAAACTAAAATGAAAACGACTTTAGAATGATGTCACACCCAAAACTGCCCGTGGGATTGAACATGCGGCTTGTATCTCCCTGCAGAGATGTACAACAATGCGGATTGTATCTCCCTGCAGAGATGTACAACAATGCGGATTGTATCTCCCTGCAGAGATGTACAACAATGCGGATTGTATCTCCCTGCAGAGATGTACAACAATGGCTGTCCGATTATCGACGTTATTAGCACGCTCACTTCTTTCTAATACAATACGGGTTCGATCCGCGGACCGGGAAATGTGTAAGATATTATGGTGGTCGCCAGATCGGACGGGTGTGTTTTCTCTGGGTACTCCGGATTCCTCCAACACGAATGACAACATATAACCTTTCATCCGCGCCAACGGGAATGATTAATATAAGTTGCTAAAACTTATTTCTCAAACGTATGTACTTTTTATGCAACTCTTCATAAACGGTGCAATAATTTTGCAGTGGGTACGGTACGATCAACTGTTCAAACCATACTCTATGTGAGCGTTTAATCAACGGGTTGGTAAGGGGCTCAGGGGTTCGAAATTCCACAATCTCGTTTACATATACCTTGGTTTATAGGTTACTATAGTGTGTTTATATATTTATATATTAAATTGCTACAACTATTATTGGTTGGAGCCAACTTCTTTTGTAATATTCATTTGTTGCACAACTCCTTTGCCTGAATTTTCTATATTGAACAGGCAATACAATGTGTTTAAACCAGTACAACGAGACCATTTGTAAATTGCAGATGTGTGCCATCTTAGTTCTGGCAATGGCCGTTCGCAAAACTATGACCAACAATAGTATAATGGTAATATGGTCTCATAGTGTAACTATATTTTATTGCCAGCACATTATATATTGCATATTGATGTTAACAATGTGTTTGAACAATGCCGTGTGTTTATGTTTGTGTTCACTAATATATCTACTGTGAGTGCCAATGGTGCATTACTTGAGCATTTGCCGTGCATTAGTAGTCATATTGCAAATATGTCCTCGGAAAATACTTTAACCCTTAACTAAATCAATTGGCTAATTAGCAAACAACATATATACTGATCAGACGAGGCGCTATGCCGTGGCTGATCTGGATCTATGTTGTTTGCACATGTCTTCCAATTTATTCGGTATGTTAAGGGTTAGTAAACCATAATGGCTTCCAGTCCAATACTTTTCATAAAATTATGTTTGAATATGTTGTAACTTAATATAAATGGCATGCTATGGTATTTATGAATACATTATGTGTTTTTCGACATTTGAGAGTTGATTATTTATCATTATAAATCGCACATTAGTGTAGCTAGAAATAGTATTGTAACGTAATAAATGAGTATATGAGTACTTTGTGCACTTTTGACTAATTTTGAACAGCACATATTTTCTCCCAGGGAGAACAATACTGTTCAAACAAAGAAATGATTTACTAATCGTCAAAATACTTAGTGGATATATATGACAAACAAATCGGTTTCGTAACTGATAACTAAAGTGCCGATCCCACAAATATAATATACCTATATATAACTACGAGTAACAAATCCGTTGTGTGAGTTGGAGTTGCTATACCATATTGTATTTATGTCTTGCTTGAATGAGTATATTTCCAATAGCTTTAATGGATATAGACAGTGGTAGTGTCGGTGAATTTTCGTTGATCCGCAGTAATGATTTTTTGGTGTACTGTTATTATCTAGCGTTGTCTGTTTTAATTTCAAAAGTACTTTGACTATTTTTAAAAATATGCCTAACGCAAATATTTATTGAATCGGTACAAGGGGCCTACGTGACAAAAGGTTAGTGTCGTTGGCTTCAGATCACTTGCTCAAATCCCTACGGACGTATCGAATTAATTCAAGTTAGATAGCGGAAGGTCGGTGGTTCTACCTGGGTGCCCGTTGAAATACTGCTCGGAGTCGGTGGGGTTTTTCTCCACCAATACTAGCTGGAGACCCACGTGACCGAAGCTGTGGGAGCGACTTTAGACTCCAAAACAAACAAACAAACAAACAAAGAAAAACCTATTGATGCCAACAAAGTTGTTCAACAATGCATATTGTGTTCAATAATTGATCCACTGTGAGTGCCTCTGGTGGCGTACGCCTGCTTGGTGCATTATGAGCCCTATTAAAATATAGATGGATGCTTTAATGATTCAAAATACAATATTTTACTTAAGTAACGTAAACATAAAATGTTTCTTGTTACATGATTGTTAATATACGGCACAAATATTACCAGTAGTCAAGCATGGATGAATACATACATTATTGTATGATTAATCCAAAATATGTACAATGTTCTGTCCTATGATATATGCTTCATGTACATAAATTATATTTACACAATTTACTGTCAGTGTTACGGTTAGTATTCTGCATATGTGTTACAAACTTGAAAACACTCGGTCTAACATAATACTACTTTTAACATATATATTATATGCATTACAAATACACACAAAATTAAATGCATCCTCTATATTACAGGATTTACAAATAAGACAGTATCTTTGGCTAAGATATATTCTAGCATTACCATACCGTACAGTCTATATTTTAAGTTATCTAACAACGCGTGTAAGTTTGTATGCCATGTGTGTGTTTTACGTTTAGTTATCGTCGCTACAGGTTACCCACACACACTCGGATATTCTGCAGATTGAAATCTTTTATGTGGTTGAATATTGCAAGTTTGTACTCTGTGATATTCTTAATGGAAGTTTGATATATAAATTATGATGTTATGCTAGTATATGCTAGTATATTCTTTTTTTATTATTTTAATTTTGTGAGGCCCCTATCGGGTAACCTCCTTTATTTTGATACATAGATAACATACATACATTCATACATACATATTATACATGCATTACATCTATACATACATTGATATCACATATTGTTAAGCATTACATGTATTATTAGTTATTTAACATATATATATATATGTATGTATTTTACAAATGTTTTTGATTGAGAATAATGTACCTTGACAGAAAGAGTACCAACATTCCTTAACATTTTGATAGATGTACAAATGCAAGGAGAAAAAACCCCAGCAAAAGCGTTTCCTTTTGACAATATTAATGTACTATCTTTTTAAACTCGGGGTTCAGTGCATGATTTAAGAAAAAGAGACCATTTCCGATTGTGTTGTTCTAATTTGTTTCTGTCCAGTGCTATGGCCTTTTCTAGATTAATTCTTATATCTAAGTATCTTTTAAAATGCTCGACATGGGGAATATTTTCATATACGTCATTCTAATTCATTCATGCTAGTATATTCTTGTGATTAAGTTTTAAATTGAATAATAACATCGTTACAATTCATACTATGCCTTCTCCACAAGATTTGTCACCACTATTTGTTATGTTCGTGTTTGTAAATTGTTGTACCTCATGGGTCATATTGACCTACAGGATATGAAATAAAGTTGATCCTACTAACTATGCTACAAATGTCATACATGAAATACAGTTTGAAATGCATGTTGGAGGCGTCACATTAGATCGTACAATCTACGAGCTTGATATTGATAACTGATAACATTATATCAATATAAAGTGTATATCATTGTATAATACATTTCCTTGGCGTATGCATACAACTTAAAGGTTTTTCATTAACACAACATTTATGCTAGCCTGGGAACAGGCGTCGATATATTTTGCCTGGTCAGTCAAAAAATATATTTTAACACCGAGACTATTAATTGAGCTTCTGGTAATATCAATGTCATTTTGCCAGAAGTTAAGAAGTGAAAAATCGACAGACTGGAATCCAGGCTACACGTGTGTATGCCATGTACGATCACATATGTCAACATATCATATTCGTCACTCGTGTGACAAATATTGGCGTATTTGTTGTCTGTCTGTCTGTCTGTCTGTCTGTCTGGTTGGCTGATTGTCTGGCTGGCTGATTGGCTGGCTGGCTGATCGGCTGGCTGATTGGCTGGCACATCCCTAACGCGTACGAATGGATGTATCACACAAGTGTGACGTATATGATATGTGATATATATGAATGGTCCTACGATGCGATCACCAAGAAACGTGATTGGCGGTTGTATGCAAAATTTACAGAACATCACGACACTTATATACTATACGGTATTTTTAAAGATCTTATCACGAGTGGCGCTAGTAATGAGTGAAATAGTGTATTACCCTGGCGTGTGCGATCGAGCCCCATTCAGCAAAGTGTCGAAACGGTAAGACATGGAGAATATATCGAGAAGTTGTCGATGTCCAATTTGCCAGAGGCAATGACAATTGTCATTTCCAGATATACAACACTAGCAATAACATATACCTTTATCAGTGAATCATATGCAAACAAACATAGACACCACTACGCAAACTTCTGATTCTGACAATGCAAAATCATGACATTGCTGATATTTTGTATAATCTGACTGTGTGTTTTAAGTTTAGTTACGGTCGCTACCGGTTGACCATATGAGTGACGCCTCCTGACGAGATTAGTCAGTTTAGATGTGTGGAGGATAGTGCAATGATACAGACATAAACCCATTCCAGAGTCTCCTCTGGTTCTTTTACGTGCACGGTGTAAAGCACCGATACGATACCTCAATTTTAAGTCCCATCTGAAAGACTGTTAATTTTATTAGGGTCAGAAGTGGGATCGAACCTGCGATCCCTGGATTACCAGTCCAACGTGTTAACAACTGAACTACAGATCCGTCTGTATCATCTCACTATCTTGACAGATAAAGTGGGATTTATAGATTGTAAAACAACAAATAAATTGCCTACTGAATACATAATAAAAGTAAAAACATAGTCTCTTCATTTATATTTCCAATCTTTCATTTCATCATCCACTGTGAAGAGGTATTCAAATGAATAAATGCAATGGCAAACATTGACACCGGTTACCTGTGAATGACGTCATTGTGCTTACACACTGTATTCTTCCACCAAATAATACAGTATACACCACCTTCACTTTGCAATTGCCTGACTTCTTATATCTTCTTTCTACACACCACTATACACTTCCTGTCATGAAAATGCATTTTTTACCAAAAATTAAAATGAACTATATTAGTAACCATGACTAGAGTAGACCTCGGATGCACTTCCACCTATTTACGTATATACAACCCTATCCCATGTGATTTATACCGAAAAGTATTTTGGTCCGTTTATATGTAATCATTTTATTGCTGTTCCAAGAATGATAAATGTGATATTATCAAGACTAAGCTAAAAATGAATTGTTAACATATCTTTACAAACTATGCATTGTATGTATTGTTACTGCATTGGATGTATTGTTACTGTATAACGAAGTTTAATAATTTAATAATTATGAGACAAGAAAACGTATGAAAATGAATAGCATGCTGTGTAATGTAATTGTTAGGTGACTATTAGCTTGTAGGTTCACTATTTTGAGGGGCAACCGTACCCAGTCATGTGTGTGTTACGTTTATTTATCGTCGCTACCGGTTGCCCATATGAGCGACGCCTCCTGAAGAGATTAGTAATTTTAGAGGATAGTGCAATGATACAGACAGAGACTCATTCCAGAGTCTCCTCTGGTTCTTTTACGTGCACGGTGTAAAGCACCGACACGAGACCTCGGTTTAACGTCCCATCTGAAAGACTGTTAATTTTATTAGGGTCAGACGGGGGATCGAACCTGCGATCCCTGGATTACCAGTCCAGCGTGTTACCATTGGACTACAGATCCGTCATTACCCAGTCAGATAACAAAACGAGTTATATACCAAAATGTTTGTAAATGTCTGAAGTTTGTCACACATAGGACAAAAATGAGCATACATTGTGGCGTTCGGAGAAATCCAAGATAATAAAAATGGAAAGTCCAACTTATAGGACTATAAATGGTCCAGAAGTTTACATTTTGTGATAATATTTCATTTTCCTGTAATCATGTGTAACAATATACATTGTAAATTGGATTGTATGACATTTTGCATAGAAATTATGGTATTATTTATGAATATTATACAAATTTATCTATTACAATTGTCAAATTTAAGGGGTGGCGTGGTATTTTAAGTTTTAGCCCCAAGCGAGTTAAATTATGTTTACAATAATGAAAGCATACATCAACACTAATTAAAATAATTGCTTCTTCATGGAAAACAGATGGAAATTATGAATATATAAGCGGATGGGGTAATCTTACATGCATTTTAGCTGTAGAAGTTTGTTTGTACAGTTTATTAACACAATAATTGTTTATGTAATATATATGTATATTAAATTAAAAACTTATTTATGTTGGGCATGTAATATGTGACACACAAATTGGGTGAAACATCCATGATGACATCCAATATGGTCGCCGTAATAGCTTACACGTATACGACTATGTTTACCTGAAATCAATGACGAATAACAAACAGCAATGGAAACTGTATTTTTATTTGTAAAGACGTTTTATACATCTAGTAGATAAAAGCGAATAGTGTCAATCATTGTGTTGCAGATTACATACATTGTTCATATGTTCATATTAAGTTCAACAATGGTATGCATCTTCCTAGAATATATCAAGACATTAACCGTAAATAACACAAATTGTTATATTTAAAGACTTGATATAGCGACACAGTTTAGAAGTTATGCAGCAAGTGAAACATGTGGATCTCATTTGTTGTAATATGAGAATGCAAATAACAATCAAAATCCATTTATGTTTTGTTTCACTTAGTAATAGCATGTGTAGCTGCCACTAAAATCAGGATTTAGAAGTATACATATCACGATTTATTGACAGTATATCGTTAGTGTTCACTCTTGCTAATATTCACATGTCAAGGTACATGGTTGCTCATTGCTTGAGCAAACAAAATCAAATCATCATTACACTCATCTTGGCATAGACACACTAAATCATCCAGGAGTTCAGGTGGTTCCACATGAATGGCAATCACATGATGAGTAAACAGATCAGCAATATATCCAAACTATGTTTTATCAGGCAAAGCCAACTTTGCTTCTACAGCTCCCCTCCAAATTAACAATAACGAAGCAAATGTAGCACAAAGCTTTCGCCTGTTGGTGGCTAATTGCTTGGTTCCAATCTAACCTTTTCGAGTAAGCTTCGTATATTTGTCTGCAAGGTGCTCAAATACGAGCACTGATTAGAACCATATAGCAACCCAAATATGATAACTGCAGCAGTTTGTGCATGAGGTCTTGCAGAAAGCTAAGCTACAATGAAAACAGAGGAACCAATTAAAAAGATATATTATCCTGAGTATTCAGTGAAATATGTCTTTGTTGAAGTGATCACTCCACTTACAACTAACAACAAATGATAGTATGCAGCTCTGTGAATTAAATAAACCTGATTGGCACCCAGTTGGAAACTATGTGAGGGTCGATTATCTATTGGCAATATTACTGGTGTTCCTCATGTAACTTATCCAACATTTTAAATGATATAGATAAATACTGTAAGTCAAGCATCGGTAATTCTAAAATTCTCAAGAAACCTAAACTTAACGATGATCGTAACATGTCCGTTTTCGTGACATACCGGTTAGGGCGATTGATGGTTCGAGCCTCGTCATTGGTTTATTCTGATATATGACCGGTTGGTGAGCAGACAACTATGAACATATGGTTACTTATCGCCGATTAGCGTGGTACCGGAATATAATTATAGGAAACCTCGGGCAGTACTGATGTTCATAAAAGGGTTTCTTAAGTCGGAAATGGCTAGCCCTTTCAATATGGGTGGCGCTATAATAAACACCTTCACGTACTGTACTGTAGGGCAACGTTAAAACCAAACCACTTTGTCATCGAAAGATATAGACATATTCTAACTACTTCCTGCGAACGATCGCAGAATAATACAACCTTCTTAAAGATATGCATATAAGCGTTTGGTATCTAATCATAGCTTAATAGATAACTCATATGACACCACTTACAATTGTGTTAGATATTGTGAGAGAACAAACGCAGTTGCAAGGACACTCGAGCTCTTTAGGGTATCGAAATATATCGAATATTACGTCAACGGAAGTCCTTGCAACGCTGTAGCAGATGCATTCTCTAGACAACACTCTTCTTTTGCAAACTATTGAGGACATATTTCAACAAACAAAAATATGAAAATAGAACCCTAACTTACTCTCGGATAACTCCGAAAAGAAAAATAGATAGATAAATATAATTTATTTCGTAATAAGCCATGTTAGTCATATCATATTTTATTGCTCGATTCCTGTTATATATATACATGTGAAGACAAAACATGACACAAAAAAGAAAGACACACAGATCGGGTCACTAGTTCTAGTAACATTAGTTACAGCCCTTCCCATGTTTGACCCATGAACAAAAAGCATCCAATACAAAACAGTATAAAGTGAAGCATGTATGGTAACATGGTGATGCACACTAATAACAAATATGTATGGGAGAGATATCTTCACCATTGAAAACAACATTAAGTAGACTTATATTTACTCATTTAGATATTAACCCATTCAACCCCAAGTAACTGACATGGACTGATGCGTGATATTTTCAGACCAATAAATTAATAAGAAAATTACCTTTGGACCAGTTCATTTATCAAAATGGGTAATTTTATCTAAAAATAGTAATAATTATTACTGGCAAAAAAGTGCAGATCCTGATGAGACGGCTCGTCACGAGCCGGCTCATCTGGATCTACACTTTTTATAAGCCTATTTAGAGGCCTGTGGGGTTGAAAGGGTTAAACAATAATCAAATACTTTAAAACATATAACGATAATTTCCGAATTGCATTTTCAATGAAGAATTGCTAAAAGTTTTTAAATCTTTTTACATTTCTGAATATTTCATAGTGCTTCTAAAACTATTTTCTATTTTGTATTAATTTTGTTTTGATATCTTACATTTCTGTTGATTTCAGTTTAATACGCAGGCGTATCGTTTGAGAGACAATATTTCTAAACTTATTTCTATTTTTATGTCACATCTTGTCTTTTGGCATTTCTGAATATTTCATTTTTGATACGCCGCCATATCATTTCAATCACAATTTTATTATCATTTAAGAGACAAACTTACTTTTATCTTTTATATCTGCATTTCTGAAGATTCCATTTTGATCATTTTGATACGCCGGCGTATCATCTGAGAGACAATATTACTAACATTATTTCTCTTGTAAGTTTTATGTCCTGTCTTTTTGCATATCTAAAGATTTCATTTTGATACGCCGGCGTATCATTTTGATACGCCGGCGTATCATTTCAGAGACCATTTTTCTACAACTATTTTCTATTTTTAATTAGAATATTTGATATCTTACATTTCTGCTGATTTCAGTTTGATACGCGTGCGTATCATTTGTGAGACAATATTACTAAGATTATTTCTATTTTTATGTCAAACTTTTCGCATTTCTGAATATTTAATTTTGATACGCCGTCGTTTCATTCAAACACACTTTTACTAAGCTTCATTCTCATTTTCATGTCTGTCTTTTCAGAAGATTTCGTTGTATCATTTCGGAGACAACATTTATAAAAATGTTTTTAATATCTTTTGGATGTCTGCTGATTTCAGTTTGATACAACGGCGTATCATTTCACATACCAAATTATTACCAGTCCATGTAGTATCTGTCTTTTTGGGCATTTCTGCAAGTTCCATTTTGATACGCCGGCGTATCATTTCATAGAAACATGTTCTAAAACTATATCATTTCAAATACAATTTAACTACAATCAGTTCTCTGTCTTTTCATATTTCTGAAGATTTCATTTTGATATGCCGGCGTATCATTTCTGACACAATTTAACTAAAATGAGTTCTCTTTTTATGTCTGTCTTTTCGCATTTCTGAAGATTGATTTTGATACGCCGGCGTATCATTTCACAGAGCCAATTATTTCTATTTTATGTAGTATAATTTCTGTAGATTTCATTTTGATACGTCGGTGTATCATTTCGGAGACAACATTTAAAAAAATGTTTTTAATATATTTTGGATGTCTGCTGATTTCAGTTTGATACGCCGGCGTATGAATTCACATACCAAATTATTACCAGTCCATGTAGTATCTGTCTTTTTGGGCATTTCTGCAAGTTCCATTTTGATACGCTGACGTATCATTTCATAGAAACATTTTCTAAAACTATATCATTTCAAATACAATTTAACTAAAATTATTTCTCTGTCTTTTCATATTTCTGAAGATTTCATTTTTATACGCCGGCGTATCATTTCTGACACAATTTTACTAAAATGATTTCTCTTTTTATGTCTGTCTTTTCGCATTTTTGAAGATTGATTTTGATACGCCGGCGTATCATTTCACAGAGCCAATTATTTCTATTTTATGTAGTATAATTTCTGTAGATTTCATTTTGATACGCCGGCCTATCATTTCAGAGACAATATAAATTTTCTAAAACTATATCATTTCAAACACAATTTAACTAAAATTATTTCTCTGTCTTTTCACATTTTTGAAAATTTCATTTTGATACGTCGGCGTATCATTTAAGATACCTCGTTTGTGAAATTATTACTATTTCATATAGATATTAATTATGGTTTATTGTTATGTATTTTATCCGATTTATTACTATATTATGCTAATTTATCATGCATTTTAATACAACGTGTTCTCACTTTCACCTGTGTTTTGTTGGTTTTTTAAAATATATATATGGAAAATAACAGTGCATTTTAGATGCTCAAATGCCCAATATAGGCATTTGAATTGCGAATTAATGGACATTTCCTTTTTAAAATGGACGGCGTTATATGTACGTCCATAAATAAGTTTGTTTCTTTAATTCACAGTCGTGGCCGTGGTTTATTGCCAGATTTAATAACGGTAGATGTAGAAAGTAGGCGTGCGATGAGATTGGACTTTCTGTGTTATCATGGAACATTAACGGGTAACTATAGGTGTAAGCTAGAGGACTGTGATTTAATAATAAACAGTCCAATAATGATGTTATATTTCTGTATGAATCGTGAGACACAAAGTTTGATAGTGATGGATATAAATTATAACGTAAGTTTCAGCATCGTCGGTCAAAACGTTCTAGCGGTGGTGAAACAGTCAAGTCAAATTTGTTATTGGCATATCGCCAAGAAACATGTTTGGCGGTTACATACACAGTTACAGAAAACCATGATATTATATCAAGTTTGAGTAAGCATAGTATTAACATTTACGAAATATATTGTTTGCTTAACAATATAGTTGGTATTCAGTGTCTCATAAATCAATAGTATACAAGTAGTAACATTCATTTAGTTAATTAATATCGTTTCTTTTACTTGTTGCTAAATAAATATATTTAGCTAAATTGACAAGTTTGCTTTTTTTGGTGTTGAATTCATGAGTGTTTTAAGCGTATTAATGGTTGGCCACGAACAATAATATCTAGGTAAATATATATTTCTTATATCATTATAATAAGGACAAACTAATAAGAAATGATAGTCTGATTCTACTTGATGCATATTACATTTGGAGCACACTCTTAAATTTCTTTCAATGTTTCGAAACCTTCCTTCTTCTATTGCCAATGTATGGGCTGAACATCGAAATCTAGATAATGCAGTCCGATGTTTCATTACTATCAACACAACTTAAATATTTTTCTTGCGTGAATTCAGTCTTAAATATATTATAACTTTCTAATTTAGAAAAGGAACTGAATTGCGTACACCATTGCTGTAGATAGTGGTCATATATTCTGTGTACAACCATATTTACTTCTATATTACTAACATTTTCCTTGTTCCACAAATATGCCAGTTATTTAAGATTTCAGTTTGCATCAGATAACAACATCATTCTGTATATCAAGGAATTTGGGGCTTTGGGAAATCGACTGAATTCTCCGAAAACAGCAGCATTTGTTGTCTGCTGACGAACACATAGAATTTGTTTTAAGAAGTTTAGATGTATTCTCTCAATAGCAGGTGCTTTATAGAAGCCCCATAATTCCGAACCGTAAGACAAAATTGGTAAAAACATAGCATCAAATAATTTCATTTTTTCTGAAATATCTAAGCTAACTACATCAAATAATGAATTCAGGGAAAATTAAGCTTTTAGAGCTTGGTTAGATAACGCTTTTTGTGCTTGATAAAAACTGCCATTTGATGACAACTTTACACCTAAATAAGTAAATTTCTTTACAACATCAATCAATTTATTGTTATAATACAATTCCACTTTTTCAACTCTATTGCCTGTTTTAAATACCATCACGAATGTCGTATCAACATTAACAGTTATACCCCACTGGTTACAATAAGTATGTAATCTGTTTAACAATAGTTATAAACCATCTTTAGAACAAGAAAATAACGCCGTATCATCAGCAAAGCGTAACAGATAAATCTGTAATTCGCCCAATTAAATAACATCGACATTATCACTATGTAATTGCGCATTCATAGCATTAACAAATAAAATAAATAGTAATGGGGAGAGTGGTTCCCATTGTTTAACACCGATATAACTATCAAAGTAATCAGAAAGCGATCCATTAGCTTTCACACATGAAATTACACAGGTGTACAACAACAACAACAACTTTTATTATAATCAGGTCACACATTACAGTAACAACATGACTGAATTTCGTTTTTAGGAAGTGGGTACTATACAATATTGGGGACAGGATAACTGCAAGAATGCATTTTAAATCAATAAGTGTTATGTAATAATATAGTTACACTATTACAATGCATTGATTTAATGAGTAATATAATTTAACGAATTTACAAGCACAGAAGATTCAATTCTGCATTCACATTTGTATATAGACAACACAAAGGCACGTCTTAAAAGACTGTACCGATATATACAATATCTAGCCTTATATACACATGCAGCCAGCAACGGTGTCTATATGTAAAATGAATTGGTTGAATGTGGTCTGTAATAACTACTTTGGTAAGTATTACCTTAACTATTTATAAGTTTGTATACATGGCTTAAAGTGGCGCAATAAAGGTAGTAGTATCATGTATATAATATATAGTACTAGATAGTTATTCCTCTACGGGTCTTAAAATATTTGATCACGTCGCTGGCAAGATTAGCTATATTTATTAGTACTTGACGTGATTCAGACGAAAACAATTCTTGGAATTTCATAGCATTCGGTATATTAGTGTGTGTTAGTAGTATCTAAGCAGAAATCGTTTTCTTGCGGAAGAGAAGAAAGGAAAAATAAACATGTAATGAAATTCATCTACGAGTTCGTTAGGTTGGCATTCATTGCATTTACGCTCTTCGTATGGTAGATGTGAATTTCGCCATCTTCCAATTTCAACTGGGAGCCTGTGATTCCCTGTTCTAAAATGAAAAAGTGCTGTTTTTGTGGCAAGATGGTTAAGTAAGGTTCTAATTTGACTTCGCATTTGAACATTCTATAATTTAGCCCCTTTGACGAATTAAAAAGTTGACTATTCCACTTTTGGAAAAATTTAGAGTATTTTGGTTGGTCCATATATATGTATTTCCGGTCATGTTAAGAATACTTTTTATCAATTTTAGCCATTTATGATCTATTGTTAAATAAAGCATATTTTCGTAGCAAATACGTGATATTTTTTGACAGCTTCCAGATAATAATTTACCCCAAAACTTTATCATTCTACTTTTAATAATTATTTCAAGTGGGTATCTACCCAGTTCCCAATATATCATGTATAATGGTGTACTTCTTTGGCTTTTTGTTATTTTTGTAAGGAAATCTGTATGAATTTTTTCAATGACATCTAAATTTTCAAAGCCCCATTTTTCGCAGTTAGATGTAAGAATAGGTACTATTGTCTGGTCAAACGGTTTAAGCTGGATGTCAATTGGTAGATCGATGTTATATATTCGCGTAAATATTATGTGTATTGCCTTGTTCGCTTGACTAGAAAGTAATTTCCTTGCCCCAAGAAAACTACCAGATGATATCCTAAGTATTTGTATTCCTTTACCTCTTCTACCTCTTCCAAGTGAAATTAAACATTTCTGGTTTGTTAGTCCCAAAGACTATTATTTTAGTCTTACTCATATTAATCGTCAATTTCCATTTTTTACAATAACTATACAATTCATTAAGTAAGTTTTGGAATACATTAGGGTTTATTATTTCGTATATTTCATGTCTGATACTAGCTTTCCCTGTATCATTAGTTCGTATATTTCATGTATAATTCTAGCTTTCCCTGTATCATTATTGATTACAAATGATCTCAAATAAGACCTCTTTTGATGCAAATTACCAGGCAGTTTATCAAATAAAAAAAGCTCGCAGAACTGATAATTATTATAATTATGTCATTGAATTACATATAACGTCAGTATTGTTTCTACAAGACAGGAACACAGTGAAAGGAGAATGACTGGCTTGCGGTAGGTCAGCGATTCTACAAGGGTACCAATTCGTGCCCGAAATATACTGCTCAGAGGGGAACCGGTGTATGCATTCACCAATATTAGCCATGTAGATCGAGCTGCCGTATGACCTAAGGTACTGGTGGGACTTTAAACAGAAATAATTTATTAAATATATTTCGCAAGAAAAAATTATTATATTAGAAAACAGTAATAATTAATAATTAGCCATATGTTATTGCCTATATATACATGCATATGGTAACACAATAATAACACACATAGCAAAAGCAAATGTGCTGGGCAGCAAGTTCTAACAACAGTACATTAAGCCCTTCCCAGAACAATAATAATTAACAACATATGAAATAACATGTTTGTGAATCACACCTAGGTGTAAATACAATTGTCTTAAGTAAACATTGTCAATTAATATTATCAATATCCTGTCTATAATTAGTTAGAAGTGGGGAAAGGATCAGTTCATTAATTTGCAGTTTGCTGATTCATTAACAACTAGGATTGGATGCGAGCTATTAGTCGAATACGAATAGTTTATATAGGATTAACCATTTCATAACAATGTTTATAGCCTACACAATTATCAAACATAATTAGTCAAGTTAAATACCTTTGTTTCACTCATTTGTACATACATTATCATTAGGATTTCACTAACATATTATTTGTGTAACATGTGTCCGTCTCCGTGGCCGAGTGGTTAAGGTTGCTGACCTGTATACCACTGTAATCTATCATCACCGATGGTCACGGGTTCGAGCCCCGCTCAGGTCGTGTCTCATTTATATGAAAAAGTTGACAGTGTCTTACAGAGGTTGGTGCACCAAGTAATGGTTAACAGATGGAACCATGTAATGTATTGTTAGGTAAAGTGCCTGTCGGCGATACAACCCAAAAATGATGCTGATGCATGCGTAGAACCCGAATGAACGAGCACTTGTGTAGCATGATATCTCAGTTGCCCCCAAATGTTGCAAGGACGTTGCTGAAATGTAATATTCAGGTCGCAACGTTGGAGACAATTTCGTTGCTAAAACGGTTGCCTCTGGTTGCCACGTCAGCGCATTTCTACGAACGTGTTTACAACATTGGACACAAGGCTTTTGTGCGACGTTTGACATTGAAGTTGATGTTGCTTCTGAGTCACATTAAAAGTATGTTGGATTATGGACGTTTCTGATCTTTTTATTGATTTGTATTTTAACACAAATGCTTAGTTTAGTTTATACAAATAAAGTTTAGTCTATTGAGAAACAAGTTCTTACAACTTAATATTAAACACCATCGAGAACTCATTCCTGATGGAATCCATCGCCACGAGGGAGAGCGAAGAGGCAATATGGAATTTGGTTTAAACATATTTATTCCACTATATACATTCACAAAACATTACATGCACACACAATTATAGAATAGGAAAGGATCAAAACGGAAGCAGAGCTTATAGAGTTTCTCTCCTTGCAGTTCAAAATACAAAGTACTATGTTGGACGGTGTGGAGCTAATACATGTATACCAAATGTGCATATTGCTTAGAAATGACAGAAATATAATACCGGTAAGAAAGCAGAAGAAAGAGAAGATATTTGAGAATGTAGTGCAGGCAGACAGGGATAAAGTCATCAAGTGCACGTCTTATATACATGGGGTCTTATATGCACGGGGTTTCACTCAAAGAATCGTTTTGAATCACGAATGAAGTTATGGACATATTCAAATATTAATTTGTTAATGTCATCTGTCATGTTGGATAGTATGCAGATTAGCAGTAGGGCATAATCTTAGCACATTGCGTAGGAAATCAATTCGAATATTAGAATAGTATGTACATTCAAAGAAAAAGTGGTAGCTGTTTTCATTAGATCCACAGCGGCATAGTGGTGATTGAATTAAGTTTTCTAAAATGAGATGCTCGTGGAGCCCTCTTGACATGGTTCTAATTCGTGTATGTAATACTTGTAGGTATCTATCACCATAATAGAAGAACGGCGGAGTTTTTCTTTTATCTTTGTTTATATAATATTTAAAGGTGCTTAGAGTTGTGGCATTCCTAACGTTACTCTCTAGGTCATTCCATTCTCTTATTACGGATGGTAAAAATGAATTGTAGTATGAAGTTGTCCTGCAGTCAATTGATCGTATAGCGTCAGCATTTCGAAGATTATATCGACTAATTGAAGCAACAGTTGCAGGTACAAGATCAGATAAGTATTCAGGTGTTAAACAGTTTTTCATTTTATAAAACAGAATTAGTTTGTGCTTGTATCTACGGGTACTTAAAGGTTCCCAGTTAACTTCATTTTGTAGATCAATTAATGAAACTAGTTTAGATTGATGGATTAGATAGATGCACCTGTTGCGATTCTGGCAGCCTCGTTTTGAATTTTTTCTATTTCATTTTTTACGAATTCGGGACAATTATCCCATACAACATCTGCATATTCCAAAATAGGGCGCATGAATGATGTATACATTATCTCTAAGGATTTACGATCAAGTTTGTATTTTAATTTCCGCATTATGTATATTCGTTTCCATTCCTTTTCATTAATGTAAGTGATGTGAGTATGCCAAGTACAATTCTTAGTTAAAAATAATCCCAAGTGCTTATGTGAACTAACCTCTGATAATTGGGACGTTGTTCATTGTTAATGGTAAATATTGTCGTGCATGGCGAGCTCTGGAGAAAGTTATAATTTCTGATTTAGACGGATTGAATGTAACGCACCAGTTTGATGCCCATGTGGATATTGCCTGTATATCACTTTGAAGAATAACATCAGCTAAGTTAATATCTTGGACAATAATATACAAAGATGTATCATCGGCAAATAGCCGTATATTGCTTTGTATTTCATTAACAATATCATTAATAAATATTAAGAATAATAGAGGACCTAATATGGAACCCTGCGGAACCCCGCAACGCAAATATAGCCATTCAGAGGTAGCGCCTGGAAGAACAACACGTTGTCGCCTACTGCTTAGATAATCAGTAAACCAGTCATGTAAATCACCTGTAATGCCAGACGATTTCAGTTTTACAAGAAGACTACGGTGCCACACCTTATCAAAAGCTTTACTTATATCTAAATACACTGCTCGAACCTCGAGGCCGTCATCAAGAGCTTTACAAAAGGTATCATACAAGAAAGTCAACTGATTGTCGGTGGAATCACCTAGAAGAATACCAGATTGAAACTGTGTTAGAAAATGATTATAAGATTATTAAAAATATATTTGAAAACCTTTTCCATTGTGTTCAATAATGAAATAGGTCTATAGTTAGATGGTAGTTTTGGATCACCTTTTCTTAAATATCGCCGATACATTCGCTTCCTTCCAACTACTGGGTAATTTGCACTGCCTTAAAGATAAATTAAAAATATCACATAAAGGTTTCGAAAGCTCATAGCAGGCTTCTTTAAGTATTCTAAAATTAAGAAGAGCAATGTCAGAGGTATCTATCGACTCATTTAACCAAGTCTCCGAGAACGCCAAAAGGTCGAAACTGCTAAGTTCAACTGAAATTAAGTCCACTTTGTTTCTTAAACTTTGGATATTGTATTGAACAAAAGAAAAGTGGTTGTTCAGGGACACTAATTCTGATACAGTGTTCGAAGTAGATATGGAAGATGTTGACGTCAACGAATTGTCTGGTCCTGGATTGGAATGTATATCACCTGATATTAACAAAAGTATTGTAAGCCAATTGGCAAACATTAAAGCAAGAATACATGAACAGCAATTTACTGTATACATCCAGTTTCGCTTATAATTCAATGTTTGTATACGAATATACGGATGCTTTATAAGAAGGTGGAGTTCTGAATGTTTTTGTACGCTTAAGCGAAGTGAAACTAGAAATAGTATATTTAATGACATAGGTAACGTAAACATAACGTGAATCGGTAGAGTAAATAAGCCCCATAGGGTTATACCTAGCCATGACGACAGGTAAGCGACTACTAGTATTAATCATGTAACTCCGATTGACAAAAACAAAAAGTTCAAGGAAGCCGTCATCATGGACATTAATACATTAATAGTGATCTCGTCTGCATGTCCACCATTGTCTACAAATAGTTTTGTGAAAGTAAAAGAAGGAAGAATAATCAAGCAAAGAATAAAGATAATCATTGTTAATAGGTGTGGCAAAATATTAATTTATAACAGTAATATATAGCAAGAAGTGTAGTTCATGATTCAATAACGACGTATTTAGGAATTTCTGATTATGAATATGTCGTAAGCATCCCGAGTTAGTCACGACAAATATAACGTATGACATAAATATAGAGGCGATACTTCAGGACAATGCAATATATAATGCATACTAACACAGTGCGTGTGTCTATATTAATCAATTGATTAATCAATCATTAACATAATGTAGAGTGCGGCACGATGATACTATGCATTGCATTCAAGACGATATATATATACACAATACATACTAACACAGTGCTTGTGTTGATATTAATCAATTGTAGGTGAGGCTATCAATAACATAATGTAGAGTGCGGTACGAAGATACTTTGCATTGGATTCAAGACGATATATACAATACATACTAGCACATAGCTGGTGTCCATATTAATCAATTATAGTAGAGGCTATCAAAAGTACAATGTAAAATGCCGCACGAATAAACTATACGTTGAACCACATAAAACCATAACGGTTTTTACGATCGAATGGTTACCATGATATTTTGGTCATCCTCGTGTATATATATACCACACTTTCTGAATGATCTGTTCATTGCATACATATGTACAATAAAAACAACGTGGAGTAGATACACTGGCTTTAGTCACAGTTCAATATCAGGCATTATAAGTGTACTGATAACCGCTAATGTCCTGCTGTTCAAAAGTAACTATTCGCTCATAGCAGCTGCGCACGACAGTGGTTTAGGAGGACAAAGCTTCTGTAATTCCTCACTGGATTCGATGCGGTGTACCCTCATTTGCTTGTCCCGAATGAGAATAACACCGTCAGTAGTCCAAGCACTTTCAACGTGATGCTGAACAGCCAATTTTCTGGCTTCGAAGAAGATTATGCCACGCATTTTTGTTAGTGATTCATTGATACATTTTCCTCTGTATTTATCGATGTTCCTGGCGCGTGAACGAGTCAAGTATAATTTGTGTCGGGCACGATAGGAGGTAAACTTCACTATTACATCTCTGGGCTTCATCTTGTGTACAGAGGCGGATTCCTGACTAGCCGAGGGGAGTGGTGCGATGCGTGGACCAAGGCGATGAGAACGATAGCAATAGATAGATCAGCACCTAAGGATTTGGCCATATCAAGGACAAGTTGATCCGTGTTCTCTCCGGAAGACTCGGACAAACCAGTGATGCGTAGGCAGTTACGCTTACTATATTGCTCAGTACGATCTGCCTGTAACTGTAGCGCAGGCACATCGTCATGTAGCCGTTGGTTTTCAATGGTTAGGCGTTCGACCTTGTCTGTAAGCACCGCATTGACACCGTCGATTAATTGAGGCAACACAGATTGCACAATAGCTTTAACCATCGCTTCCATGTCGGCTCTGAATCGTTCATGGAGCTGGCTTGATATTGCAACGATATCATCACGGCTGAGCTGTATATGATGCACAGCTAGGTCGTCAGTGATGGAAGGCTCAATTTTAGACATGTCCTGTGATTCACATAATTTGCCATTCTTATTGTCAACAATAATGTCTGGAGACGATAGATCACGCTTTTCAGATTTCTTGTGCGAGAGTGGTGTAGACGTGACTGTAGTCATAACCAGTTTATAACCAAAGCGTTCGTAAATTGTGTAATACAGGTGAAGAAACTGTGAGCGTGAGACGTATCACTCGGTATTTGTGAACACAAAAGAAACTTAACGGTATGTTGACAGACAGGTGAAAAGTCATCTATATATAATAGTGTTATTGGTATACAAGATGTACCTCGTTTTCCATAGATCTATGTCGATACCATAACATCCATCCTAGTTATCCATCAGTATTATCACTATCTAACACTTCAACACAATATACTTTGCCATTAAATATCCATTTTTGGCCACATAAGAATAAGTCTATATAACGGTATTTAATGAAATAATCGAGAGCAAATTTTTCACAACACCTGCCATTAATCACGTGATTTTTCCTCGGGCATGATTTATTTCTATCATACAACTCTCTGGAATAGATATCACTTACTCGGGCTAAATATAGATAGCTCTATGGATGTAGACACTGCATTGACTTCAATATTGGGGAGTTGCCTTGCATTCACAGTGTACATAAAGGTTAAAACTGGGAATTTCTGAGAATAGTGTGTTAATATTTCATCTTGTTTGACATCGTTGACGTTAAATCACTTTCCTCTCACAGTTGTATGTTCGGATACCAATGTTATCATTTGTGTCCTTTTTCAAATTGTGTAACCCGGATAACAGGTCCGAACCTAATTGGCTGTCCGATTAGCTCAGTGGTTAGCGACTGGCCACATATACGCTTTCATCCGCGCCAACGAGAGTGATTAATATAAGTTGTTCAAACTTGCTTTTTAATACTTTATTTATTTTACAACGATTGCGAAGCAAGTTTTAACAACTTATATTAATCACTCTCGTTGCTTCGTTGTAAAATAAATAAAGTTTAAACAGGTCGATGCAGACACTTAATTACTATTCCATATTATTTTCAAAGTTGAGCACTTAGCTTGTATTAGTACTATTGGACTAGACTGCATACTGTCGGGTGTGTTGATCACGTGGTTTAATTTTTCATCATTATTAATATTTAAAATACATTAACACACCAAAAGTATCCATATTATCGCAAATATATTTATATAAATCCTTTTTAAGCTAAATTAATTTTCAGTACAAAATGCTGAATTTCCACTCAACCAAGCGACCGAAGCTATATATACTGAGTCAAAAAAGAAACGATACCAAACTAAAAATGACGTAAAACGGATAAAACCATAGAAAGGTTTAATATAGTATTACGTATCAGTACCGGGTATCTTATTGCAACATCAGCCAACCATAAACACAGGTAAATAAACACCCGATAATCCTGGAACGCCGATTTCCGATTTGCACGTGCTCCTCAACAAAGACAACTTCCTACACATGTACAAATCGGAAAACCGGTTTATTGTACTGGTATTGCATTATCATCGAGGAAAAACACCTTACATACCCATTGTTACCTCTAACAAAATGCCTAGGCTAAACCGCAATCAGAGAATGCGTGCCATTGGCATGATTGACGGCGGTTTACGTCAGCGTGACGTCGCAAATCGACTCGGGGTTACGCGGATCACGATAACACGTCTACTTCGACGTTATCGAACACATGGATCGGTGGACGACCGTCCAAGATCTGGTCGACCACGTGTGACGACGCGTGAACAGGACCGTCACATTCGGACGTCACATTTACGTGACCGGTTCCTACCTGCTACGCACACAGCTGCCGTTACTCCTGAGATGACCAACAATCGCATCAGTACACACAGTCAGGAACCAGCTCGGTGAACGTGGCATTCGTACCTATCGGCCATACGTTGGACCCATCCTGACACGACGTCACCGTGACGTACGGCGGGAATGGACGACGGAACGTGCTCGCTGGACTCGGTTACAGTGGAATTCGGTGATGTTTAGCGATGAATCGCGGTTCTGTTTGCGTCGAGCGGATGGCAGAAAGCGGGTATATCGCAGACGCGGTGAACGTTACGCCGACGCATGTGTACGTCAGGTCGATCTGTTCGGGGGCGGAAGCGTTATGGCGTGGGGCGGTATCACCTTCGGCAGTCGCACTGAACTGTTAGTGGTGGACGGGAACCTAAACGCCCAGCGGTACTGTGATGAGATCCTTGCGCCAGTTGTTGTGCCGTTCTTTAACGCCAACAGAAACGTCACACTGTTCCAACAGGACAACGCCAGGTGTCATACTGCTCGGATTTCCACCACATTATTGGAGCAGAACAATATTGAAACCCTGCCGTGGCCTGCTTTGTCACCAGACTTGTCACCCATAGAACATGTGTGGGATACGTTAGACCGCCGCGTCAGACGACGTCAGCCGGTAACGTTAAACCAACTGAGGGATGTTTTGCGTCAGGAGTGGACAAATATTGACCAGCAAGAGATTCAGACACTCTTCCGTTCGATGCGACGGCGGTGCATTGCAGTGAGAGACGCAAATGGTGCCCATACTCGGTATTGACGTCTGTGTGAAAACTCCATTAGACCCCTGTCCGACGAATTACGTCATCACGCAGCAGACAGTTTCGGAGGCTCATTATGCTTTATGTGCTCCTCTTTCAAACATGTTGGACTATCATCTTATGAATTTTCAAAGAATTTTCTTAATAAATGTTGAAATTATAAACACATAAACACCAGGTATCGTTTCTTTTTTGACTCAGTATATATATATATATATATAGAGAGAGAGAGAGAGAGAGAGAGAGAGAGAAAAGAGAGAAACATATTTCATCGCAAATGAATGGATAACCCTTTAATGTCCATTCGTTGAAGTCGTGATAGCTCAGTGGATGCGGGTTCGCTGCAGGTGCGAAATGCCCTGAGTTCGCGTAGCCGTTAGGATTTTGCCCTTATGCAAGGCATTTAAATTCCATAGTGCCTCTTCGTTCTCCCTCGTGGCGATGGATTCCATCAGGAATGAGTTCTCGATGGTGTTTAATATAAGTTGTAAGAACTTGCTTCTCAATAGACTAAACTTTATTTGTATAAACTAAACTAAGCATTTGTGTTAAAATACAAATCAATAAAAAGATCAGAAACGTCCATAATCCAACAGACTTTTAATGTGACCCAGAAGCAACATCAACTTCAATGTCAAACGTCGCACAAAAGCCTTGTGTCCAATGTAGTAAACACGTTCGTAGAAAGGCGCTGACGTGGCGACCAGAGGCAACCGTTTTAGCAACGAAATTGTCTCCAACGTTGCGACCTGAATATTACATTTCAGCAACGTCCTTGCAACGTTTGGTGGCAACTGAGATGTCATGTTACACAAGTGTTCGTTCATTCGGGTTCTACGCATGCATCAGCATCATGTTTGGGTTGTATCGCCGACAGGCACTTTACCTAACAACACATTGCATGGTTCCATCTGTTAACCATTACTTGGTGCACCAACCTCTGTAAGACACTGTCAACTTTTTCATATAAATGAGACACGACCTGAGCGGGGCTCGAACCCGTGACCATCGGTGATGATAGATTACAGTGGTATACAGGTCAGCAACCTTAACCACTCGACCACGGAGACGGACACATGTTTCACAAATAATATGTTAGTGAAATCCTAATGATAATGTATGTACAAATGAGTGAAACAAAGGTATTTAACTTGACTAATTATGTTTGATAATTGTGTAGGCTATAAACATTGTTATGAAATGGTTAATCCTAAATAAACTATTCGTATTCGACTAATATCTCGCATCCAATCCTAGTTGTTAATGAATCAGCAAACTGCAAATTAATGAACTGATCCTTTCCCCACTTCTAACTAATTATAGACAGGATATTGATAATATTAATTGACAATGTTTACTTAAGACAATTGTATTTACTCCCCACCTAGGTGTGATTCACAAACATGTGATTTCATATGTTGTTAATTATTTTTGTTCTGGGAAGGGCTTAATGTACTGTTGTTTGAACTTGCTGCCCAGCACATTTGCTTTTGCTATGTGTGTTAATATTGTGTTACCATATGCATGTATATATAGGCAATAACATATGGCTAACTATTAATTATTACTGTTTTCTCATGCGAAATATATTTAATAAATTATTTCTGTTTAAAGTCCCACCAGTACCTTAGGTCATAGGGCAGCTCGATCTACATGGGTAATATTGGTGAATGCATACACTGGTTCCCCTCTGAGCAGTATATTTCGGGCACGAATTGGTACCCTTGTAAAATCGCTGACGTACCGCAAGCCAGTTATTCTTCTTTCACTGTGTTCCTGTCTTGTAGAAACAATACTGACGTTATATGTAATTCAATGACATAATTATAATAATTATCAGTTCTACGAGCTTTTTTTATTTGATAAACTGCCTGGTAATTTGCATCAAAAGAGGTCTTATTAACATTAAAGCGAAACAGAATTATACTCAGCTGCAATATTATCATTTGTAATCAATAATGATACAGGGAAAGCTAGTATTAGACATGAAATATACGAAATAATGATACAAGGAAAGCTAATATTAGACATGAAATATACGAAATAATGATACAGGGAAAGCTAGTATTAGACATGACATATACGAAATAATGATACAGGGAAAGCTAGTATTAGACATGAAATATACGAAATAATGATACAGGGAAAGCTAGTATTAGACATGAAATATACGAAATAATGATACAGGGAAAGCTAGTATTAGACATGAAATATACGAAATAATGATACAGGGAAAGCTAGTATTAGACATGAAATATACGAAATAATGATACAGGGAAAGCTAGTATTAGACATGAAAATACAAATAATGATACAGGGAAAGCTAGTATTAGACATGAAATATACGAAATAATGATACAGGGAAAGCTAGTATTAGACATGAAATATACGAAATAATGATACAGGGAAAGCTAGTATTAGACATGAAATATACGAAATAATGATACAGGGAAAGCTAGTATTAGACATGAAATATACGAAATAATGATACAGGGAAAGCTAGTATTAGACATGAAATATACGAAATAATGATACAGGGAAAGCTAGTATTAGACATGAAATATACGAAATAATGATACAGGGAAAGCTAGTATTAGACATGAAATATACGAAATAATGATACAGGGAAAGCTAGTATTAGACATGAAATATACGAAATAATGATACAGGGAAAGCTAGTATTAGACATGAAATATACGAAATAATGATACAGGGAAAGCTAGTATTAGACATGAAATATACGAAATAATGATACAGGGAAAGCTAGTATTAGACATGAAATATACGAAATAATGATACAGGGAAAGCTAGTATTAGACATGAATATACGAATATGATACAGGGAAGCTAGTATTAGACATGAAATATACGAAATAATGATACAGGGAAAGCTAGTATTAGACATGAATATACGAAATAATGATACAGGAAAGCTAGTATTAGACATGAAATACGAAATAATGTACGGAAGCTTGATGAATACGAATATGATACAGGGAAAGCTAGTATTAGACATGAAATATACGAAATAATGATACAGGGAAAGCTAGTATTAGACATGAAATATACGAAATAATGATACAGGGAAAGCTAGTATTAGACATGAAATATACGAAATAATGATACAGGGAAAGCTAATATTAGACATGAAATATACGAAATAATGATACAGGGAAAGCTAGTATTAGACATGAAATATACGAAATAATGATACAGGGAAAGCTAGTATTGGACATGAAATATACGAAATAATGATACAGGGAAAGCTAGTATTAGACATGAAATATACGAAAAGGAACATAAAACTTCAAAATAAATTGCCCAAATGTATAATACTCACAAATAAGTTTATGAAGACAGATAAATTATCGCACTTGTTAAATTGTAATATTGTCAGCATTATATGCACAGTTCATGATTTCTGCAAATAATTTTGAACATCTACAAGAAAAGCAGAATCGTTGTCACCATTCTATCTATCTAGCTTCCTTAAATATTTGATGTCAAACCCAGGGCGTGGATGTACATGTAGTTATATTTCTCCTATATTGTCTAATTCAGTAATTGATTTTGACTTCAGCCCCTTAATGCTTTCCGCCCTTGATAGGTATTGCCTATTTCATATTATTGAAATATTCGAATGTCCCTTGTTAACCCATGCTGGACTGGTTATTGATATAAGATTCCGATCCGATGACTGGGCTCATTTGCGTTATAGATTTTATAAATAACTAGAGGATAGCACTCAGATACATTGCAGATGCAAACCCCGGCACTGGTACTTGACAAAAGAACAAATAATTGAAAAGTCAATGTGTACTCATTAATGATCATTTACAGTCTTGAAACCCTCAGGAAATGCAATGTAAGTAAAAGTAGTTTCGGCCTCCACACTTTATAAACTAATACGAATAACATTGTATACACATTAAACTAAACACTGGTCGATTTTATTCCTTAAATGGAAATATAAAATATCTCTGTATGCGGCATATTCTAAATGAAAGCATAATAGAGCGTTACAGACACGTCGCATGTGTGCATTTACTTTCTGCTTAACTCATAGTGATAAATTACCCAGAAGCAATTACTTATAGTAGCTTTTTCCGACTCGTTAAGGAGGTAATGTCGCTGATGAAGAAGATAATTGCTTTCAAGACAAACAGCTCAACACCAATTTTCAAACAGTCTCCTTGCAAGATTTTCACTTACAATTTATAATGCAATAGTGGTATTAAAATTACCCACATATTCAATGACAATAACAGACATAACACAATGAATGAATATAGAACGTTCAGACGAAGTTAGTGCATGTCGTGTTGTCGTCTTGTCCCTGTAGACATTTAACACTCAGACTAGCGGATCTGGTAAAGGCACACACAAACTAAAGCATGACAGAATCATAAATAATATATTTACTGACACCAAAAAGAAACTGTGCATTTGTCGTAGAGGTAAAATTTATATTCTTTTAGAAAAAAATATAGGCACATTTTGTATTACTGTATTGGGCTAAAAAATATCAGGCATCAGTCCATGTCAGTTACTTGGTGTTGAATTGGTTAATCACACCCCGAAATAATGCTGCTGTCTGTTTTGAAATCCTATCGATTTAGTTTTTTGAATTCAAGAAGACACTTGCAGATCTTTTCAAATAGTTTCGTCTCCAATTCCTCGTGGAGATATTAGCATTGAAAGATCAGTGGCATTTGAGATTACAGTGTCGTTGCATGCTGGCGTAACGAGTATAATGCACGCAGGAATTTGCTATGTGTGCAGCTAATACTGTTTTGATAAACACCTAATATCATGCACATTTTATTTTCACAGTTTTTTCATCTGTGTATGGACTTATTGTTTTAGGACGTACATGTATGCACATTTTATGATTGATGTCGTACTCTACCAAACTGATACAAATAATAAATAACACATTACATACCACAATGAGGCGATTACTAAATTCACTGTGATTTGTGTCTATACAGGTGTAAAGCATGTCCAACTATGCATACATCGAGTAAAGCCTGGAAGGATCTCCGTGTGAAATGGAGCGTTATTTCGCACACATGCATAACTAACTACCAGAATATGTAGATTTAATTATCTTTATTACACCAAATTGAATAAAAAGCTTTGATTATATTTGTTTCTCGACATATTAGCATGGGAGTACTCTAAGGTAAGCAAAGGTATTTCCACACGGATGTTGAGAACGGTTTTGCTAAATGTGTCGGTCAATGAAGTAGTCCTCCTAAATAGTAGCAAACGATGTCACTGTTTAACCCTTTCAATACTACATACTTCTAAATAGGCTTACAAATAGTGTAGACCAAATGAACCGGCTCGTTTTCTTATTAATGTATTGGTGTTGAATGGGTTAAATGTGTATACATTTAATGCCTATACTTGCACATTAGATTTCCGTGGTCATAGTTATTAAATCAATGAGTCCACTCGTCAACCGGCGAATGTACACACTTCGTCCGGTGGCGATGTGTCCGGCGTCGGTGTGCCCAATATTCGGCGTATGTGTGTCCCTCGTCCTGCGTCCGTATGGCTAATGTTCGGTGTGTGTGCGCCCAAAATTAGGCGTATGGCTGCCCAACGTGTGGCTGATATGTGACTATCTCGTTGTACCCACATTTCGGAGTCAGGGAGCCCACAGTTGTTCGGCGTCCATGTATCCAACGTTCGGCGTCCAGGTGCCCAACGTTCGGCATTCGGTTGTCCAGTGTTTGGCGCTCGGGTGTAATAAAGTTCGGCGTTCGTATGCGTCAGTCGTCCAACGTCTACATATCTAACACTAATTGGCTTAATCGACAACTTCTCTGAGCTAACATAATACAAACATATTGGTAAGTTTTAGTGAATTATTCCAGGAAATATGCTGATTTCACTTCGGCATATTTTCACAGACATAATGCTTGGATGACCCTATCCAAAGTTAATTGATATAGGATTTATTGAAAATGGCAGACGTCTGCTCTGAAACCATTCATGTCTTATTAACATTGCAAGTATAAAACAAGTCACTCCGTGCAATTTCATCATACAATGTATATCACTAACCTATACAGGGTATTAATGATGAACGAGTGAGGCATAAACAACGTTTGATTTAATTGCTTGACTGAGGTTGATACTAAAGATGAAGAAACTGTCATATATAGGATAACGAGTTTTGGAATTTTGCTAGTGTTTACATTGGTAGAAACCATCGTTCTATACAATGGGGAATTGAAGCCCCGACATAGGTGTTACAAGACTATGACAGTATGTCCAAAGGTCACTTTGTGACTTCCAGTGGAATTCGAACCTACAGGGTGAAGTCAACGACATTAACACCCCGGTCAAGGAGGCCCCTTTTTCCAGTTTATACAATTTTATTTTAGCTTAATTGCGAAACAGGTTCCTACAACTTCGAGACCTCATGGAGAGAGAAGAGGAAATGTGGTAATTAAATGTCTATACTAAGGGTACACTCGTAACGGCTTTCGCATCTGAAACGGACGTACTACCACTGCCTATCGGGGCGTTTTTCTTCAGATAATGATAATGATGATAACAGTGACGAAGGAGCAGTCTGTCCGCCACCTCAAATACGACATATAATTGGTATTCCTCGGAAAGCAAGCAAGTAAAGCTTCAAGTGTAATCGTGGCCTCGGATTGGTTCCAAAAGGACAGCCATAAGGAAACCTATGTATGTTTCAATAGCGATGTCTGACCTATGATGAGGACGAACGATTAACAGGAAATGCAACAACAGTTATACAGCTTCATTAAATAGCCATTCATTAACACAATGACTCTTCTGTTTCTAAGAGTGGGAGTTGGGGGTCAAAGGTTTTCTCTCTCTCTCTCGATGATGATGATGATGATTATATCAGGAATGAGGTCTCGTGAGCGATTAGCCAAACGTGTAAAAACGTGTTTCGCAATCGGGTTATAATAAATTAGCATAAGCTAAAATCAGTATTACACAAAATGTGTCGTCATGAAATCCATCCTTTTTTCAATGTACATTAATACTCTATAATCTTATTTTAACTTGGTTAGTCTATTTACATTCGGCTCTCCTTGTAACTCCAACATTGTTGATCACTCTATAATCTTATTTTAACTTGGTTAGTCTATTTACATTCGGCTCTCCTTGTAACTCCAACATTGTTGATCACTCTATAATCTTATTTTGACTTGGTTAGTCTATTTACATTCGGCTCTCCTTGTAACTCCAACATTGTTGATCACTCTATAATCTTATTTTAACTTGGTTAGTCTATTTACATTCGGCTCTCCTTGTAACTCCAACATTGTTGAACACTCTATAATCTTATTTTAACTTGGTTAGTCTATTTACATTCGGCTCTCCTCGTAACTCCAACATTGTTGAACACTCTATAATCTTATTTTAACTTGGTTAGTCTATTTACATTCGGCTCTCCTTGTAACTCCAACATTGTTGATCACTCTATAATCTTATTTTGACTTGGTTAGTCTATTTACATTCGGCTCTCCTTGTAACTCCATTTCTCCGTAGCAAATCATAACAGCAATGTTATATTGCTTATATAGATATTTACGTCATTAAGAGTCAACTTCCGGATTCGAACACTAAACTATGGAGTTAGAACCATGAAGTGTTGAAAGTTATTACACATTTGTAATTTCTTTCAAAATGTCATGACTCAGAACGTCATGGTTTAGTGTTCAAATCCGAAAGTTCATTTATAATATCTATATATAGACATAGTTATACGTGCAATGTAAAATCATTGCAGAATTTACTGTAACATTGTTTATTACAAATTGCGTCGTTATTGGAAATGTCATGGTAACGCAATTTGTAATTTACTGCTCAAACTGCCATTGTTCAGTGTTGGAATCCGAACGTTGATTCGTATTATCTTTGTGCAATCCAATATCTGTACTTCCAAAGTAAAATTCATGGGAATAATAACTAAATTGAGCCGCCACACGACAAAATCAACATAATGCTGATAAACACACATAACTCAAGATAGAATGATAGAACTAATGATAGAATGTTTAATCTTGGTACCAAAAACTTGCTAATATTCTGAAATACCAAGTTTCAAATGACACAACAATCCGATCACATTAATTTGCATAAATTGCATGTGCAAAATTTCAAACTTATTTGTTTTAATGAAAGATATTTTCATTGTATATCTTAATGAAAGCATAATTATGCTCTCAGCTTTCTAAACAATATCAACTTTTACAAAATCGAATATAGTGTCGAGAAGTGACGAGCATTAATTTTTATAGTTTACCTAATTAGCATAATTACATCATACATTATGCTAATTAGGAAATATTAATATGTTTATAACTGTGTTACCCGACAGCCGAGTGTTGAAAGTAGGATATTTTCGTAACGCATTGCATTTGCACACAACATGAACTTTCATTAACGACTTTTTGTTGGCGGGGATGAAAGCGTATTTGCTGTCATTCGTGTGGGAACAAACCGGAGGACCCGGAAAAATCCAACCTGTCCGATCTGACGACCAAGGTGCCATCTCACATACAACCCGATCCGATGATGTATTTGTGAGAAGAGAGAGAGTGCTAACGACTACGCTAATCAGTCAGCCTGTTGTGAGTGCCGAATTGTTGTTGGTGAGGATAAAAGCGCATATGTCATTTGTGTGGGAGGAAACCGGAGTACCTGGGGAAAACTAACCAGTCCGATCTGGCGATCACGGTGCCATCTCACATTCTACCGGATCCACTATGTTAATCAGTCAGCCTGTTGTGAGTGCGTTTAACAGTGTGCGATATTGCTACTTATTGGAAACAAAAATAGAGATATGAAATATAATACAATAATAGTGTTGCCAATAACACGCATGCGCAATCAGTAGTGCTAGTGCTTGGGGGCATTTATACCGCTCAACGCGTCACTACAAGAAGCGCGGTCATGGTAAATGTGTATATATCAAGGAAATATTATTTCTTTTATGAAAACGAGTTAATTGCATTTTTCTTCGATTGTTTCTCAGAACCGAACATCTCCAGTGCCGTTGGCAGTTCAAATATATATTGAGGTAGTATATTTAATTTCATACATTATGTCTCTTCTTCGTCTACACATAATTTGATTTATTCCAGTCAATATAGATATAGGTTCAAACTAATTGCAAAAGTTGATATTTTCATTCTGAATGAAAGCTCAATATGCACATTAGTCATACAAAATAGTTGCACTCTACAGATGGAACTAAAAATGGGGAAATGTTGGGTTGAATTATTGCAAAATCTTAAATTCAAAGACGGCAAACAAAGCCCACCATACCGAATACTCTTCAATCTTCCAGTAAGTTTGCAAGCGCGATATTGAAAATAAACACGAAAGTGGACCCGTGAATGGCCGCATTGCTGTGCAATAAGAAGAGCCTGAGGGCAAGTTTGAAATGTAGCTTATTTTATTTTACTGTGAAAGACATCGAAGAGGCAAAACATTAACCAGTCCTAGATATACAAATTTAATAATTGCTAAGTATAACGTGTTTTCGCAACAATTGTTGCCATTTGAATTGAATTTGCTATAAACTGTGGTAAGTTAAAACAGATGCCAATTAAATCATGTGCATTTCATCATCACCTTATTTGTACACGAATATAATCAGTATTCACTATGAACATTGTGATTTAATAAAGTTGCTGCTATTTTTTCAGAACACTACGGAAGCGTATATATGCCACATTTACACATTTTGTTTTCATTCCACAATCGTCGATAGCTTGATTCGTACGCCAAATTATGGCACTATTCAGTATATTCTATTTAACCCTGTTATTTTCTTCTTCAACAATGTTATCCATCGCCGACGACATAATGCTATATATTGGGACAGTCTAGCAGTCCATTTGGAGTCACATCCATTAAGTCATATTTAACTGTTACTTAGGGGATAGTTAAATATGTGATTTCCTCTTTTCCTTGATGCCACAACATCGCGCTTATATGGCATTGGAAAAGTTGCCATACACTTTATTGATGTTCTGCACAGCATGATGTTGCAAACTTGGTGAATTAGCGGTAATTCATTTGATTGATATTAACTAGACTGAAAGTCATGATACAGCCATGTTTAAGAAGTTTTAGCCAACAGTTATAACAAATACGTCATTTGTACAGGTCGATATCCACCCATTCACGTCTACTGCTGTGAAAGTTCATAGTTTATGTGCTGTTTTACATCTGGACATGATCGGAAGAACGTCTCCCAGACGATTGGCGTTGTTAGTTGTTATTAAGTATGTTGTCGGGAATGGCCTTAACTAATGTTGCTAGATCTTGTGGCCCGACCCATTTGCCTTTCGTTAGTGTGTGTGTTTTGTATTCACATGTATATAACATATGAGTAAACTAAACTAGTATAATGCTAATGCTAGTGAAAACGAGTCTCCCTCCCGCTCCTGAAAGTCTTCTGAGCATTCTACGTTGTAAATGCAAAGCAAACTGTGACGACAAATGTTGCACATGTCGAAAACATCATTAGTTGTTGTGATGAATAGTTTCGGTAATGTCTAGTTTGATACATTCTACACATTAAAGGGTTCTGTTTTCATTGCACACTGACGATATGTCGAGCGTATTACAGTCCTTTTGCAAACAGCATAGAGCCAACATATTCGAAGTATTGATATATATTTGACTGATATCACCTATTCAATATGTGATACAATCATATGATATAGATGAATATGTGATTCATAGGCATAGTTCATATCACATATTCAAGTATTTCATATCAACAATCAATTTCATTTTGTATATAACATTTCGACTAGTTATGATAAATTGGGTCCATACTGGTACTGCGTTTGTGTAATTGATATGCGACAATTGTAGGCTACATAGTTGTAAAATGTGGATCATAATATTACTGTCAAGTACATGTTCGAAAGCATGAGTTCAACTATTCGAATGTTTGGAATAATTTACTAACAAACACTCATTACATTGGTTTAAACATATTTATTCGATAATAATGTACATTACATATACATTGTATACAAAACGAAAATGGATTAAATCGGAAGCTTAAAGCTTATTGAGATTTTCTCCATTATTTCTCCATAACTCATTACATTGTAAAAATGCATTCAGTTTGTATAAAATATACAGATCTAACGTAAGTATTGATGCACTATATCCACATTGTAATCTAGTTAAATATACATGTTATATAATGTATGCATAGTGGGTGGGGTAAATATACATGTTATATAGTGTATACATAGTGGGTGGGGTAAATATACATGTTATATACTGTATACATAGTGGGTGGGGTAAATATACATGTTATATAGTGTATACATAGTGGGTGGGGTAAATATACATGTTATATACTGTATACATAGTGGGTGGGGTAAATATACATGTTATATACTGTATACATAGTGGGTGGGGTAAATATACATGTTATATACTGTATACATAGTGGGTGGGGTAAATATACATGTTATATACTGTATGCATAGTGGGTGGGGTAATATACATGTTATATACTGTATACATAGTGGGTGGGGTAAATATACATGTTATATACTGTATACATAGTGGGTGGGGTAAATATACATGTTATATACTGTATACATAGTGGGTGGGGTAAATATACATGTTATATAGTGTATACATAGTGGGTGGGGTAAATATACATGTTATATAGTGTATACATAGTGGTGGGGTAATATACATGTTATATAGTGTATACTAGTGGTGGGGTATATACATGTTTATATGTATCATAGTGGGTGGGTAAATATACATGTTATATATGTATACATAGTGGGTGGGGTAAATATACATGTTATATAGTGTATACATAGTGGGTGGGGTAAATATACATGTTATATAATGTATACATAGTGGGTGGGGTAAATATACATGTTATATAATGTATACATAGTGGGTGGGGTAAATATACATGTTATATAATGTATACATAGTGGGTGGGGTAAATATACATGTTATATAATGTATACATAGTGGGTGGGGTAAATATACATGTTATATAATGTATGCATAGTGGGTGGGGTAAATATACATGTTATATACTGTATGCATAGTGGGTGGGGTAAATATACATGTTATATAATGTATGCATAGTGGGTAATTATCCACTATTTCGTCAGTTGTCTCTTTCTTGGTCTATATGAGAAAGTTGGCAGTTTCTTACGGAGGTTGGTGCACCCAAGTACTGGTTAACCGCTGGAGCCTGCCCAGGAAAGGTATTGTTAGGTAAACTGCCCGCCGGCGATATAGCCCGAAATGGTGCTGATGCAGGCGTAAAACCCGAAATATAACATATAACATGTCTCTTTCTTGGACATTTTTTACCAATTTTTGCCAATGCAAACTAATTGCAAAACAATTTATTTTAGCAGTTATGACTATGATAATATGTGAAGCTCTGGATACTAAACGTTGTACCGCCAATTCCAGCTACCTTGACTAATATGAAGGCAAAATGCTTTATAATAAATGTTGTTGGAATGTGTTCTTGTAAAATCATAGAACAAAATTAAAACAAAACTAGAAATTGTGTTTGATAAACTATTATCAATTGTCAAGGTCGACGGAAATTGGAGCAAAGGAGGTGTATATACCGAAACGATACTGACATGTTCTTCTTGTCAGCAGTCATCCTCTAACTTTACATATGGACGCCGATTTATTTGACTAATATAAGGTTCAAAAACAATTATACTCCATTAAAGTTCTAAAACCGTGCAATAATTCATTAAATATTTTATTAAATGTGGTCGACGCAATAAATTCGTTATTGGGTTTGCTCCTGACACACCACGGAGCTATATGGGGTCAGTACACTATATAGGGAGTCGGCTAACATTCTCGCATCCCATTTCGTTTACTGACCCCACACAATTCGTGGATGGTCAGTAGCAAACCCAATAACTAATACTGAATGAAACAAACATATACAAATACTTTGCAAAAGACTGTTCAAGATTAGAACATCTTGACGGTCTTTTTTTAAGAGCCCGTGATTCATACAAATCGTGAGATTCATAACATTCCAGTTGTTTCTTTAAACAACTTGCTTGGCCGATTCATCATACATGTGCGCAATAACATGGACAGTAGTGAGTGTGGTCATTCCAGTCTGAAAGGGTGGCTTACCAGTCTAGTATATGCTACCCTGAATTGAATAGCATTCATAATATTTCAAAAAGGTTGGACACACCGCTTCATCTGCTCCACACCTATTTCTTACTATCATCCAATACTACTCGTTTATACTTCTATATCTCATTGCTGCATATTCTATTCCAAATCAGTCTTATTTCCTCTTCTAAGCCCCTAGCTACCAATTTTCGGATATTTATAAGCGTTTCGATGCGTTTCCAATTAAGCATATTTTAGTTCTGGTAATTTTTAATATTACGTCAAGTTATTAAAGTTGCTATATATATTTAGTATCAACATGTACCTTAAGCTTTTATCTATCAATTAACAATGGTCATGGATGCTACCACAACAAGGTTTATTCACATATCCAGGGGCTTGTATTGGAAAGTGTTATGATGGTTTCAAACAACAAAGAAAACAACGTATCTGATTTTATGACAGTTTATTTCATTTTTGCAAATATTAATTTCCCCCCGAATATTCGAATACTGGAGTAGTTCGGATGTTTAATATTCGTTGCCATACTTAGCTTAAAAATATATATTGTTCATACAGTAAGACATGTACCTATTAATATTCCAACAGTTCAACTAGTCATACATATTCCAATAGTTCAATTAGTCGTACATATTCCAACAGTTCAACTAGTCGTACATATTCCAACAGTTCAACTAGTCATACATATTCCAACAGTTCAACTAGTCGTACATATTACAACAGTTCAATTAGTCGTACATATTCCAACAGTTCATCTAGTCTTACATATTCCAACAGTTCAACTAGTCGTACATATTCCAACAGTTCAACTAGTCGTACATATTACAACAGTTCAATTAGTCGTACATATTCCAACAGTTCATCTAGTCTTACATATTCCAACAGTTCAACTAGTCTTACATATTCCAACAGTTCAACTAGTCGTACATATTCCAACAGTTCAACTAGTCGTACATATTCCAACAGTTCAACTAGTCGTACATATTCCAACAGTTCAACTAGTCCTACATATTCCAACAGTTCAATTAGTCGTACATATTCCAACAGTTCAACTAGTCGTACATATTCCAACAGCTCAACTAGTCGTACATATTCCAACAGTTCAACTAGTCGTACATATTCCAACAGTTCAACTAGTCGTACATATTCCAACAGTTCAACTAGTCTTACATATTCCAACAGTTCAACTAGTCGTACATATTACAACAGTTCAACTAGTCGTACATATTCCAACAGTTCAACTAGTCGTACATATTCCAACAGTTCAACTAGTCTTACATATTCCAACAGTTCAACTAGTCGTACATATTACAACAGTTCAATTAGTCGTACATATTCCAACAGTTCAACTAGTCTTACATATTCCAACAGTTCAACTAGTCGTACATATTCCAACAGTTCAACTAGTCGTACATATTCCAACAGTTCAACTAGTCGTACATATTCCAACAGTTCAACTAGTCGTACATATTCCAACAGTTCAACTAGTCGTACATATTCCAACAGTTCAACTAGTCGTACATATTCCAACAGTTCAATTAGTCGTACATATTCCAACAGTGCAACTAGTTGTACATATTCCAACAGTTCAACTAGTCGTACATATTCCAACAGTTCAATTAGTCGTACATATTCCAACAGTTCAACTAGTTGTACATATTCCAACAGTTCAACTAGTCGTACATATTCCAACAGTTCAACTAGTCGTACATATTCCAACAGTTCAACTAGTCGTACATATTCCAACAGTTCAACTAGTCTTACATATTCCAACAGTTCAACTAGTCTTACATATTCCAACAGTTCAACTAGTCTTACATATTCCAACAGTTCAACTAGTCTTACATATTCCAACAGTTCAACTAGTCTTATATATTCCAACAGTTCAACTAGTCGTACATATTCCAACAGTTCAACTAGTCTTACATATTCCAACAGTTCAACTAGTCTTATATATTCAAACAGTTCAACTAGTCGTACATATTCCAACAGTTCAACTAGTCTTACATATTCCAACAGTTCAACTAGTCTTACATATTCCAACAGTTCAACTAGTCTTACATATTCCAACAGTTCAACTAGTCGTACATATTCCAACAGTTCAACTAGTCGTACATATTCCAACAGTTCAACTAGTCGTACATATTCCAACAGTTCAACTAGTCTTACATATTCCAACATTTCAACTAGTCTTACATATTCCAACAGTTCAACTAGTCGTACATATTCCAACAGTTCAACTAGTCTTACATATTCCAACAGTTCAACTAGTCTTACATATTCCAACAGTTCAACTAGTCGTACATATTCCAACCGTTCAACTAGTCGTACATATTCCAACAGTTCAACTAGTCGTACATATTCCAACAGTTCAACTAGTCGTACATATTCCAACAGTTCAACTAGTCTTACATATTCCAACTGTTCAACTAGTCGTACATATTCCAACAGTTCAACTAGTCTTACATATTCTAACAGTTCAACTAGTCGTACATATTCCAACAGTTCAACTAGTCGTACATATTCCAACAGTTCAACTAGTCGTACATATTCCAACAGTGCAACTAGTCGTACATATTCCAACAGTTCAATTAGTCGTACATATTCCAACAGTTCAACTAGTCGTACATATTCCAACAGTTCAACTAGTCGTACATATTCCAACAGTTCAACTAGTCGTACATATTCCAACAGGTCAAGTAGTCATACATATTCCAACAGTTTAACTAGTTGTACAGATTCAACCAGTTTAACTAGTCGTACAGAGTCCAACACGGCAATAGTTCGAATCCAGAAATTGCCTCAAATATGAAAATCCAGAAATGTCCTATAACCTCATTCCGGAAGATTAATAGATACATCTGGATTGATCAATTGCTGCCGCCGGTTATCGTTTCTTCAAGTTCTTGGAGAAAATGGTGAGCACTGCATCCCGCTTCAGGAGTTTAAATGTTCCCTAATATCCGATGGATTATGCCAATAACAGGCTCCTTACGAATTAGTCGTCAGTGAAGTGACGCAGTCTAGAATTGACGTTTAACACATATTGCGATCGATTTAACAAGTTTGCCGACACCTTCTTCAACTTCTGGTCCGTCGGAAAACAAAAGAAGCTGACACCTTCCACGTTTCCATCCGTTCTCAAAGTACATCCATACGCGGCACAAAGAACCACATTGATGGCGTGGAATGGCGTTATGAATCTATGTGTCGCTACACACTATTTTGCCAATTTATACTTTTAAAAAGGTCTAGCTATTTTATTGGTCTTTAACGCCATTTACGTCAGACACAAACAGGCTAAAACATCACGTCACGTGGGTCGGGCAAGGTACAGCACCTATTAAAGAAGAGTTAATCTGCCCAAATTCTCAGACGGATCTGTAGTCCAGTGGTAACACGCTGGACTGGTAATCCTGTCTGACCCTAATACAGTGAAACCCCTCTAAACCGAACGACTTCCGGACCGGAAGAGAAGTTCGGTTTGGAGGGGTTTTCGGTTTAGAGGGGTTTTCGGATGAGGGGGGGGAGTTAAAGTTTTGAACAAATGTCTGTATGAATACAGGAATAACAAGAAATGACACTAAAATATATACGTGTATGTATACGTCAGCATGGTATATAGCATGTTACTGCACAATAACATGGTCCATTAAAGTTTGTTTCTGTTTACAGCGCATGTTTACTAGCTTCTTTTCAGTCATTGGCTGCAGATGTTGGGCCATTTCCAGGTAACTCTGGTCTTTTTCTGATGGGTTTAGAGGGGTTCCGGTTTTGAGGGGTTTCACTGTACAATTAACAGTCTTTCAGATGGGACGTTAAACCGAGGTCTCGTGTCGGTGCTTTACACCATGCACGTAAAAGAACCAGATGTGACTCTGGAATGGGTCTCTGTCTGTATCATTGCACTATCCTCCAAAATCTAAAATGACTAATCTCTTCAGGAGGCGTCGCTCATATGGGCAATCGGTAGCGTGTTAAGTTATGACATTGATTTTGGCATTTGAATTACCCATTATATATGGATTATTCTATTTGTTATTAAATTTCCGTATCAGTGTCTATTCTGATGTCTACACGTACAATTTATTTGCACTTCGTCAATTATTTAAGATTGAAATACCTCATTAAATGTTTACCCTGGGATTCGAACCCGTGGCCTCTCGCACTCTAAGCGAACATCATAACCTTTACACCACGGAGACTGTGCTGATAATGCGTTTACAATATTTAGCTTTATAAAGCTGTCTCTATGTTTAGGTCAGACACCGCTATTTAAATGTCCATAGGCCACCATTATAGTTTTCAACAGACTGGCCTTTGAGCGACAGGAAAATGTCAAATTTCAATGGGGTTCACCAATTGTGTTTTTTTTAAATTTACCACTATTTAAAGGCACCCACCCACTACTCTGAAGGTAATTTGGTGGTGAATGTTACACTGACAACTGCATTTATAATATGGTGTTTATTTGTCACCAAATAGTATGCAAATATTCTAAAATATTCCAAAATGCAGCTCATATATTGTATTTTAATATTTAGAATTCATGTTCACTATTGCTGACAATACCTAATCAGTGCATGTATCTTAACTCTTAAGGGCTTCCCTACACGTTTTCAACCAATCCCAGACAACTATATTGATATATCAATAACACCGTCTGACCTATAGTGATGTATATCGTTTACATAATAGTCAGGTTCACTATGTCCATAAATTAAATTTCGTTCGGAATTATGGTAGATTAGCAAACCTATACATTTTTGGAAACATTATTACATGGAAAATCTGAAAATCAATGTTTACATTTGCGGTGATACCTGTATGGCGGCCATTTTGGATTTTCAAAATGGCCAATGTAAAATACATATGTTGTTCTATTTCTGCCTCTAATAACCCTAAAAACTTTTTAAAATGTACTAAACCTATATTTTCCAGGACAAGGAATCCAATGAAAGTATTCAATTAGTGCTATGGGGAATGGTAAGACATGAATCAAAGGTTTTGAATTGCAAAATACTGCCTTTATATTCGCGATAAGTTGCATAATCAAATACATGTTATCATTTTGTACAGGCAGTTAATAACATCAAAATGTGTCACAATAATTCATATCACCAAACATACACATGCAGTCAGTATAACTTCACATCTACACAGGCAGTCAATGACAAAATGTACATAGGCAGTCAATGGCATCAAACATACATGATTACAGAATATGCCATTTAGAGTTCATCATCACTGTCCTGTGTGTCGTATCCGACAATATAGTCCGCATCGTTTTCACAGTCTGTTCCACACAAGCAAAGGTCGGTGCAAGTTAAGTCATTTCTTCTGCATGAGCACCGCTGGGGTGAGCAATTGGCTTTACATTGACATCTGACTAACTCGACAATGGCCTGTGGAGCTGGTAGAACCTTGGTGGTGATAGGGAGTATATGGCCTTTCTCGTCCTGATGGTAGCCATGTTTGAGTGGGTCAAACAGCTGTTGCCACATGACAGTGGCTTGGCACCAAACTCTACTCTGTACTCGCACACGTTCAATGTGCTCCTCAAGTGCACCAATTGTTGGAGGCAACTTGTTACTTTCTGCCAGATGTTTGCAAAACAGATGCCATCTTAGGTCAGGAATACTGATCTGAATACCTTTTGGGCAATACGCTAAGCATACAAAGCTGGCCAATGTTTCTAATATCTCATGCGTTAGGTCACCATCCTCCGGTAGTTTCACCAGTGCTCTGACTACGTCCCTTTCAGCCTTGATGTAGTGTTGAAACCACTTCGTTTTACCCACTCCTGAGAATCGACCAACATTGTCTGCTCCAGTAAATGCGTGCAATATAGGTAATGCTGTTGCCTTTTCTCTTCCTAGCGCTCTCCAGATTGGCCCTACCTCCACGGTTCCTGATACCATCGTCATCGATGTGTTTTTGCAGAGCTTGTCATAGGCTGCAATAGCTAGAACCAGGACGTCTGTATCCGGGGTGAAGAAGAATAACTGTGCTTCGGAACAACGTTGTGATGCTGTTGCTGCTGCTGCTGCTGCTGCTGCTGCTGCTGCTGCTGCTGCTGCTGCTGCTGCTGCTGCTGCTGCTGCTGCTGCTGCTGCTGCTGCTAAGCTGATCATCAGTGTGTCAGCTTCCTCATGGTTGTTTGAGTCAAACTGCATGCTCCGGTTGCTTCTAGTGTGGCCTGCTGCTGACGTGATGATTAACTTTGGAGAGTTTGCGTTATACTTGAGTGTTGCCTCAGCAAGGTACACTGTTAGATCAGCTTTCGTCTTTTCGTGAGATAGGAAGGGGCCCATTGGTATATGTTTGATGTTGTATCATCCGCAATCTGGTATTGAACAGGGTCTTTGCCTTGTCGTCTTTTTTCTCTGGTTTTCTGTTTTAAGGAGTCTGACTTGTACGTGTCGAAGACCAGGATAATCTCATCGGATCCTGCTGTCAAGGTCATGAGGCGGTCATTGAAATGCTGGCCGAGATCTTTGACTGTGATGATTGTTGCTGGTTTCTTTGTCATCTTCTGGACGAACACCATTCCATCAACAACAGCGATTCTCTGACTCATAGATGGTCCTGGAAATGGAGTTACTGCATCGGCAATATCATCAGTCTGTTCTGTTGATTCTGCTGCTTGTCCATCAGTATGATTTTCAGTCGTTTTACTGAAGTTCACGAGGCTATGGATTAGCTTTGACTTATCACTGCATGGAAGGATCGAGCCATCAGGTGCAAACAGTGCTCTGGGGGTAAGAGTGAACTCATAGTTCCCAATCGCATTCTTCTGATCGATGTCACGGCTTGATGTGGCTAGTACCATCAACCGACCATACAGGTCTTTCGTTTCTTTCAGATCGACTGACTGGTCACGGATCTTGACTGTTTGCTTTTTGTTTCCTGACATGTATATTTTGTTATTCTGCTTCTTGACTGGTGCCCACAAACTGACATCTCCATTGATGCGTTCGGCAACGTAATCCACATAGAGCTTCTGGCCGGTGTCATCGATATTCAGAATATGTGGGACATATTCTTGTGGAACATATGCCTGTGTGATGAAGTTGTAGAGCTGGTCACCTTCAGCAGCGAATGGATTGCCATGACTCAGTATGGCAGCCTTTATCCGGTCAACATTTTCATGCTCTTTCTTGACAGCACTTGGTTGTAAATGATGATGCTCTTGTGGCTTGTCGAGAGCAACATCGACTTGCTCTTTGAATTCTCCTGAAAGACGTGACATCTCTGGTGTGGCCAAGAAGAACCGTTGACGAGCATTGGCATTATTGGAAATGCCAATTAACCCAGAGTGGATCTTCATCATCCTGTTGAGTTGTTCGCATGCGTGATCTGCTCCAATAGAGACAAATGGGATGACACTCTTGGTGACAGATATGTTCCCGTCTTGAATTTCACGCCAGGTTCTTGGATGACTTGTCTTCAACTCATACATATCTGCGATGTACCGAGACGCTTGTATTTTATTCGATTCATGGCACAGAATAGCCTGCTTAGTGCCTCCTCTGCTTGCAGGTGGAGAATGAGATCTGAACTCCTGGATGCCTCAACAAAGTACAAGATGTGTTCAACTCGATGGATGTAGTTCATCAAGGACTTGAACATCGCGTTTGAAGATTTCTGTTGAATGACATCTTCATTGGTGAGGGTGTGCAGTAGCTCGTCCTTGGCTATAGTCACGATTTCTGGACTCGTGTTTCTGTCAACTGCTGATTTTGCACAAGCTTTGTGGACCTGATGTGCTGGTTTCAAGCAGATGGCTTTAAGGTTGGGCTTCTTTGTGAAGAATTGTTCCAGGACAAGTTCATATAGAGCCATGTAAGTATGGATGTGTGCCCGAAGGGTTCTCTTGTAGTGGGCGCACTTGAGGATATGTCTGGTTGTGGCATAGCCGTATACATCAGCCTCAATCCATGCATCATCTATCCTGGAGTTTTCTATTGAGGTTCCTAGAGCTCTCAGCGCAGCCATCACAGTATGTAACTCACCCAGTCTGGGGGCAACTGCTCCCTTCAGATCAAGTCTTGCATCCAACAACTGAACTGCCTTCTCGTACAAGGCCATGTCGAATGAAATCACTGTTGGGAATTCTTCACCAACGACCAACGTCTTCAATTCAGACTCTTGCAGGATCACAGTCAGCATCGTAGACCACTCGTGTGAAACTTCTGGCAGCAGTGGTAGTGCACCAACTTGGGTTAGAGATTGGCCAACTGACACTAGTGATTTGAATCCTGCCCAACCTGGGATTTGGCTCGGTTCTCCATTCTCCTTTGCTCTAGAAAGAGCAGAAGCTATGACCCAACCTAAGGTGGTCAGTTCATAAGATGCAGGAACACCTGTGTTGTCGACCTTAAACTCGTTCGCTCTCGTGTATGGCCCAGGCTTTGGTTTGCTGCATGGCTTGATGGTAACATGATATGGAAGAACCGATAGGTTCTTTGCCTCACGAAGTTCCATGCTGGGTGCAATGGTTTCTCCAGTAGCATTTGCCTTTTGATACACAGCAGTGATTGTCCCATGTGTGGTTCTTTTCCCATCATCTGTGTCCTCTGCAAAGTCAGTGTTGTCAATAGCAAAGAACACAAACGACCCTTTCTTGAGGAACGGCGGTACATATAGGCCATTGAACTCTCTTGTATTTTCTACAACAGCATTGGCAATTGATGTTTCAAGCAGCAGGGAAGGTACACAATAGTTATGTGCGTGGAGGAGGTGCACCAACTTCTTGTTTCTTGTGTCATGGTGAACACTCAGTGCCAACCCTAGAACCTGTGGATTTTCTCGTACACACTGTGTCCGGAATGAGTCCAGTGCTTGCTTGGGTTTGTGTTGCACCTGCCTTCGGGTCTTGAAAGCATACATTATGTTCTGACTTATGATCAGTGCTGATCTGTCGACTGTCCTGCTCCTCATCTCTGTCTGTAGCTCTTCTTCGGGTCCTACCAAAATCCACTGTATCAGGCTGTACAACGCAGGTGGAACATCTTCTTTTGTGCTTGCTACTGTGACTGTATCGATCTGCTTCTTCTCCTCGGTGAAGTCTGTAATGCGTCTGCATATTAGCTTAGCTGTTTTGTAGAGCATCTTTGTGTTATCCATTTCACTTGCATGGTCTTGCATCATAGACGTGTGGACCATGTCTTCCTTGCAGGCTTCAGGGCAATAAAGAACAGAAGGCTTCTGTCTGTCATTCTGTCTCACAGACGTTACACGTGACAACTCTGAGAGCATCTTGTCCTTCAGCCATTGTCGGGTCAACGTCGGTGTGTGCTTCTCTGCCTCATCACTACCTCCCAGCATTGAGATGTATGTTTTCTCAATGGCATCCATGGAAAGATACACATTGTTTTGAGTTTGAAAGTCTACAATATTGATCAACTCAATCAAGCATGGCATCTGCATTGGCAGGTCTGCCGTCGTGGGCCTGGCTTGGTTTCTGACATCATCCCTGAGGACACGAAACACATGATTCGTCCAGCACAGCTTGTGCTATCTCACATCGATTGCATGGGCATCACTTGGTGAGATTGCATTGTTTAACCTTGTCATCAGCACTGGGTCTTGGGTAATTTGTATCGCTTGCTTCAGTGCATTCCCAGAGTTTCCGGTTCGGACAGTGAAGAGACGCTGGCCGTCATCCACTTGACAGAAGAAACATTGATCTTTCGACAAAGGTTCTGTTGCAGATCGTGTGAATGTCGTTGATGTGGTTGGTGTGTTTGCTTCCATTTCTGAGCTTGTTCTCTTATGGCCACGTTTTTTGACAGCATACCTTCCTGTGGACTTGGAATGTTCAAAGCGTTCCCTGGCACGCTGCAAGGATATCTGATTAGTGGCGTCAGAATAGCAGCTTCGATGCCACATTGTTTTCGCTTCGAGCATCATTTGTTGTGTGCAGTCCTGGAGACGTCTTTGGATAGCAACATATTCTCCATCCTGTAGGCTGGCTCTCTCAGCCACTATGTCCAGTAACTTCTGGTAGGATTCTGTCCTGGGATTTAGAACAACTGTCCCTTTGTTAGTGTTTTTCTCCTGGCAAATGATGCACAGTTTCCAGTCTACAGACTCCTTGGATGTGCTCAAAGACAACTTGCTTCCATCAGGATCTTCACTCATGATGATTTATGCACTGAAAATACACAACAACAAGAACAACCACCATAAACACCTCCACCAAGATAGTTAATATGTAAAATAAATATATTAACACATTTTTGTGTGTATTGATGGCTGCTCCCAGGATGCATATTTCCTGGAAAAAAGAAAGAACTGTTACAGTCATAAGTCTGATTATGTCACCAATGGATTCCTTGTACCTGAAAACATAGGCTTAGTATATTGTAAAAAGTTTTTAGGGTAATTAGAGGCAGAAATAGAGCAAAATATGTATTTTTATGGTGGCCATTTTGAAAATCCAAAATGGCGGCCATACAGGTATCACCGCAAATGTAAACATTGATTTTCAGATTTTCCATGTAATAATGTTTCCAAAAATGTATAGGTTTGCTAATCTACCATGATTCTGAACGAAAAAACATAGTGAACCTGACTATAAGGCATTACTGTAGTAAAAACAGAAATTTGATATTCGCTTTATTAAACCGTAAATAGTACGTGGAATGTTTATCTACATTATATTACGTAGGACTGGATTTAAAACATTTTTGAGAAATAAACAAACATGGTTTACTGCTGACAATATATCATTATATAGAGCAAACGACAACAATGATAAAAATTGACTCAAAAAGTGGTCTGGACTGACCCAATAGACTACTCACGTAAAAGAACCAGAGGAGACTCTGGAATGGGTCTCCGTCTGTATCATTGAACTATCAAAAATAACTCATCTCGCCAGGAGGCGTCGTTCATATGGGAAACCGGTAGCGACGATAAATAAACGTAAACCACACACACTATTTATTCATTAGCACTACCTTGGAATATCAGTCATACTTCCAATTGCATACCGTCAACTGTATGTGCTAATGTGATGATTACAAGATGGGTACTGTTTTGAACTTATTTTGAAAGTGCATGTTTCATCATAAACGATGTATGGGTATTTCAAATATATAAAATATCTATGTTGTGGCAAATGCGCTTTCAAACTACTGATATTTCACACTAACTCCTTCATTGATATACATTTGCGGGTAAACCTGATGGAGGGCTGCTGATGCAGATGTACATGTACTGCCTCATGTACCCGCGTGATAGACATAATGTACACATCTTGAACCGGCTATCCATACCCTAATTATGGGCATGTATTAAGTCTGGCTAAATGTAAAACATAAAACAAATTATATATAAATTATGATTTGTAGTGCATTTGATGCATCCAATATAAACGACAGGTTACGCGGTCCCAAGCTTATTCGATCCGATTGCAATTACGTCGGTGTAATCATTATTTATTTTTAACTTCCACATTTAATAGTATGTATTAAAATCGTTCAGATAGTTCTGGACTCTGCAGGATTTTATATAATTAACACGGTGTCGTCACGGTGTCGTCACGCTGCGAAAAGAAGTACAGCAATGTAATTAAATCCTAAAACCCGTAAAAAACGTAAAATATACATATGCGTGGTTTGTTGGTATTTCATGAATATGTAAATGTTACAAGCTTGAATGAATCATTGTGTTTCTATCAACTTGAAGCCGGTGTTGTGTTAAATAATTCACGAACATGTACATGATTATGCCGTACTAAATACATATCTATACACACAAGAACATCTCTATACAACAATGCTTTACTGCCATCGGCTCTGAGAGACAGGAACGAACTATCAAGTGAACTGCAAAACTCACCAGCCCTGGCCTTACTCAAATCTCAACTAAATAGTACTAGTTGTAGCTCATTAAACCAGCATGTGTTCCTTAATACATTTCTCCATCATCTTTCTGTCAATGTGGTCTTCCTGAGAGTAATCATCATATTTTCTTTAAAAGTCATATCATACCATAACACTGTATACACAGAGACCGGAATCGTAGCTATCGCAATCATATTTGAAGTAGTCCAAAACTACACCCGGGAAAGCTGACGATTATCGTGACCATCTGGTCACTAAATGTTGCATGCTGGCCCTTACCATTGAACTACTAGTATCCGAATGAATCTAACATGTTCCCCTTTCTATCATTGTTCCTTTCTTGGGAGTCAATTTCAACATTCCCAATCAATTACTATATGTATTTAGTTTAAACATATTTATTTTCTGTCAATACATGATTATTTACAACAACTGATATAAGGAATTGGACAGAAAGCTGTATAGCTTATGATTGTCCTCTCCTTATGTATTTGTTTCACCTTAATAATCTCTTTATCTTATTGATATTCTAATTTACAATTCATGATTAAAACGTTTACTTACCATTCTTTCAAATTGAAATTAATAGTTCAGAAACTACCTTGCCATAGTTGAAGACATAAGCTATGTTGTATTGTTTGAAATAAACTATGTTTAACCTAAATACATATTGCTTGCTATATGAGAAATAAAGAGAATATGTATATCATAATATCATGAAACTGACGAAACAGAACTCAAATCCGTGGCCACTAGTGATAGTGCGAGTCAGCCAACCGAGTCACACTGTGGTGAAACGTCAAAACTACCCATAGCAAGGGGACGTGCACGAAACTCACGTGCAGTATCAAGGTCAGAAAAACGTTCAAACTCCGCCATTCCGTACAGGAGAGAAAGTGTAAGTACAACACGAAGAAAGACAGATCGGGTTTTACCTGATGCTATAAATAAACCGTGTACTCTAGTGAATCAAAACAAACAAGCTGATCGTGAGCAATTGACACGTGATGGGGTTTCCCCTACAGGTGCGCTACTAGGACAATAGGTCAACACTGAGAAGGTCTTGCTGCGTTGTGCATTATTGAACATTCAGAGGGTATTTCAACAAAACGGACACATAAATTACTGTCTCCAGAAATAAAAGATATATTTAACAATCATGACATTGTGTTATTTACGGAAACTTGGGCCAATCAATTTTCGGATTTATCTGTTGAATGTTTCGAGCATTTTAATCTAAACAGGTCAGAAAATAAAGCCTCTAGCAAACGCTCCTAAGGTGGTATAATTATATACGTTAGAAATGAGTTCGTCTCCTGTGATACTGTAATTTTTCATAGTGAAGATGATATTATTTGTATTAAGATAAACGGTTTTAAACTTGGCCTACATAATGACTTATTTGTTTGTTTATGCTACATTATACCTGAACAGAGCAGCCGACAAACCATGATCGAATCCAATACCTATGACAGATTATTCGAGCATATTGTTAGTTTAGATTCAAAACATGAAAATGGCTTTAATTTTATTCTCTGCGGCGATATGAACTCGCATACCTCTGAGTGTCCAGACTATGTCGTTGATGATAATTACTCCCATGTTGATGTTTTGCCAGACGATTATTATACTGATGGAAATATTAAACGTTATTCACAAGATAAAGGCCGCTTGAATAATAATGGTTTAGTTTTGTTGGATTTGTGTAGACAAACAGGTTTACGTATTTTAAACGGTCGATTTGGTAACGACAAAAATATTGGTTGCTATACATTTGTTGGAAATAGAGGGCCAAGTGTTGTTGACTATGTTATTAGCACACAGAATTTATTTCAGTATGTTGATTATTTTAATATTGCTGATCCTAGTATATTATCTGATCACTGTTTAGTTGATTTTACATTAGTATTTGATGTACCAGGATTGAATATTAAACCTGAAAATAAAGAACACGAGCATATAGATTATAAGTATACATGGCACAGAGGAATGACAGACGAATACATTGATAGCTTGTCTTCAAATAATACTACAATTAAGTTAGAAGCGTTTCAGCTAAATATAGACAAAATCACTTGTAATAACGATATTAATAGTTGTATTAGTGAATTATCTAATATTATTGATGGAGTTGTCTCCCCTTTGTTTAAACAAAAGTTATATAATACTAGGCAGCCTAATTGTAATGTTGAGTCAGGACAGAAATGGTATACATCAGAATGTGATGACAAGCGACGATTGTTTTACGCTGCGTTAAATTTATATAGGGTAGACAAAACGGAAACAAATAGAATATACATGGTTAATACTAGATCACAATATAAAAGTTGTTTACGTAAAGCTAGATATGAGTATGACAAAAGTGAAACTAGTAAATTAATAGAGGCCAAACATAAAAATGCAAAGTTGTACTGGAAAATGCTGAAGAACTGTGCTGGTGTTAAGGAATCTAATATTTCATTGGATGTTTTTGAACAATATTTTAAATCGGTGAATAACCCTGATGATCATTTCTTTAGTCCCGATGAAGATGTCTTATATTTTGTTGATAGATATGAAAGAGAGGAGTTTAATATTATGTTTGAAGAATTAAATTTACCAATTACGACAGAAAATTTGTTAAAAGCAATTAATCAGTTAAGCCCAAATAAAAGTGGCGGTCCTGATTTGTACTTAAATGAGTTCTTTGTACATGGTAAATGCATTTTAATGCCATATTTACTATCATTATTTAATAAGATTTTTGAAATTGGGTATTTCCCCGAGTCCTGGTCAGATGGTTTTGTAGTTCCGTTACATAAAAATGGCAGTATAAATGATGAAAATAACTATAGAGGAATAACATTGCTTAGTACATTAGGGAAGCTTTTTACACGTGTTTTAAATAACCGATTAACAGAATGGGCTGACATTTATAGTGTGTATATAGAGACACAGGCAGGCGTTCGTTCGAAATTAGGTACGGTAGATAATATGTTTGTTTTACATGGTTTAATAAATCATGTGATTAATAGTGGTAAGCATTTATATTGTGCATTTATATACTTTAGTAAAGCCTTTGATTATGTAAATCGTGATCATTTATGGTCCAAATTAATTCAACTAGGTATCAGAGGAAACATTTTAAACATTATTAAATCGATGTATATAGCTGTGAAATCAAGAGTTAAGTATTATAACCAGTTAAGTGACAGTTTCGAAGTCATGCTAGGCGTTAGACAGGGTGAATGTGTATCACCTTTCCTTTTTGCAATGTATATCAATGACATCGAAGATATGTTTATTAAACATGGGTTTGAGGGTATCGATGTTAATATGTTCAAAGTGTTTTAATACTGTATGCTGATGATATAGTCATATTTGCAACTAATAGTGCAGAATTACAAGGTAGTCTAGATTTATTACGGGAATATTGTAATAAAGGGAAACTGGTGGTTAATACCAACAAAACCAAGGTTATGATATTCAGGAAAGGTGGTCGTTTACCAGAAAACATGAACTTTTATTATGATGGTGGTATTGTTGAAATTGTCAATAAATGTGTTTACCTTGGTATAGTTTTCACTACAGGTGGCTCATTCTCTGAAGCTCAAAGTACATTAGCTGGTCAAGCACTTAAAGCTATTTTTAAAGTGGAAAAATATTTATATAAGTTTACTGATATATCTGTTAAACATAGGTTAAACTTGTTTGATAAGCTAATCTTACCCATTCTTAATTATGGCAGTGAAATATGGGGTTTTCATAAAGGTAAGTCGATAGAACGATTACATATGCAATTTTGCAAACGTTTATTAGGAGTAAAGAAAAACACGCAAAATGATTTTATTTACGGTGATTTAGGTAGATTGCCACTACAGAATATGAGATATTTCAATATTATAAAATTTTGGAGTAAGATTTTAAGTACAAATGAAGATAAATATGCTAAAAAAGTGTATTTAATGTTGATGCAAGACGCAACAGCTTACCCTAACAGGACAAACTGGTGTTCATTAATTAGAGATTTATTATGTACTCTTGGGTTTTATGAAGCTTGGCTTTTTCAAAATGTTGGAAATGTTGACTTATTTTTAATTACTGTAAAACAAAGAATTAAAGACCAGTTCTTACAAAACTGGTCAGGTAGACTGAACGAATCGAGTAGGGCGTTATTTTATAGATATGTTTCACATCATAGGTTTCAACCGTATTTAGATATTATTACTGTTAAGAAATTTCGTGTATGTTTAGCCCGTTTACGTTTATCGTCACACAGACTTTTTATTGAAACTGGTCGATGGACAAAACCATTAAGTACACCAGTAAACGAAAGAAAATGTAACTCATGTAATAGTCTAGAAGATGAATTTCACTTTGTATTAGAATGTAACTTGTATTGTGATTTGAGAAAGCTGTTTATTCCGAGATATTACTGGAGGCGTCCCAATATGCATAAATTTGTTGAATTAATTAATAGTGAAAATAAACAGGTTATTAAAAATTTAAGTATATATATAGAAAAATCATTTACCCTTAGGACAAATGAGTTGTATACTAGATAATAACGTGTTAGAATATAATATGTTATATGATAAGTCCAATATAATACCAATATAACTTGATGTATGTACTTTAATAGACGTCTTTCATAAACATGGTAAGCACAAGTAAATGTTATTGGTGTTAAGAATGAAAGAATATACATATACTTTAGTGTCAAATATTGTGTATGGAACGTTATGTAATGCAGAAATGCTTGAAATGGTAAGGTTAGAATAAAGTAATAGAGTATACGTGTTATTTATGTTCTCCAATGTATCAAGACAATATTATATGCATATTGTACATTTTCTGTACGTTCATAACTTAACTGTAGATATGAGATGCAATGTACCCACGGTAACTTGTTGGTTAGTAGAAACGAGATTGTAGTAAATTTAACACGGCCGTTTAAGTATCGACACTAGTTAAGCCTGAAACATACTTATACTCAGTTTATTAAGCTAAATTATTGTTCGTTTGATTACTTTCACATGCTATACTGTTATATCATAACGTTAAAATAAGGTATATACCATGTATATAAATATTTGCGTTAGTATTATATAATTAATTAGATATATTGATATAATGAATTGCTGTCGCCATATTTTTGTATATGTACATGTATGCCACATGGGTCTGAGACCTTCTGGATTTAAACAAATAAACCTTTGAAACTTTGAAAACTTTATCATCATAATACCTTCTTTATTTGAACACGTGAATTTACTGAAGACATTTTATTTCCTCGAGAAATATGACATCGTATAATATGCTGAAGAGTTGACAGGATGTTTATACTATATTTCTACAAGGAAGTTATGATTTCACCCGATTATGTTTGATTGTTGATCTTTCTATTAGCGGGGACCTACGCGGCCGAATGGTTTACATGGCGTTGATTTCAAATCACTTGCCCCTCCACCACTGCAGGTTCTAATCCCACTGGCGTGTAAGAAAGCTATCCGCTTGGCGTGCGGAATATTGGTTGTTCTACCCGGGTGCCCATCCGTCCCTGCAATACCGCTCGGAGAGCCAGCCTCCACCAGGACTAGCGGGAGACTCGCCATATAACTTAAGCTGTTGGTGCCACAATAGACCCCAACATCAATCAAACAAATCGTCATTGTGAACTAGGACAAGCATGGCATATAGCTAGGTATATCTAGCTGTGAACAGCGTGATGGAGGTATGGGCTCGACTGAGTGTCATCTAGTTGTGCGGTAGGACAAGCATGGCATGTAGCTAGGTATATCTAGCTGTGAACAGCGTGATGATGTATGGGCTCGACTCAGTGTCATCTAGTTGTGCGGTAAGACAAGCATGGCATGTAGCTAGGTATATCTAGCTGTGAACAGCGTGATGATGTATGGGCTCGACTCAGTGTCATCTAGTCGTGCGGTAAGACAAGCATGGCATGTAGCTAGGTATATCTAGCTGTGAACAGCGTGATGGAGGTATGGGCTTGACTGAGTGTCATCTAGTTGTGCGGTAGGACAAGCATGGCATGTAGTTAGGTATATCTAGCTGTGAACAGCGTGATGATGTATGGGCTCGACTCAGTGTCATCTAGTTGTGCGGTAAGACAAGCATGGCATGTAGCTAGGTATATCTAGCTGTGAACAGAGTTATGGAGGTATGGGCTTGACTGAGTGTCATCTAGTTGTGTGGTAGGACAAGCATGGCATGTAGCTAGGTATATCTAGCTGTGAACAGCGTGATGGAGGTATGGGCTTGACTGAGTGTCATCTAGTTGTGCGGTAGGACAAGCATGGCATGTAGCTAGGTATATCTAGCTGTGAACAGCGTGATGGGGGTATGCGCTTGACTGAGTGTCATCTAGTTGTGCGGTAGGACAAGCATGGCATGTAGCTAGGTATATCTAGCTGTGAACAGCGTGATAATGTATGGGTTCGACTCAGTGTCATCTAGTTGTGCGGTAAGACAAGCATGGCATGTAGCTAGGTATATCTAGCTGTGAACAGCGTGATGATGTATGGGCTCGACTCAGTGTCATCTAGTTGTGCGGTAAGACAAGCATGGCATGTAGCTAGGTATATCTAGCTGTGAACAGAGTTATGGAGGTATGGGCTTGACTGAGTGTCATCTAGTTGTGTGGTAGGACAAGCATGGCATGTAGCTAGGTATATCTAGCTGTGAACAGCGTGATGGAGGTATGGGCTTGACTGAGTGTCATCTAGTTGTGCGGTAGGACAAGCATGGCATGTAGCTAGGTATATCTAGCTGTGAACAGCGTGATGATGTATGGGCTCGACTCAGTGTCATCTAGTTGTGCGGTAAGACAAGCATGGCATGTAGCTAGGTATATCTAGCTGTGAACAGAGGTATGGAGGTATGGGCTTGACTGAGTGTCATCTAGTTGTGCGGTAGGACAAGCATGGCATGTAGCTAGGTATATCTAGCTGTGAACAGCGTGATGGAGGTATGGGCTTGACTGAGTGTCATCTAGTTGTGCGGTAGGACAAGCATGGCATGTAGCTATGTATATCTAGCTGTGAACAGCGTGATGGGGGTATGGGCTTGACTGAGTGTCATCTAGTTGTGCGGTAGGACAAGCATGGCATGTAGCTAGGTATATCTAGCTGTGAACAGCGTGATGATGTATGGGCTCGACTCAGTGTCATCTAGTTGTGCGGTAAGACAAGCATGGCATGTAGCTAGGTATATCTAGCTGTGAACAGAGGTATGGAGGTATGGGCTTGACTGAGTGTCATCTAGTTGTGCGGTAGGACAAGCATGGCATGTAGCTAGGTATATCTAGCTGTGAACAGCGTGATGGAGGTATGGGCTTGACTGAGTGTCATCTAGTTGTGCGGTAGGACAAGTATGGCATGTAGCTAGGTATATCTAGCTGTGAACAGCGTGATGGAGGTATGGACTTGACTGAGTGTCATCTAGTTGTGAGATAGGGCAAGCATGATATTTAGCAAGGTATCTGCTAGCGGTGAACAGCGTGATGGAGGTATGGGCTCGACTGAGTGCCATCTAGTTGTGCGATAGGCCAGGCATGGCACGTAGCAAGATATGTCTAGCGGTGAACATCGTGGTGACGGTATGGGCTCTACTGAGTGTCCTCTAGTTGTGAGATAGGGCAAGCATGATATTTAGCAAGGTATCTGCTAGCGATGAACAGCGTGGTGACGGTATGGGCTCTACTGAGTGTCCTCTAGTTGTGAGATAGGGCAAGCATGGCATTTAGCAAGGTATCTGCTAGCGGTGAACAGCGTGGTGACGGTATGGGCTCTACTGAGTGTCCTCTAGTTGTGAGATAGGGCAAGCATGGCATTTAGCAAGGTATCTGCTAGCGGTGAACAGCGTGATGGAGGTATGGGCTCGACTGAGTGTCCTCTAGTTGTGAGATAGGGCAAGCATGATATTTAGCAAGGTATCTGCTAGCGGTGAACAGCGTGATGGAGGTATGGGCTCGACTGAGTGTCCTCTAGTTGTGAGATAGGGTAAGCATGGCATTTAGCAAGGTATCTGCTAGCGGTGAACAGCGTGGTGGGGGCATGGGCTCTACTGAGTGTCCTCTAGTTGTGAGATAGGGCAAGCATGATATTTAGCAAGGTATCTGCTAGCGGTGAACAGCGTGATGGGGGTATGGGCTCGACTGAGTGTCCTCTAGTTGTGAGATAGGGCAAGCATGATATTTAGCAAGGTATCAGCTAGCGGTGAACAGCGTGATGGGGGTATGGGCTCTACTGAGTGTCCTCTAATTGTGAGATAGGGCAAGCATGATATTTAGCAAGGTATCTGCTAGCGGTGAACAGCGTGATGGAGGTATGGGCTCTACTGAGTGTCCTCTAGTTGTGAGATAGGGCAAGCATGATATTTAGCAAGGTATCTGCTAGCGGTGAACAGCGTGATGGAGGTATGGGCTCTACTGAGTGTCCTCTAGTTGTGAGATAGGGCAAGCATGATATTTAGCAAGGTATCTGCTAGCGGTGAACAGCGTGATGTAGGTATGGGCTCTACTGAGTGTCCTCTAGCGGTGAACAGCGTGGTAAAACTATGATCTCTACTGAGTAACCTATTGTTTTGTCAATGGTTGTATATTGCATTGAAATTGTGTGGTCTTGTATTGTTTAAACTGTGTGGAATTCAGCATTGAGATATCGACTTCGTGTTGATAATTGTGTCTGCGTGTCGCCGTTCATTATGTGGGTCATGCTGGTCCAATTATTCCAGTGAAAGGAGAGGAACATGGGTTGGGCCACAACGTTTAACGGAATTAGCGCCAATTGAAAAGCCCATATTTGCCTTTTATTAGAATATAACGCATACCGAGCTATATTAAGTAGGACCCGTGCGCGGAAAAATAGAAATGTTCTTATACAATGTAGATCCATTTTCAATGAAAATGTTGTTATATTATAAGTATTCTTCTAGAAAGCAGAAATAACTTCTATTTGGATGTGTTACTCAAGTGTTGCAGAATAGAAATCCAAGCTAACACTCTAGCATTTTTACTGTACACACACAGCGTGGCATCTTTTTTAGTTCGACGCACCTAATCGGACCGTTTCTTTTATGCTTTCCGATGAATAATAGAGTTTTCTCAATGAAAGAAAACTCCATCTTACGCCGCTTTGAATTGGTGAAAGTTGGCATTTTATCATCCACCGGTTGCGTTTCGTATTCCTGCGCGGTTAGATATAATGTTGTATTTTAGCTATTTTCTGGCTATCATGCACAGTTTAATGAATTTGTTTTGTCTGTAGTTTTTAATTTTGACAGCAAAATGAAACTAACTTGACTTAAAATTAGACAGGAATTATTTCTTATCACGGACTTTCACACGAAGAGAAGTGGTTGTGATGTAGTGTCACGTAGTGCAATGAGGCTCCAGACAGGGTAGCTAAAATAAATAAGCAGAAAGCAACCCTCGTGCATTGAACTCAAACTTAACGGTGGTGTTATTGAAACACCTCAAGAAGTTACAGACGCATTTGCTGGACATTACGAAACATTATATACACCCGACGACAAACTTATTGATGAGACATGCAAAGAGAACATCACAAGCAAAATAAATATGTATATCGAAACGTCGAAACAGAACTCAGACAACGGACTTCTTGACTCGCCAATTACTGAATACGAATTAAACAGTGCCATTAAATTATTAAAAAGACGCAAAGCAGCGGGTACTGATATGATTCAAAATTAGTATATCACACATGGAGGTCGCAGACTTGAATTATTTCTTATCAAACTATTTAATGCCGTACTGACAGTGGAATATATACCAAATGACTGGCGCAAGGGTCTCCTTATACCAATATTCAAAGGCAAAGGTAAATGCTCATATGATATGTGTAATTACCGCCCAGTATCATTGCTAAATACTGTGTATAAACTCTTTGAACGTGTATGTGAACGACGTCTTAGAACATTCTCATGTTCACACCTAAAGGTATTCCCACACCCATACCAACACGGATTTCAGTCTGGTCTCAGTTGCATAACGGCTTCATATTGTCTACAGGAGACCATTGACCACAATTTAGCTGCGGGTAGTGATACCCGTGCAGTTTTCCTAGATACGAAAGCCGCGTACGACACCGTCAGACATGACTGCTTGTTCACCAAACTGTATGAAATGGGAATTAATGGTAAACTTTGGAGAATATTGTTGCTTTGCTACAAGGATATTCAAAACTCAGTCGTATTAAACGGCTGCAAGTCAAAATGGTTTCCCATACGCCAAGGTGTAAGACAAGGTGGCGTCAGCTCCGGTTACATGTATCTAGCATTCATAAATGAACTCCTATGCAAACTGGAATCAAGTAATCTTTGAGCCAGAGTTGGAAGTATAGATTGTAGCTGCCCCACTCTGGCCGACGATATAACACTTGTATCCATTTCTCCCAAAAACATGCAAAACCTTTTGCTTATTGCTGAACGGTACGCTCATGAATGGGGTTTCCAATATAACATTGATAAGAGTGTTGCCATTACGTTCAGCACGAAACAAAACAAAAGAACCCAACAACCCCCGACTCTTTATTTAAACAATAATCCACTGAAACAGGTGAAATCTATAAATCACTTGGGCATTACGTTAAGCCACGATAGGAATTTTATAACGACACTTGATGAAGCATGTAAACGTGGCAGAAAGTCTTTCTACTCACTAGCAGGGGTTGGTGTACGCATGGTCTAAACCCATTAATGGCTGCTAACTTATACAGGAAAATTGTGTTACCATCTGCTCTTTACGGATGCGAAACGTGGTCAAACATTACCCTTAAAGGATATGAACTAATAAATAAGTTCCAGCATTTAGTTACCAAAACAATTCAAAACAGGCCAACCAATACATACGAGATCAGATATGACAGAAGCTATGATGAATCTTCCATCAATTGCATCCGAAATTAATAAACGCAAACTAGCGTTTCTACAAAAACTAGCTACTATGTCACCAACACTCAGAGCAAAACAGTTATTCATATTTAAACTGTATGCATACCTAGCAAACCCCAACGTTGGTTGCGGTTTCACATTAGACAAAATTAAACTTCTAAAGAAATATAATCTAAACGACGTGCTGCAATCTTACGTCCGAGACAAGCAATTTCCAGGTAAATACGCATGGAAATCCACACTCCTTAAACATGTAAATGACCAAACACTCGCAGACTGGCAACAACGGACGATTCATGATAAAGACTTTATCCGATTTCGCGAACTAAATATACCAGGACGTCCAGCAATTTTATGGACTGCGGCTAACACGACGCTAGACCTAAAATTATCATTTCCAATCTCGAAATTATGGGTCACACCACCAAACACCGAAGCACGTGTGTGTACTGAATGTGAGCAGATAATACATACAGATATTCACTCACATATGTCTACAACCTGTTTAGCCACTTACCAGCTACGTCGCAATTTTCTAGATGATATAGAAGAACAATTTGGAGAACAAGTCAGTACAGAATTATCAACTGCAACCAACAATCAAATGTATATTAAATTATTGGGAAAACGGCCACTCTCCCTGGAATATAACTATAAGAAATATGCACGCATGTGCATTAAATACCTGTATGATACAACACAATATATAACTAACTAAACCTGATATGTTGTGGTAGAACAACTAAAGACATAAACAGTCAATGAACTATTTAACCTAACAGATTTTACTAAATTTAGTAATCTGAGAATGCTTGCGTTTTGTCTAAATACCCTTTTCATATTGTACTTTTGCTATGCTTGTATATCATTTGAGATGTAAGTTTTGTTCTTATAAGTTATTGTAATGTGTTTGTAATTCGTAGTTAGTCATGCATAAACATGTAAATCTCCTTCATGGAGGAAATAAAGATATGAAAGCACCTGGTATAATTATCTTTATATATCACCCTTTGCAACTGGTCATAATTATCGTTATAAGTAAGTAAATAGTTTATGATAGTGACATGTGCATTAACATATTTCAATACATACATAAATACATGAATATAGCACCCGACCCAATGGATCTATAAGTCACCAACATATTAAACTGTTATACATATAAACATCATATAGAAGTCACAATGATTACATCAACCATATGATATTCAGTCATTTTAAGTATGGCATGGTATTTATGACTGTAATGTTCGCAATGGTAATGGTTACAACAATGATTATTATAAATTCACACCTTTATAATAAGGTTCGACTACTCGAGAGTAACTGTAAATGGACAGGTAATCATTGTTATTATACAACTGTACACACTGAAAATAAAATCCATATACTGTGAGATCTGTAACAAATAATTAAATTAAATTAAAAGTCATCATCATCATCATCATCATCATCATCATCATCATCATCATCATCATCATCATCAATATCATCATCATCATCACCATCAGCACCACCATCATCATCACCCTCATCATCACTACCACCATCATCATCATTGTGTATTGTAATACAATAAAATAAAGGACATTAATGAACGTTCAGTAATTACATATTATAAATTAAACATTTTCTCTTCAGATATACTCTCACAACAAACTTGGCCACTTTTCTTGGGTATGAGTTTAACAGAAGTTTTAGTATTTGGGTATCTGTTAGATTGTTAAACTGTTCACTTGTTATTGTATCTCCAATTACACTTAATCTTATATCATCGTACAAATGACAGTGAATGATAAAGTGGGTTTCATCCTCCACAGAATGTAGTGTACAAAACCGACACAAGCGCTCCTCTACACGTTCACCTATATATTTTCCTGTCTCTAGACTTAATGGTAAAAGTCCACACCTTAACCGGCACAACACTGAGCGTTCGTGTTTATTAAGGTTCATTTGTACATATTCTTCACATCGGAAAGCCTGTTTGAATAGCTTATAAGTTCTTAATTTGGGGACCGTTTGGATGTCATGCGACCTCAGCATAGTAATCGCCTATTAATGTCTTGGCATGTGGGAGATTGACGCAAGTCTTTGTGTAGAAATTATTTGCTATTCCTATTGCTATTAAGGTATTCATTTATTGATTTAGGTCACTACACCAGTTATTCCTATTCACTCGGTAATCAAACTCGAATACACGTTTCGTAAGTATATCACTGTCCATGTTTATTAAACGATTCCAGTAATGTAACGCATTGCCCCATCTTCTGTAGCTACTTGGTATCCATCCTGAATCTCCATATAGCGCTAGTATAGGTGTGAACCGGTGAACCCCAAGAAAGTAACGTAACGCTCTGTGTTGTACATTGTCAATGCACTGATAATGTTTTAGTCCCCACACAGATGAACAGTAATCCAACATAGGAACTACACACGAGTTGTATAGCTTCTCATACGATCGAAACCTTTGCACTTGGCAATACTTATCATTGTATCTCACACTTTGCACCTAGTCATAATTATCCCTGGACTATTTTAAATTAAAATGTCCACTAACGGAATGCATCATGATATTACTTCACAAAATGTTATTTGGAATACATTACAGATATATGTACATGCAGTTATTTGATAGACATACATATATTAACTTGGAACACGTCATAGATACAGGTGCATGCAGTTATTTGATAGACATACATATATTAACTTGGAACACGTCATAGATACAGGTGCATGCAGTTATTTGATAGACATACATATATTAACTTGGAACACGTCATAGATACATGTACATGCAGTTATTTGATAGACATACATATATTAACTTGGAACACGTCATAGATACATGTACATGCAGTTATTTGATAGACATACATATATTAACTTGGAACACGTCATAGATACATGTACATGCAGTTATTTGATAGACATACATATATTAACTTGGAACACGTCATAGATACATGTACATGCAGTTATTTGATAGACATACATATATTAACTTGGAACACGTCATAGATACATGTACATGCAGTTATTTGGAACACGTCATAGATACAGGTACATGCAGTTATTTGATAGATATAAATACATTAATTTGGAACGTCATAGATACATGTACAGGCAGTTATTTGATAGATATAAATACATTAATTTGGAACGTCATAGATACATGTACAGGCAGTTATTTGATAGATATAAATACATTAATTTGGAACGTCATAGATACAGGTACATGCAGTTATTTGATAGATATAAATACATTAATTTGGAACACGTCATAGATACATGTACATGCAGTTATTTGATAGATATAAATACATTAATTTGGAACACGTCATAGATACAGGTACATGCAGTTATTTGATAGATATAAATACATTAATTTGGAACACGTCATAGATACAGGTACATGCAGTTATTTGATAGATATAAATACATTAATTTGGAACACGTCATAGATACAGGTACATGCAGTTATTTGATAGATATAAATACATTAATTTGGAACACGTCATAGATACAGGTACATGCAGTTATTTGATAGATATAAATACATTAATTTGGAACACGTCATAGATACAGGTACATGCAGTTATTTGATAGATATAAATACATTAATTTGGAACACGTCATAGATACAGGTACATGCAGTTATTTGATAGATATAAATACATTAATTTGGAACACGTCATAGATACAGGTACATGCAGTTATTTGATAGATATAAATACATTAATTTGGAACACGTCATAGATACAGGTACATGCAGTTATTTGATAGACATAAATACATTAATTTGGAACACATAATAGATACATGTACATGCAGTTATTTGATAGATATAAATACATTAATTTGGAACACGTCATAGATACAGGTACATGCAGTTATTTGATAGACATAAATACATTAATTTGGAACACATAATAGATACATGTACATGTAGTTATTTGGTATAGCACGTAAAACGTAAAAGAACCAGAGGAGACTCTGGAATGGGTCTCTGCCTGTATCATTGCACTATCCTCCAAACAAACATCTAAAATGACTAATCTCTTCAGAAGGCGTCACTCATATCGGCAACCGATAGCGACGATAAATAAACGTAATACACACAATATTTGATACACATCATTTGGAAAAGAGTTCAGTCGATCCAATGGTTTGGTCTATCTCTACTTCTTTTTATTAAGCTATGTCAATTAATGCCGTCCCACGAGAATAAACACAACCAAGCATAAATCACATCAACACAGCTCATTCTGTTTTATGTGTGTTTTACGTTTATTTATCGTCGCTACCTGTTGTATGTGCGACGCCTCCTGAAGAGATTATTCATTTTAGAATTGTGTAGGATAGTGCCATGATACATTCCATAGTCTCCTCTGGATCTTTTACGTGCACGGTGTACAGCACGGACACGAGACCTCGGTTTAAAGTCCCATATGAAAGATTGTTAATTTTATTAGAGTCAGACGGGGGATCGAACCTGCGATCCCTGGATAACCAGTCCAGCGTGTTACCATTGGACTACAGATCCATTCTGATTTGTTTTTCTATTTAAGATTATTTAACGTCGCTAACGGTTGCCCATTCGATCTAACAGCACCTGTCCTGGGTAGGCTCCAGTTGTTAACCAGTACTTTGTGTACAAACCTCTGTAAGAAACTGCCAACGTGTTCATATAAGGAGACACGGTCATTTTGTTCAAAACTTCGAAGCCTTATATATCAGGTTATCCTAATAAACTGATACATTATAATTATACACGTATGTAAGTATTAGTTCTTGAAGCTTACATGTTATTTCCCATGAAAATCTTACTGGTCATTGTTCACGTTTTATTGTGCTATTTGATGTTTTAATTTATATATTATAATCACCATGCTAAATGCAATACAATATTATTAAGCAAACAATTTGTTGAGGGTCTCATGGTAGATTTACTTAATTGTTCAAATAATTTCTTTATTATTATTTTTTTTATTATACTGCAACATACCGTAAATGGTAAATATCCACTAGCAGCATGCCACCATCACACCCCCTCCTCTCCCCCTCCCCCTCCCCATCATGCAGTATTAATTGTAGCTACAATAACCAACCCAGCAAAAACTAGTCTTAATTATGCCTTGGTGTTGTTTTTTGGCGAACATATTGGGAATTGATTTACTCATTTACCATAAAGTTTTACGAGGCACAACATGGTCATGACAAATTAACAAATAAAATATTACTGCCCCTCAAACGTGAACGTCTTACTTTATTACCAACTTGGCTGTATATTTATTATTAAATTATCCAACTAGTGATAATTTCGCCACGTAACTGTTTCCAAGCAGTAAGTTAGGTACTATGTGTAACAGCGTATTTGCAACATGATATGAACGTATCAGTACTCTAGTGGTTAATATGTTGGACTGCGAATACAGGGTTCGCAGGTTCGATACCCCGTCTGATCCTAATAATAATAACAACAGTGTTTCAGATATGACCATAAACCAAGGTGATATATACCGGGCGTGTAAAAGAACCAGAAATACGCATGGAATTCGAGCGTCGTCTTCTGTATATTGCCAAAAACACAATGTCGCTTTAAAAGAACAAATTATCGTTTTTATTTTACACTAGAAAGTGTTATCAAAACAAAAAGCTGCGATTTCATAAAAGCATTATAGTCATCAAAGTAGCCTGGGAACAGGCGTCGATGTATATTTGCCTGGTCAGTCAAATAAATATATGTTAACACCGAGACTATTAATTGGTCTGTATTGAGCTTCTGATCATATCAACGCGGAAAAGTGGGGGATTGTCCGTGTAATTATTGACTCGCATTAATCCTATTAATAGGCCTATTAGCAGGTGACCTAATTAATGACGTACTTGAATCGAAAGCGAGGCACTGCAATGTTGATAAAACTTTATAATTGGCCGCCATTGTTTACGGGTCAACGGAACGATAAATAGTTTTAAAAAGTACAATGTGCGTCTGATTTGACATATCTACTCGATATTTAAGTCGTCCTTAGTTCAATTACGCCGAATCGATCCATTACCATCTAAATGTAATATTTAAAATCCGCCATCTCGTCGATATATCACAGAAACGGGACACTATATGTTTGCAATGTAAATGAGTCTACGGGAGCTTTCGTGCATATTCGGAAATAATCGTGTATAATCGTGCCTGTTCGGCGATTTTCGATAGAATTCCGTTTCTATATTTAGCGATATTATCTTGTAGAGAAGGTTGTCGTTCTTCAAATCTACACCCTCATACGAGTGGGTGTAAGTAGATGGCGCTACGATCGGAAATCCAGTTTCCTCAGGCTGTCATTTTGCAAGAAGTTAAAAAGTGAAAATTCGACAGACTGGAACCCAGGCTAGCATCAAAGGTGTGATTCTGTATAAAAAAAAATTTGCAACAAAACCATAGCTGGTGTGATTGTGTTATATGATATGTCTAAGCCTAGCCTGGACAAAATGCTACAGATTTACAACGAATAAATTATTGATTGAAATGGAGGTTTGACTATCACACGAAAAATTGTGTCCTTATGGTGTACAAATGAATCAAAATCAAAATGTGTAGAATTCACAAGAATATGGAAGCTGGGCAATGATACTACAACCAACTATACTCACCTTGTAATTTAAATACACTTATTACTTATATTAGCCCATGTGCTGCCTTTATTTGCTTACCGTAATACTGCCTACCACCCAGGTTGATACGCTATGTTTTCCGGTTTAATATCACGTTTTCTGGTTTGATATGGCTCGTGCCCTTATTTAACCAGCTCCTGAGAAAATAACGATTGAGCGCTCAGTGCTAGGCTGTTTACCTCCTGATGCGTCTCTATTTCTCAAATTTGACACATAAAACAGATGTTTGTAGTTTCGTGGTAATGTTTCATTCGTTATTGTATCATATCAAAGTAATATAAACGATTATTACGTGGCTAGTTTACTATTAAATGATCAAATTCATATCAAAGTACTAATAAGACGTTATTACTTGGCTAGTTTCATCATATCAGCCTAGGTATCGATTGATATAAGCCGTCGACATTCAGTCCTTTGGTTTCAGGCTTATATCATTTGATCTCATGTCGATACCTAGGCTGATGTGAATCTAGCATACTTAATAACAAATAGCATATGTTGAATGATAATCTGTAAAATACTAGTGAGTATGAAGCTGCGTTGGACAGTATTACCTAACAGTGGAATAAGATCAGGTGACTAAAATCCTTTAAAGCGATATTATATCGGAGTAAAGGAGGGGGTAATAAAATACCTGATATTTAATTATAATTTTCAATGAATCCATTTTACAATATATTCGTACAAAAACGAAAACAATCAAATAAGTATAGTATCGTATACGCAAATTGATTATCAACAAACACATGCACACAATGTTCAATGCGCATGTGTGACGCAACAACATATGTTGAAACAGCTGCCTTAGATGCTTGTTCCGATTGCCGATAGAGAGCGGTGCGTTCCGGCAAAACGATCCAGGAAAGTCATACTTTCATTTTCAGTTTGTTATATTGCAAAACAAACACACTGTTTGTCAATGGAAAATAAGTATTCAAATAATAAATGGAAGAATATGTAGTAGCATTGTTACTTGTACGTAAACTTTCAAATGTAATCATATTTGAATACATACGACATAATGTCGCTTTAATTCTTTCCAGGATATGTAAATCAGTGGTGTTACCAAAATCTTTATATGGATGTGAACAATGGAATTGTCTTTATGCTTTCCAATGAATGGCCATCAAACACCGCTTTGAAACAGTTGAAAGATGGAATTTTCTCTGCCACCGGTTACATTTCGTTTTCATACGCGGTTGGATGTACTGTTGGTAGTTTAGCTATTTTCTGACTATCATCAACAGTTAATTATAAAGTAATATAATCTAATGAATTTATTTTGTCTGTGTTTTTTAATTATGACAGCAAAGTAACTTAAAAATCATACAGAAACTATTTCTTAGTACGGACGTTCACACTAACGGACGCGGCTATGCGGCTGTGTATTGTAGTGCAATGAGGCTCCCGACAGGGCAGTTAAAATTAATAAAAATTGAAAACAAATATTATATTGACCGAAATCATAAAAGAAAAAGAAGAGTTGTGTTTATTAGTGTAGGATAGTATTTTATTTCATCTCGTGATCACGAAATATTTAATTTCCACTCTGTCTAACGCCACTCATGGAAATTCAAATTTCAATGATCACTCGATGAAATAAAATCCTATCGTACACTAATAAACACAGATACCCTCTATATTTTACTAGTGTAACTACGTTAGAGGTTCACAAGCTCACATATAGTTTACTAGTATAACTACGTTAGAGGTTCACAAGCTCACATATAGTTTACTAGTGTAACTACGTTAGAGGTTCACAAGCTCACATATAGTTTACTAGTGTAACTACGTTAGAGGTTCACAAGCCCACATATATTTTACTAGTGTAACTACGTTAGAGGTTCACAAGCTCACATATAGTAACTACGTTAGAGGTTCACAAGCTCACATATAGTTTACTAGTGTAATTACGTTAGAGGTTCATAAGCTCACATATAGTTTACTAGTGTAATTACGTTAGAGGTTCACAAGCTCACATATAGTTTACTAGTGTAACTACGTTAGAGGTTCACAAGCTCACATATAGTTTACTAGTGTAATTACGTTAGAGGTTCACAAGCTCACATATAGTTTACTAGTGTAACTACGTTAGAGGTTCACAAGCTCACATATAGTTTACTAGTATTACTACGTTAGAGGTTCACAAGCTCACATATATTTTACTAGTGTAACTACGTTAGAGGTTCACAAGCTCACATATAGTTTAATAGTATAACTACGTTAGAGGTTCACAAGCTCACATATATTTTACTAGTATAACTACGTTAGAGGTTCACAAGCTCACATATATTTTACTAGTGTAACTACGTTAGAGGTTCACAAGCTCACATATAGTTTACTAGTGTAACTACGTTAGAGGTTCACAAGCTCACATATAGCTTACTAGTGTAACTACGTTAGAGGTTCACAAGCTCACATATAGTTTACTAGTATAACAACGTTAGAGGTTCACAAGCTCACATATAGTTTACTAGTGTAACTACGTTAGAGGTTCACAAGCTCACATATAGTTTACTAGTGTAACTACGTTAGAGGTTCATAAGCTCACACATAGTTTACTAGTGTAACTACGTTAGAGGTTCACAAGCTCACATATAGTAACTACGTTAGAGGTTCACAAGCTCACATATATTTTACTAGTGTAACTACGTTAGAGGTTCATAAGCTCACATATAGTTTACTAGTGTAACTACGTTAGAGGTTCACAAGCTCACATATAGTAACTACGTTAGAGGTTCACAAGCTCACATATATTTTACTAGTGTAACTACGTTAGAGGTTCACAAGCTCACATATAGTAACTACGTTAGAGGTTCACAAGCTCACATATATTTTACTAGTGTAACTACGTTAGAGGTTCACAAGCTCACATATAGTAACTACGTTAGAGGTTCACAAGCTCACATATATTTCACTAGTGTAACTACGTTAGAGGTTCATAAGCTCACATATAGTTTACTAGTGTAACTACGTTAGAGGTTCACAAGCTCACATATAGTAACTACGTTAGAGGTTCACAAGCTCACATATATTTTACTAGTGTAACTACGTTAGAGGTTCACAAGCTCACATATATTTCACTAGTGTAACTACGTTAGAGGTTCATAAGCTCACATATAGTTTACTAGTGTAACTACGTTAGAGGTTCACAAGCTCACATATAGTAACTACGTTAGAGGTTCACAAGCTCAAATATATTTTACTAGTGTAACTACGTTAGAGGTTCACAAGCTCACATATAGTTTACTAGTATAACTACGTTAGAGGTTCACAAGCTCACATATATTTTACTAGTATAACTACGTTAGAGTTTCACAAGCTCACATATATTTTACTAGTGTAACTACGTTAGAGGTTCACAAGCTCACATATAGTTTACTAGTGTAACTACGTTAGAGGTTCACAAGCTCACATATAGTTTACTAGTGTAACTACGTTAGAGGTTCACAAGCTCACATATAGTTTACTAGTATAACTACGTTAGAGGTTCACAAGCTCACATATAGTTTACTAGTGTAACTACGTTAGAGGTTCACAAGCTCACATATAGTAACTACGTTAGAGGTTCACAAGCTCACATATAGTTTACTAGTGTAACTACGTTAGAGGTTCACAAGCTCACATATAGTTTACTAGTGTAACTACGTTAGAGGTTCACAAGCTCACATATAGTTTACTAGTGTAACTACGTTAGAGGTTCACAAGCTCACATATAGTAACTACGTTAGAGGTTCACAAGCTCACATATATTTTACTAGTGTAACTACGTTAGAGGTTCACAAGCTCACATATAGTAACTACGTTAGAGGTTCACAAGCTCACATATATTTCACTAGTGTAACTACGTTAGAGGTTCATAAGCTCACATATAGTTTACTAGTGTAACTACGTTAGAGGTTCACAAGCTCACATATAGTAACTACGTTAGAGGTTCACAAGCTCACATATATTTTACTAGTGTAACTACGTTAGAGGTTCACAAGTTCACATATAGTAACTACGTTAGAGGTTCACAAGCTCACATATATTTTACTAGTGTAACTACGTTAGAGGTTCACAAGCTCACATATAGTAACTACGTTTGAGGTTCATAAGCTCACATATAGTTTACTAGTGTAACTACGTTAGAGGTTCACAAGCTCACATATAGTTTACTAGTGTAACTACGTTAGAGGTTCACAAGCTCACATATAGTAACTACGTTAGAGGTTCACAAGCTCACATATAGTTTACTAGTGTAACTACGTTAGAGGTTCACAAGCTCACATATAGTAACTACGTTAGAGGTTCACAAGCTCACATATAGTTTACTAGTGTAACTACGTTAGAGGTTCACAAGCTCACATATATTTTACTAGTGTAACTACGTTAGAGGTTCACAAGCTCACATATAGTTTACTAGTATAACTACGTTAGAGGTTCACAAGCTCACATATAGTTTACTAGTATAACTACGTTAGAGGTTCACAAGCTCACATATAGTTTACTAGTGTAACTACGTTAGAGGTTCACAAGCTCACATATAGTAACTACGTTAGAGGTTCACAAGCTCACATATAGTTTACTAGTATAACTACGTTAGAGGTTCACAAGCTCACATATAGTTTACTAGTGTAACTACGTTAGAGGTTCACAAGCTCACATATAGTTTACTAGTGTAACTACGTTATAGGTTCACAAGCTCACATATAGTAACTACGTTAGAGGTTCACAAGCTCACATATAGTAACTACGTTAGAGGTTCACAAGCTCACATATAGTAACTACGTTAGAGGTTCACAAGCTCACATATAGTTTACTAGTATAACTACGTTAGAGGTTCACAAGCTCACATATATTTTACTAGTGTAACTACGTTAGAGGTTCATAAGCTCACATATAGTTTACTAGTGTAACTACGTTAGAGGTTCACAAGCTCACATATAGTAACTACGTTAGAGGTTCACAAGCTCACATATAGTAACTACGTTAGAGGTTCACAAGCTCACATATAGTAACTACGTTAGAGGTTCACAAGCTCACATATAGTTTACTAGTATAACTACGTTAGAGGTTCACAATCTCACATATAGTTTACTAGTGTAACTACGTTAGAGGTTCACAAGCTCACATATATTACGCAACATAATATTTATGCAAACGTTGCCATTATTTGTGAACACCAATTCTGCGTTGAAGTCAATTGGGAATGTATTAATCTCAACAGAAGTAGACTAACGAAAAATACAATTCCTTTGACAGCTATTTAGATTTCCCTGTAAATATCTTGAATACTAGGTTTTTAACGACTACTTCGATATAATAACTCGTAGTAAACGACAAAGCCTGGGATTTATATAGGATATCTTTTTTCTTCTTAAAGCGACACTATAGCATAATAGTATGCAATAAATATATTATAAAATTTAAAATTTTACAATGGCAATGCAGCAATGCTACTACACTTTCTTCCACTATTATTTTCAGTCAGTAAACAGTGTATTTTCAGTCAGTAAACAGTGTATTTTCAGTCAGTAAACAGTGTATTTTCAGTCAGTAAACAGTGTATTTTCAGTCAGTAAACAGTGTATTTTCAGTCAGTAAACAGTGTATTTGTTAGTATGGAACAAAACTGAAAGTGAATGTAGAACCTTCCTATATCGGTGGTCCATGCCCTGTTTATACCCTCAATCGGTCAGAACAAACATCTCATCTCAGATAGCTGGGTACGCATCCACTGTTGCGGCACGCATGCGCATTAAGCATTTTGTTTATATACGTTTATTACTAAAAAGCGTATATTTTATTTTTCGTTTCTATAAGAAACACATCCTTTAGCCCGATATAATGTCACTCTAACAAGCATATTCTGTGACTTTTTCGAAAGTGCCTGATATCATGCAAAGTATGTGCGGAAATCTGTTCTCCAAAGACATGTATGTCCATATGGACATGGTAAATGTGTGACCAATTTAGAGAAGGATTTAGCGCCAATGTTACGTACTAGGGTATTCCCTAATCACTTGTCTAGTCTGGTGGATTACTCGCAGATATCCAAAGACAAAACGATTTATTTGATATGTTCATTTATCTTCGCTCCCTGGTTAATCTGGGCGACACATCCAGAAGTATATTAGTCATTTAATTCATTGGAGTATAGTTCAAGATAAGGAACACCCTCCAATTCCACAATCCCAGAATCATCCCTCAGTCTGGTTCTTATAATTGCCCGGTGTTTATCGCCGATATGTTGTATATGAACACTCTCTGCTGAAAGACTGTTCATTTTTATATTTTGTTGTTGTTGTTGTTGTTGTTGTTGTTGTTGTTGTTGTTGTTGTTGGTTTTGACGCCCCAAATATGTAACATACAATCCTAATATGAACTTAATATAGAAGTAGTTGTCTCCCTTTATCATCACCGAAAAAAAAAAAAAAAAATTAATAAGTTGACATGAAAGTGTACAGACTCATCAAAAGATATCTTCTTGCAGAAACACAAGGCTTAGTCTTGTTCGAAATACTTGGTTTTATATTAGGCATTTTGTACAATATATTTTTTTTTTTTTTTTTAGTTTAATCATATTTTATTGCTATATACATGTACATAATAAATTCAAAGACATATATAATAAGAGCAAAAGCAAATGGGTTGGGCCACAAGTTCTGAACAACATTAGTAATTGGCCCTTCCCATAAATTACTAGATTATTTGTTAATATTATTATGGTCAGATGGGTTATTGTTATTATTACTATTATTATATACCATACTTATATAGCACTTATACATACGTTCAAAAGTACTTTACATAGTATTCGGAATTCTATCAGTAAATCGTGGAATTACATAAAAGAAGGCCACTCAAAGATTATCCTTGCTAAATGGGTTACTCTCGCGAAATGAAGAACATACTTACTAAATAAATATATGTATCAATAAATCATGATTGACTCTGCGATCACTGGGTTCGCAGTCCAACGTTATTAATAACTGGACCATTGGACCGTCTCTGGCAAAACGATACTGTGTTACTGCTGTACATGTTATATAAAACAATAGTTTAAGTTTATTTAACGTCGCTACCGGTTGCCCATTTCAGCGACTGGCAGTTTACCTAACAACAACACCTTTCTTGGGCAGGCTCCAGCGGTTAACCAGTACTTGGTGCACCAAGCTCCGTAAGAAACAGTCAATTATTTAATATAATGAGACACTGTCTGAGTGGGGCTCGAACCCGTGGCCATCAGATGATAGTTTGCAGTGGTATACAAGTCAGCGATCTTAACCACTCGACCACACAGGTTAGGGACTTAGTATAACAGCTGAAATTAGTGTTTTCTGTTTTGTATTGGGGTTTTGTTTCGGAATTTCCATAGGTGTCTATTTTTAGACGCTCACTAGCAACAGCAGACTATTTTAATTAAAAATGATTCTTTCGCCAACATCTTGACACAATATTAGGTGTAGATTTACTGTGTTATTAAATAACCGTGCAATTTAGGCTAGTTTTTGCATTTAATATTTAAAATTGATATCGTCTTGAAAACTTAATAATCCACGAGAATTAACGCGCTTGATAAATTGTATTATTTCATAGAGCGTCTGTCAGTTTTGATCAATTGGGTGTCGTGAACAAGTCCATAGCGGTGTCATCTTGCAATTATTATCAACTGTGAGAAAGGAAAATTATTTGCTAGTTTACACAAAATTTAGACACATGAATGAAAATGGATTAGAACCATAAGCTATTATAGCTTATATAGGTATTCTCCTATAGCAAGGTACTTACTCCAATTGCGATAAGGCAGTGTTGTACTATTTTCTAAACTATTAACTTAAATTTGAAATAATGGTAGGTAAACGTTTTAATCATGAACTGTAAATTAGAATATCAATAAGATAAAGAGATTATTAAGATGAAACAAGTATATATAGTAACTAATTTAGAAGGTTGATATTGCGATTGACTCAAGAAAGAAGAAATGATAGCACAAGGAATATTAATTCGGATAGTTCAATAATAGAGGCAAGCATGCAACATTTAGTGAACAGATGCTCATGAAAACAGTCTGCTTTCCCGGATGTAGTTTTGGACTGCTTGCAATATGGTTGCGTTGCAATCATCGCTAAGATTCTGGTCTCCATGTAATAGTTATGTTATATGTTATATTTCGGGTTTTACGCCTGCATCAGCATCATTTTGGGCTATATCGCCGGCGGGCAGTTTACCTAACAACACCTTTCCTGGGCAGGCTCCAACGGTTAACCAGTACTTGGGTGCACCAACCTCCGTAAGAAACTGTCAACTTTTTCATATACATGAGACACGGTCTGAGCGGGGCTCGAACCCGTGACCATCAGTGATGATAGGTTACAGTGGTATACAAGTTAGCGACCTTAACCACTCGACCACGGAGGCGGACCCATGTAATAGAGTGCATAGCGTTATGATACACTATTTAGAAGTATTTGCAAGTAGACGAATTCTGATGTCAATATAGTAGAGACATTCAAAGAAAAAATGATGATTACTCTCAGGAAGACCACATTGACAGAGGGGTGATAGAGAAATGTTTTTATCGAACACATGTTGGCTTAATGAGCTACAACTAGTACGTAGTCGAGCATGATATACCTGCAATTTCCTGTCACCGGCGTTGAAATATTTCGGGCATATTGTGGTTTACGCATTAGTTTAGATTTGAGTGAAGCCAGTGATGGCGAGTTTTGCAGTTTACTTCATAGTTCATTCCAGTCTCTCAGAGCCGATGGCAGAAAAGCATTGTTGTATAGAGATGTTCGTGTGCGTATATCGTGTATGTCATCGGCATTGCGCACATTGTACCTAGATGCTTCCCCTACAGTAGGTGGTACTAATGCATACAGATAATCTGTAGTTAGGCCGTTCTTCATTTTGTAAAGCATAATTAGTTTATGATTATGTATTCGACTATCATCGGATTCCAATCGCAGTTCTCTATGGAGTTCGTGAAGTGAAACACGTTTAGTAGCCCCGGAAACAATACGGACGGCTGCATGGTGAATTTTGTCGAGTTCAGAGTTCTCAAATTGCGTACAATTGATGTAAACCACGTCAGCATATTCAATAAGAGGTCTGGCGAGTATATTACCTCTAGGGATCTTCTATCTAGTTGGAACTTTAGCTTTCGCATACTATGTATTCTTTTCCACCCCCGCTCTTTGGTGGAGTTGATATGAGAGTGCCAAGAGCAGTCCTTAGAAAGGTGGACGCCAAGATGCTTGTGACAAGTTACTAAAGAGATATGTTGATCGTGCATACTTGTGACAAGTTATTAAAGAGATATGTTGATCGTGCATACTTGTGACAAGTTACTAAAGAGATATGTTGATCGTGCATACTTGTGACAAGTTACTAAAGAGATATGTTGATCGTGCATACTTGTGACAGGTTACTAAAGAGATATGTTGATCGTGCATACGTAGTGGTGGATGTATGTAAGGGTTTAAGCGTATTGCGTGAAATGGTCATAGGTTCTGATTTGGAAGGATTAAGCGTGACTAACTACTTGTCTGTCCAATTTGATATATTATCAATTTCGGATTGTAGAGTTTCTGCAGCAGAATTAGGATGATCAACAATTATATGTAGACTGGTATCGTCAGCAAAGATATATAGTTGAGAACCCATATCGTCGACGATGTCATTGATAAACACCAAGAACAAGAGTGGGCCAATACTAGATCATTGGGGAACTCCTGCACTTACTGTGGACCAATTCGATTGGGTACCCGGCAGAACAACAGATTGTCGTCTGATAGTCAGAAAACCAGTTAAATAAACAACCACCCAGTCCAGCATTTTTTAACATGAATAGGAGACCTTTATGCCATACTTTATCAAGGCCTTATTAATATCAAAGAATAGAGTTCTTACTTTAAGTCCATCATCGAGTGGTTTACAGAAGGTATTGTACAAGTAAATGAGCTGATTCACTGATGAGTCTCCCGATCTGAAACCAGATTGTAGAGAAGAGAGGAAGTTATAACGAAGGAAGTTGAAAAGATACTTAAATATAATACCTTCTCTATACAACAGAGCAAGGAAATCGGTCGGCAGTTGTTTGGTAAAGACGCGTCATCTTTTTTAAAGACAGCACAGCCATTAGCATCAGTCCAAGTATGAGGTACCTTACTGTGTTATAGGGAATTATTAAACAGAGCACAAAGAGATAATTTAATTAGAGTTGCAGTTTCACGCAGGATCCGGTTACTAATTCCGTCTGGTCCTGAAGCTTTATAGATTTTTAGAAATCTCAAAGCATCTTCGACGTCTTGTATGGTAATAGAGATAGGGTCAAGTTTTATTGATAGGCTCTCGATAGTTATTGTCAGGAAGGTCTTTATCTGGGTTTGTTAAGCAAAGACTGGCTACAAAAGAAGTTATTCAAGAGATCAGAGTTCGACTTAGATTCAAAGACGAGTTCGCTTGTTACCGGATATATAAGTAGTGGGATGATTTTTTTATTAGATGGAGAGATGAGTTTTCACCAGTCCATTGGCGTTGTAGTTGAAGATTTGAGAGAATCATCCATTTTAAGAAAATAGTTTTAGCAGACCGAATAAATGAAACTATTTCATTACGGATTGTTCTGAATTTGCTCCAGTGTATAGGGTTCTGAAGGCGTTTAGCTTTGTGGTAGTATTTCTTTTACGTTTTAGTATTTTTTTCTTTATTTGCGTTGTGATTCATTGAGTGTCATTTGGTTTTACGGTAATGTTTCTTGCTGGAATGCATTCCTTGGCCAGTTCAATGAGTTTATTCCTAAAGGAGGAAGTATATGTGTTCATGACATCATTCTTGAAGAGATCCCAGTTAGTTTCACTGATCTTACGTCTAATTGAGGTGTCATCTCCTCGGTCGTATAACATAATAACCGTTTAAAAGACTTGATGTGAGGTTTGGTAAATGTAAATAGAGCAAAAGATGGGCAATGGAACAGTTGAATGTTGTGAAGTGTACATGCGACAGATTTGGGTATGTAGCTATATATTATATTGTTCGTAGTTGTCATTAGAGGTTATTTTATCTGAAATGTCGTCTAAAGCAACTGTCCGAGACGTTACCAGAAACATGTTGTAGTAAATCGTTATTCAATGTGGTTCTAGTGATTTACGACGATGAATATCTACTGTTCATTACATACATAATAATTAACTAATAACTACTGTGGAATCAAGTGTTGAATATATGGCTGGGGCAGAGTTGTTATCAGCTGTTGTTGAAAGGGGTGTCATGTACGCTCAAATTGCAGGAGCGGGGTAATATGTCTTGAGTGGTTCTAAGTTTGTATATATATAGATATACCATATGAGGTCATGATGGGTACGGAGTCGTTGTATATTTAGACCATAAAGGTCGCCGTGTGTATTGATTCTACATAGACGTGTGTGTATCTATGTCCAAGCATTATGGTAACAGTGACCCACCATGACAAAATCAGTCTTAAGTCGAAAAAAAAATGAGTTAACTATACCATCATATAGGTGCATGTATAAGCTTTCTAGTGATATCAGTAGCTCGTTTCAGTCCAAAGTTATGACCATTTGAATGATGGACTTCACGCGATTAATATTCCGAGAAAACGGCTGTCAAAGATTTTCAGAAATTCTGACTTATTTTAACAAAATTTGGAGACGCGATGAAATCAAAACACCATAGCAATCAATATGTTCCACATGACACAACTAGTCATGTTTGGTATCAAATTAAAGGTAAATGTCCATTCTTTAAATTGCCACTTTGCTGAACTTAGTAGTATCCATAGTGGTTCAGCTGTTCTAGTATAAATACAATAATAATAATTAATAAAACAATAATATAAAAAAAAAAATTAAAATATTTTTTATTGACTTAAATTTTATTTACTTAAACCAATATATCCTGGAAGGATTATTCTGACTTTTCAGAGTACATGTAGCAATCTCCATGTCTTTGTAGATATTCTAGTTTTATGGCCCCTGTATATTGACTCCTTTGATTAGTCTGATCTGACAGTGCCTAGGGCATAAGTGGACACCTGCTGTTATATAATCCTGTTAATTGGATCATAGTACACAGTAGCAGTGCTTCATTGATCAATTAAAATGTTTACTTTAACACAATTCCCCTTATCAGTTGTGTTGTTTTAGGAAAGGATTAGGGGGTAATTTATGGCTTTTTGTGGGAAGTAAAGTAACCTTGTATATTGTGCAGCTCTGATTTAGAAAAGGGGTGAAAAGCTGATTCACAGTGAAAAGTAAAAAATTCTTTTGTAATATTATGAAACATAAAAGCTGAATTCAGTCACAGTTATAAAAGAATGAATGAACTTTTGGATTCAGGTGAAGAATTATTTTAGAATTTATATTAAATACATGTACGTCCGAAATATTGGGCTACACGGAACACAGGTACAGGTAACGGTGTGTTAAAATTGCACACAACAAATCAGCAGATAAAGGTTCTACACTTGTCTAGGTTTACCATTTACCTATATATGACTGATTTGCATCGAAATAAATCTTAATATTAAGCTATGTAATGAATAATCGTCATGAAATCACACCGAAAATCGTTTTGTTTCTATCCAATCGTCTGTGAACATAGGAACAGGTGCGCACTTGCAGATCACGTGGTATTTATCGGCCAATGGATGAGTGGGAATCACGTTTACGTCGCAACTGAAGAGATTTTTGAAAACAAAGCGATTGCTTTAAAGCCGTTGATTAGTTGGAAGCATATAAGATCTTAGTTCAAAAATAGCATCAGCTGACAATACGTCATCTCTAGTTTATTTCGGTACCAAATACATGGGCCAAACCGAGGGACAGTATCATTGAAGGCCATCGGAAAACACCGCCTACCCGGCTTAGATCTTTTGTTTCACTGCGATTAATAACAATGGCAATTAACACCAAGCTAATTAAAATGTGTTTTTAATGCCTTAAATTACACAAATACGTGCTTCTATCACATTTATTATAAAGATAAATGATCATAAAATGCCATTATACAATAATCTGAAAATTGTTAAAATACCATTTTGTTGACTTAAATGTAATTATCTGCCTTACGACAATCCCGACTTACGACTGATTTTGATATGGCGGGTCACTAAAAATAATTTACTATTGTCTTGTTGTTGTACAATAATGGTATAATATAAGGTGGTAATAAGAGCTGAGTAGATTGACGTAGCACAAGGGTATTATATTTGTTATTGTTGTAGTCGCTTCACGCATGAACCAGGAGCCGTGAGAGGTGTAGCTCAGGGGCGTATATCCGATTCAGAACGATCGAGATAACGAGCTGGGGCACGAGCCGACTGGGAGAGTTTGTCGGCGTGAGCTGGTGACCTCCATAGACTGGTGCGTGTCAGCGGGTAGCGGTAGCTGAGCAGCATCGAGTCCGCCGCCATTGGACAGGGTCCTTAGGACGCAGGGAGTTAATCATCGTGTGCATTGTAAATCTAGTGAACTATCACTGTAATGGCAATACTTGCCAATCTTTTAAAGTGTGCATTATATAACACTGTGAAGGCAATACTTGCCAATCTTAACTATGGTAATTATAGCACTGTGATGGCCATACGTCCCGATGTTTAAATAGGTGCACTATAGCCTAACAGTTAAAGCCGAGTGTGGAAACGGCAGTTATTTAGATCTCGGAACTGTTACATAAATTAACGGCATTACCAGCCGTAGACCGGACTCCATACCGGAAGTGAAGCCACCATCTGTGAAGAGCCAAACTACGGACACACATACGTCTCCTACCATTCATTGTCCTTGTTGCTAGTGTTGTTTTATGTATATTAATTGCTAATATATTGTCTTTATGCATACACTTGATCCTGGTATCCGTGACCCTGAGAGAAGCTGGCCCTCGTGTCATTCTGTGACAAACTGTAAACACTAATAATACATATCTAGTAAAACAAAGATTTTGTTTGAAATTGAGCCCTGGAAGCAGGGTATAAGGGTATGCACTGTTATGTTTTACTTGAAACTTTAATTGGTAGACAAGAGAATATGCATACGTGGTTGGAGCATGGACATAGAGCAATATGGCGTGCTGAAATATCGCGAATTTCCATGGGCTGGTATAGGTTAGCACGATTGTGGGATGGGGGGGTAATCATTATGTTACTGCTGACAAGACAGCAAAAACAATTTGACCACGGTCATGTTTAAGCACACAGAGAAGTCGGATGCCATGCCTCCGCCATATGAATTGGTCCGAATGATATGTTAAAGATTTGTTAACAGAAGAGTGGTTGATAGATACTGAAAGTGTAATTAATTATTTGCCGTTCCTAGCAATGATTGTCACTAAGTGTTCAGTATATATATCAAACAACGTTCAACCACTAAAGAATGGTTTGATCCAAGTATATCATGAATCCCGTGCGCAATGAATATGACATGATAATGTTCTCACGGTATCGCGTGCCAAAGCAGTTCTATTACCGTACGCAATAGCATATTTGTAACTAATTTATTTTTGTCAATGCTTCGGTTTCTTTTCCCGGACACAGATTTATATGAGCAAACATATGTATTAAGTGAAAATGAACATTATATATTTAGGCGACCCATACAATCACTTGGAAGTATATATTGCTAATTGTTTCCGTAAATTGTATTATAATGTTGTTATTGTCTATTAGTTAAATAATACAATTGCTGTCCCCCGTGCATGTATACTCAATGTTGATATTTTGTATAACATATCCATGTCATGTCGTTACATAACCTGTAACCAGTTCACTTAATTGCTCTCGGTTAAACCATTGCATGAGTAACATGTAACTACACTGTTTTAATCAAGTCGGCCATATTTGGGTAAGAAGGATCCCCCAGGGAAGCACTGCATTATTAAAAGTGTTTACAAAACAAAATGTTATTACAATATCCGTAGTAGACAGACGTCATGGCATTACTAATAAATGTATTTACTGTATTGACATTTATTACTTGCCAGCGTTAGATTACATCTATACTTAGACGCTGAAAGAAAAGTAATCCAGGGAACCCAACGTATATAATTCTATTACAAATATAAATGACTTCATGAATACTGTATTGGTACACAATGCGTTTATAGAGAGGCAGGTAGGTACTGGGTGCAGAGCAGTAGCTGTCTGTATTATTGCACTATCCACTAGAAGAAATATATAGATCATCCGTGGCATAGTGGTTTAGCATACAGTCGTTAACGCAATGGTCTACGAATCCAGTGATCGCAGGATCGATCACCCGCCGCCCAAATATTATTAACACTCTTTCAGATGGGACTGTAAATCGAAGTCTACAGTATCAGTGTTATACATCGGGCATGAAAACGTACTTGCAATAACATCCAAAAACATAAAATGACTAACATACTTATGTAGGAGTCGCGACTTTAAACTCCAAGAACAAACAAGCAAGGCAAGTGCTTTCCACGCAAACGAAATAGGTCTAGCATTGTATGATGACGCCAGATGTCACTTTATTGCACTTTCCACTGAATTCTAACCTTACCGTGTTGACAGTAGGAAATATGGCTGTTTTCTAAAACTCTCGATTCAGAATTTCAAAAGTATTTTATTGTTATCTTAAATTTCAACAAATAAATTGGCGATAACATATTAGAATGAAGCTCGGTATCGAACTCAAATTAATTGCCACATCCATTGTTTACACTGACAGCATTAACATACATGCTAAGGTTGACGAAAATGGGAGCAAAGAAAGTTTAAATACCGAAAGTATATTGACAGGTTATTGCCAGCAGCGAACCTCTAACTATACACTTTGACGCCGATTTATTTGACAAAACAATTAAACACTTTAAAATTCTCCAATATTTGTTTAATTAAAGGCGATCGATGTAATACATTCGTTATTGCCCTCCGTGGAGTTATGTGGAGTCATTACAATATATAGGGGATTCGGCTAACGCTTAAGTAGGAAATGAACACCTCACCCACATATAGTTTACAGATCCCACATAACTCCGTGGAGGGTCAGTAGTAAACACAATAACTAATACTGCTAGCGTATTGGATAATAAATACGTCTCTAACAACTCTGCCGATACCATTTTATGACTACTACCAACATGAAACACGATTAGCACCAATTGCCCACTAACTAACTGCACTTCATTACTAATTCATGGACCAGTAACCTATGCAGATATAGGTATACAGAGGACACGATAAAGTGACATCATGTTCAGCTGCTTACATTCGGACGATACTAGTATATAAATATCCACAGTATTTTCACCTGATTCAGTCTTGACATTTTTAGCGTTCATCACATATAAAAGATGCATTTCAAAGGATTTATTTCATACGCAGGAATATTTCTTTAGTTACAGGTATTACTATTTCGTCGATTTAGCGTATTTTACATGTATTCCTGTTTTTGATGAATTGATTGTAAAAGCATCGTTTCCATTGAAGTCCTATGACGTCAGCGTCCTTTCCTGATAATGCTAATGTATGTATACCTGAGAAAGACAATATGTCGAATCGTTGTACATGTGAATGTATATAGGATGATTGCATGAATCGTGATTTCATACCATATTAAACGATAAGCCAAATTCCAAAGCAAGTTTCATAACATATGGTATGGAATCATCACGAATGTAAGATCCTTTTAATACATTGGGTTTTAATCATATCTTGCACAAAAAATAACTCTGCGACTTTTTCATTTTGGCGGCAACTGTCAGCACAAATTGCCATGACGTCACTAAATTGTCATTACGTACATACAGATCAGCGTTATATCTATGTTTTCAACAGCGCTATAACTGCGCCAAAACTTTTTTAAATCGTAGTCTGTCTTACCATTAACGTTATGTACCAATTCAAATAGAAATATGCAGACTTTAACGGTTAATTTACAAATTATAAGGATTATTGTCTCAACCAATCAGACCTTCTACTTTTCTTACTCTTATTACAGTACTCTGTATCCTCAATCATTTCCCTATGCTAATTATGTGGATGGTTTCATGATTTATTTTCGTTCTCCGTAAGTTGTGTTTGCTTATTTACCTAATAACATATTTGCAAATTATTCAACAATTCTTCTTGGGGAGGGCAGTTTACTAATGTTGTTAGAACTTGTTGATCAACCCATATTGCTTTTTTCTTTTTTGTCATGATTAAAAATGTAATGTACATGTCAAATAGCATATGATTAAACTACCAATGAGAATCCTTCTAGGTGTTATTACACGTGTGCACATATAGGACATTATGATTTGATGTTATTACACGTGTGCACATATAGGACATTATGATTTGATGTTATTACACGTGTGCACATATAGGACATTATGATATGATGTTATTACGCTGAATACAAGCAAATACAGCCATTACGTATTTTCTTATGTCAACACACGTGTAATAATACCTAGACGGATTCTGATTGGTCGCGGCATGACAGCTTGCTTTTGACACAGTGGACATATAGTGTGCAACTACTCGTGTACGACTCCTGCTAATAAGGAAACTGGGGCGGGGAGACATGTCATGCCCATATACAACTATTATTTTATGTTCTCAAATGTTATCAAATTGAATGTGTTATTCTCTCTGCGTTACGCTTATATTATGTTCCAGTCACTGCAGTATATAATATGATGTGTGTACATATAATTTATAATAGTGTTGTATAATGTACATGTAGCCATGTATATATCGTGTGGACTTGCTGCGTTTAACCTGTGTTGGTGTATGTGTACGTGTATTACCTTCCTTACAGACACTAATAGGAACATTGTTCAAAACCTTTGTAAATGTACAGCATCCTTAGTTTAAACATATTTGTTTTCAATCATATACATGATTATTTACAACAATTGAATTAGGAAATTGGGGACAGAAAGCTATTCAGCTTACAGTTGTCGTCTCCATATAGCACCCGTTAACCCATTCCACACCCCCAACTGGCATGGACTGATGCATGATATTTTTAGACAAATAAATTAATTTAAAAAAATGACATTTCGACCAGTTCATTTATCAAAATGGGTAATTTTGTCTAAAATAGTAATATTACTGACAAAAAGTGCATATTCCGACGTGACAAGCTCGTCAGGAGTGGGCTCATCTGGATCTACACTTTTTGTAAGCCTATTTAGAGGTATGTGATGTTGAAATTGTTAAGAAACTACAACCATCTATGCTCGTCTGAAAATGTATACATGCATTTGCATTGTACATTGTATATGTAGTTTATGTTATAATATATGGCCTCAATGAATACTAGTCTTCTTGCCAATTGCGTTACCCTTGGTAAATAACTTATTTCATTGATAATGTTAACGCGAATGTTTTTACAAAAAAATTACAAATACATAATTAGCAAATGGGTTGGGCCACAAGTTTTAACAACATTAGTGATTGGCCCTCCCATAGAATTGATTTGAACACTACATAATTTAAATGGCTTAATTAAAGCTGAAACATGTCTATAATGAAGTTTAACGTATATAATATATATAGTATTAGTCTTTGACTTTTTCAAAGAAATGTACTAGTCTGTAAAATACACTGTCCAGTTTCCCCAAGAAGTGCACCTCAGAACCAAGACTTACTCAAAAGAAGAAAACGAAACTGATTGGAGAGTTGCTAACCCAAAGAGCATAAACACAAAATTAATATAAAGTAATTGTTTAAATGTTAAATCGATTTGTTTGTTTTTCACAATTACTAGTACTTAGTGACATCATTTATGACTTTATAAGCACACGGTTGTATCGTTTTCTCTCATACAATATATCATCCAGCCTAAAAGAAGAAAATGTAAGTTTAATTTGACTCGTGACAATAGAAAGCTATTACTAGCGCTCGTGTCTGGCGCCACCCTGATAATAATGCGTCCAATGTTGATTCGGTGTCATACCATTAAAGGCAACATTATTGTATTGGCCTATGGGGTTACCATATGCTGAGGTATGGTTTACTGCTAATGCACATACTCTGTTTCATTGTATTTGGATACGAGACGCTTTGGTGATGAATAAATCATTAAATACTAGTAGAATAAAGGTATAGGTATATCTCATGACCTATTATATATCTTTCTTTTTGTTATTTCTTTTTTTTAATACAAATGTATTTTAGCTCGATTGCGAAACAAGTTCTTAAACTTATATTAATCACTCTCGAGATAAATATCTTTAATTACTGCATGAACTAGTTACTCTAGTCTTTACTGTAATGAATGATGTCATCAACATTAAAGGTGTATGTATGTACTTTTGTACCGTAATCGTATAGCATTTGGTGTTTAGAAAAAGTTCCAAGTCCACTCGAAAATATACATTATTTATTTACATCAAATTATTAATAAGTCGTCCGCCTCCGTGGTCGAGTGGTTACGGTCGCTGACTTGTATACCACGGTAACCTATCATCACTGATGGTCACGGGTTCGAGCCCCGCTCAGGCCGTGTCTCATTTATATGAAAACGTTGGCAGTTTCTTACGGAGGTTGGTGCACCCAAGTACTGGTTAACCGCTGGAGCCTGCCCAGGAAAGGTGTTGTTAGGTAAAACTGCCCGCCGGCGATATAGCCCGAAATGGTGCTGATGCAGGCGTATAACCCGAAATATAACATAACATATTAATAAGTCCCCCTAATCTACTTTATTTATATATTTCGTGAAATGTCAAGCTACAGATGTACAAGTAAACATGCTTGGTATAACTGACACTCAATGTTGTAAACGAGGTTAGGTGTAGAGATTAGTCTTAGAGGTTTTATACATTTATTACTCGACTAAACTTGGAGTATACCTGTAACAAAAGAAAACAAAATAAACATTAGTGATTTCACCACATCCACCCCCGCCCCCTCTATCGAAACTGTTGTTCAACAAATTGTTCTCCTTGAACATCACACAAATATTAATAAGCACATAATTTGTTCTGCTTGACCAGTAGACGAACGGCGCTGGAATCCTAAGAATCGTTCATGAGGCGTACAGTTAGTAGCAGTGCATAGTAGGCTGCGAATAGAATGGAGGGCATCTTGCAAAACAGATTCCCACTGAGTGTCTTTCATTCCCTTAGTTTGCAGTGCCAAAGTGACTGCCTTCCATATAATTCCATTATAACGTTCGCATTGTCCATTACATTGAGGGTTATATGGAGTTGTACTACTAGATGCAACGCTATGTGCCTGCAAAAATGACTTCACTTCTGCACTCATGAATGAATGTCCACGATCTGAATGTATGTAAGAAGGCATTCCAAATAATGAAAACAATTGAGCGAGGCACTTTATCACAGTTTCTGATGTCATATCAGAGCCGTGGAAGGCAAACGGAAATCTCGAAAATTCATCTACCACAGTCAACAGGTACCGGTTTCTTGATGATGATGGTAAAGGCCCTTAAAGTCAATACTAAGTCTCTCAAATGGCTGTGTAGCTTTGATGGGTGAAGAAGTTGATTGATCAACATATTTGGGCTTAACCGTAGCACATACAGGACATTCCTTGACAATACGCTTCACATCTTCCACTGAATATGGAAGATTCTTTGACCTGACAAAATGCATGAGACGAGTCACACCAGGGTGACACAATGAGTTGTGCAGCTCCTGTAGCATATCACATGTTGCTTATGAGTAGATTGTTCGGGACAAACAGTCAGCAGTGGCATTATCTTTCCCAGGTCTATATATAATATCATAGCTGTAGCAACTTAACGCAGAACGCCAGCAAGTTATTTTATCATTCTTGATTTTTCCTCTGTTTTTTATATCGAACATGAAGGACACGGCTTCCTGATCTGTGACTAGGGTCAAGCGACTTCCAGTCAGCAGATGCCTCCATTTCCTAACATATTCTATTACAGCGCATGCCTCCTTTTCGACTGGAGAATGACTCAGCTCATGTGAATGTAGCGTGCGTGAAAAGAAAGCTACAGGACGTCCACCTTGATTCAGACTTCCGGCATCAGTTTCCACGACGAATGTTTGAGATTCATCAACTACTTTAACGCTTGAATTTTCCACTTCCTCTTTAAGTAGATTGAATGCAGCCACCGCGTCTTTGTCCAAAGGAAAGGTAGTTACACTGACTAGTGGACGTACCTTATCGGTGAATCGCGGTATCCATTGACTGTAATAGGAAAACAAACCCATCACTCTCTTCAACGACTTTACGTTATGATGCAACGGCAGATCTCGTAGTGGTTTCATTCGTTCTGGATCCGGCTTCAGACAGCCGTGGCTGATTGAGTATCCCAGAAGGTTTATGGTTCGAACAGAATATGTACATTTGTCGTCATTGAATGTTAAATTATATCGTGTTGAGACCTCCATGAATTTTCGCAGATTTTCATCATGCTCTTCTTGGTCCATCCCTCCAATCGTGATATTGTCAAGATATACCAAAACTCCCTTTAGCTTGTTGTCCAGAACAATTTTGTCAATAACTCTCTGGAAACATGAAACTCCATTAGTTACTCCGAACGGAACTCTACGGAACTGGCATAGATTGCCATTTGCTTCAAATGCTGTATACTTCTTCTCATCTTCTTGCAACGGTATTTGGTGGTAAGCACTTTTGAGGTATAGAGTACTGAACACGCAGTATTTACCAACATCAGAAACAAGTTCATCGATCTTTGGAAATGGATAAGCATCTAGTTCTGTGAATGTATTGATTGTCTGCGAATAATCGATTACAAGACGCTTTTTGTGTCGTTCGTTGGTGGTCACAAGTACTTGAGCCCGCCAATACAGGGCTCAATTATTCCTTCACTGAGTAGGCGCCTTGTTTCATTCTCTATAAACTTCTTATCATCTGCGCTGTATCGACGATATTTAGTTGCAATCGGGTGACAGTCATTAGACAGATTAGCAAAAAGTCGAGGTGGTTCAATGTTAGCAGAAGCCAAGCTACAAACAGTGTTCTTGGTATCGATGGGTTGACATGTACCTCAAAAACTGATCGAAACACTTTTATGTCGATCCATAAAATCATGACCGAGAATGACATCACAGCATAGAGTATATATCACAGACAAGCGAACATTCTTGTATTCTTGATTATCATAGTTCAATGACACATCACAAACACCATATATTGGACTGGTTAGTGAACTTGAGGCCATTGAGACAACCCCTGATGCTGGTATGATGGTCAGATTCAACAATTTAGCCACTTTCATGTCCATGACACTTTGAGAACTTCCAGTGTCAACCAATGCTTTACACGTCCTGTTGTTTATTGATACGTCAATAACCGCTTTAGCCAAACATTGTGGAGCAGCAGCGGTCACTACTGCGAGTGCAGGTGTACATGATGCGGAGGTTCCTTTTGAATTTACAGTTGGAGAACGGCAAACCTTGGCAAAATGTCCCTGTTTTGGACAGTTCGAACAAGTTCTGGACAGAATCTACGCTGGTGGAAACGGTTTCCGCCACAAAAGAAACATCTCTGTTGATTTGTGTTCGAGCGCCAGGGGTTGTTGTTTCGGCGAGTTAATGCAGCGACAGTTGTGTAAGATATATGTGTATTAAGGTCGGCATTGTCTGGTTGAGAATGTTTATTATCCACAGGAACACTAGCTGCTGCAATGATAGAAGAGACAGGCTGAGTGAATAATTCATTGCTTTTCTCAGCAGATTCCATAGTCCTAGCTTGATCGAACATTGTCTGTAGATCTAATGTTTGATTTCAAGCAGAGTAAATGACGAGCGAGAATTTCATTTTATTCGGCTTCAAGGACATCTATCGCTTCATCGAATGTTCCGCACTCCGCAATGTATTCAAATACTGAAGCTGATACAAAGTTAATGAGAGTCTTTAGCTCATCAGGAGTTATATCGCCGCCACTGAACGAGTCTAAGAAGTTGGTAAACGTCCTTTTCCAATGTAACCATTCTTTAGCTGCAGTCGGACTGTTTGGATTTGTGTCGAATTTATTTCACTTGAGAAACCGATCCATAGCTGATGAGTCTATAGAATAGTATAGTCGAGTAAACTGTTGTAAACGAGGTTAGGTTTAGAGATTAGTCTTAGAGGTTTTGGAGTATACCTGTAACAAAAGAAAACAAAATAAACATTAGTGATTTCACCATACTCAATATATCAATTGCGGATATATTTGTTTTGGTGCAAACACCCGCTTGTACGGACAATAACAAGTTAACATTTTAGAACTGTAATGATTAACCATAAACATTAGAGAGCATTTCTGATGTAATAGCACACATGTGTGGGAAAACCACAGGAGTCCAAACGACGCCAAATATACTTGTTTCTATGCCAAGTGTACTTGTTTCTCTTCCAACATAAGCAGTCGGTACAGTTACATGTATAATTGCCCTGTATAACGATCGTACACAGTATTATTAGAAATAGACCAATACTCATGAATATATATCATAATAGGCAAATAAGTATGGAGGTAATTAATTAACATAATCAACACCCTACCATTATGTTACACTGTTCGGACCCCAAAATACTAGATTGTAACAAAGTGACTAAATATATGAGTTGTGCAAACACTTTACTAAAATTGATGATTACTAATAAAAAGGGAAAATGAAGAAAATAAGCAAAATATAGAAAACAAGAATTTAGAACCAAAAACCAAACAACACCAAGAAAAAGCTACGGAATTGCAATTAATAATAACTACTCCAATAAAGTGCCCCACCGTACACAGTTCTCCAGCCAGCCACACTTCCTGAGATAAATCGTCGCTAGAGGAGATTAGCTTACAGGGCCGTTGCTGGAGCTATTTTGATGATACGCACGGCCAAAATATGCTTGTTTATCGAGTGAGCATAGCGAGCGAGTACGCTAGGGGGGTCCGAGGCCATGCCCCCCGGAATTTTTTTGAAATGAGGAAGCAATTTCTTGCATTTTGTAACATACAATTGCAGGACTAAAGTTCTTACGACAATCCGAATAAAGGTATAAATTAAGGCTAGATGTATAATATACATGATATATCGCCCTTATCAATTAAACAAGCACGTAAAATAGCACAAACTAAATTTTGAGATGCACAATATTTGCAATGGGCTCAATTATTCCACCACTACACACATCCCGGCGCCTATGTATCCCTACAAGCCCACCCCCGGGGTTTTAATGCATTTTTGGAGTTTTCATTTTTTTCGTTTTCTGAGACCAATGATACGCACGTGCGTACTTGCGTATGCCCAGCGACGGGCCTGGCTTATATATACACACATAAAATATACAGATTAAATGTGTATAACCATGAAACCCTATCCCTAGACAACTAAACAGCAAATACATTGTTCTCTTATCCACTTTTAAGTACTAGACTGGTTGGAAAATCTCAAAAGCCCTCTAGAAAACAAAGGTTATGCATTTTAGTAGAATATGGCATACACTTGATGTAACATAATTAGGGTGTGTTAACACCAAATCTGCCGTATGCCAAGCTGTATTTTTCAGTTTTCCCATCAGAAATTAAACACAAAATGGCTACTAATTCATTTCGAACGTGCGTGATAATTGCATAAACACACCAATATAGGATGCCTTGTATAGTGTTGCATATTTCATAGAAAACAAATATCACTTGATCCCAATAGTCTATGTTGTTTATTTTTATTTATGTTTATTTAACGTCGCTACCGGTTGCCCATTTGAGCGACGGGCAGCTTACCTAACAACACCTTCCCTGAATAGGCTTCAGCGGTTAACCAGTACTTGGTGCATCAACTTCCGTAAAATTAATGCTATGCATAGCAGAATTTCTATTTATATAGAAGGATTTCTATTTGCCCAAAAGTATAAATAAGTGGTATTTATTATTTTTACAGTGTCACTAAGACAGGTACACCCATTCAAGTTGCACACCAATGTTTACCTTTTTTGCTAAACCTGAAGCGACTAATCATTTGAGACGTATGGGCCACCTTACCTCTTTTAAATACTGGAACTCCTTGACATCCTGTGATCAACCTCATGTGATAGCATAAGTGAATAATCGTCCAGAAATTTGTTTTTAATAAAACAGTGATACATGCAGGTCAGTGCAAACTATGGACAGGACCACTAGAGGAGTGGTACCATAGAACTTTTGTAGCAGGACGATTTGTTCATGTGACATGTGACAATATTGACAGTAGCCTAGATGGAAAGAACAGTTTCCACGCAACACAAATAACTCCTAGCAGAGCGGATCTGCAGGTGATGTGGAGCTAGCCAGGCGTCAGCACTTGCAGTTCCTGGTGTGATAAATGAACTAATTCCAGCTGAAATACCTGAAAGAACCTCTGAACCATTGACAGGAAATATAGAGCTAACACTGTATACTGAGGATTCTGATGCACAAACATCACAACGTACATTAGCAGTGGCTAAGGAAATGTCATTTATCATTAAACAACAAGAGTTACATGGATACAGCTCTGACAGGATGGACATATTTCAATCAGAACATCAGCACTGTTGACCCAGGAATGACGACAATTGACTACATGCCCATATGGCACACTGTATTGGTCAGAGATGTGTTGTGTTAACTGTTAATTGAAGCCCTGAACTGTAAGCTCATGGAGCTCACGTGGTTGAAGAAAGAGTACCAGGAAGTATTCATCCTCCGAATGGGTGCTTGCACATCGCAATGAATGTTCTAAAGGTGATTGGAAAACACCTGTAAGGATCCGGTTTACTTGAGACATGGGTGGAGAGCAACCTGTTGGGCCTCATGCAGCTGAGCAAGCCCTGGACGGAAATGATATTCAAGAGGAATGAGGCTGCACAAAATCATACTGCAAGTCATGTGGCGATTCCTCAGTGTTTCACCCATCTTGATGAAGGCTAGCATCTGTCACAAACCAAGATCTCTGATGAGAAATGTGCCTGTAGTGACATTGATGACCCGCTTCTCTTCCCGAATACAACATACGCCAGCAGACGATGACATCTATACGTGTCGTCAAATAGGAACCCAAAAGTCAATATATTGTGGAGCTACATGGAAATGAAAACTGAACAATACAGTTGGACATTCATTTCATACATGTCCAAATGGGTGGTATTCGGGATATCTATCTCCGTGCTTTCCGGAAAATGTCTCTAGTCTCATTCATGCACTAGTCTCATTCAATCTGTTTTCCTGTTCTCAACCACAAGTGTGTTAACTACTAGCATCCACGACGACCTTCTCTCTGCCTTCGAAAATAGCAAGGAACAGTTGGAAAGGTTCGTTACAGAACAACTTCATTAAAAGACAGTGACATTCAGAAGTTTTCTTTCAAAGAACAAGGCTCAAACCGTCGCAACCTTGTTTAAAACCAGCAAGCAGACCAGCAAATTCCTGCTCCATGAGTTACTACCAGTGCCCATTGCAATTGCCGAGATGAATGGGAGCTCCATTCAGGTGCCAAAGCAATATTTGCACAAGTCCTAAAAGAAACAGTGGAATGTCCACAAGCAGCACCAAGCACATAATTAGGGGCGGTGGCAACTCTTGTAATTGATGGTCAACCTTTGGTAGTGTCTTTTGGGAAGCCACATGATGCAAAAACATGCGTTGATCTGGGAAATATGTTTGTGTGGCGTGTGCTACAATTTAGATATGCGTACACTATACTGAGCTAGCATTTGACAGGTACAATGAAGCGGCAATAGAGTCAGGGAAAAGAAAGCGACGAACAAAAGGCACACAAACCATAAGACACCTGATCGAGAGTCGAGGGGTGTCACTACCAGCCAATTGGCATAACGTTATGTTATTCTCTGCCTGAAAATAAAGCCGAATTGGCCTGTTTCCTGGCTGAAGAGCTATTAGTGCAATATCAAGGGAATGTCATTGTCATCAGTGGGGCATTCACAATGAGGAAATAGTGAAGGCTTCATATGCAGATGCTGTAGAAAGTGAAAGTCTGTCATGAAGAAGCAGACTCGCATTGTAGTCCATGGAGCATTGTAGTTCAGGTAATGGACACAGACATGTTGCTACTACATTTGGCATACGTTCACCATATGGAAGATGTTTGAGCAGTATCATGAGCTAATGAAAAGCTTGGGAGGTGGAGACCTCAGTGAGGAAGTGATCAGTGATGCAGTGCAGTTTATTTGTTGCATGTACACGGTTGATAGCACTGACAAAGTAAACACTGCAAGACAAACCCTATTCATGAAGGCACGAGCACCAGAACTCCTCCCACCAACATCATATATGCCCTATGCTTCCACATTAAGACGGCGCACTGCCCAACGCGTCAGATTTGCACCAAGCGTTCAGAAATTACACAGAGGTGCCAGAACCAGTCCCTGCAGTTCCACAGGCTTGTGTTGAACTCATATCATGTGGTTGCAACAGGACCAGATGCCGAAGTGCACAGTGCAAGCAGCAAGCAAACCAAACTGCATGCACAGCAACGTGTGTGTGCAGAAAAGATGAGGATACATGTGTGAATTATGGCTAGATTGTAGCTGCCAAACATATGAATATATCATTGTCATGTTGTAATTATACAGATATATCATTGTCATGTTGTAATTATCAATATATGGCCAGTTCAAGAGCAGATCTTCAGTTACAACTATTAATTATGTTAATGGATATTATTTAGCATTGTAGCAGTCTCAATCGAGGTCACAATCGTATTTGGAATTCCAAGCTACTTCATTAACTAGTTTATCTAGGATTTTGCTACTAATTAATTATTAATTAGTCATTAATAACTGATTTTATGGTGTAGACAGCACTGTTTATGCACTGTTGACTATGCCATTGTTTACATACAATGCCCTCACAGTATTGTACACACTCCGCTCTACACCCCTACCAACCATATATTAATTCGAAAGAGATGAGAACAGCAATACCTCATCGATGATGCAATCATTGAAGTATCGCTACTACACAGGTTTTGTTCACGTGACCATTAATATATTGATATATATGTACAGATGAGTGCTAAGACTTTCTCACTTGCATGCTTGGCGACCCTGGTCGCTTCCGTCTATTTACAGATGAGTGCTAAGACTGTCTCACCTGTATGTTTGACGACCCTGGTCGCTTCCGTCCATTTACAGATGAGTGCTAAGACTTTCTCACTTGTATGCTTGACGACCCTGTTCTCGTCCGTCTATTTACAGATGAGTGCTAAGACTTTCTCACTTGAATGCTTGACGACCCTGGTCTCTTCCGTCTATTTACAGATGAGTGCTAAGACGTTCTCACTTGTCTGCTTGACGACCCTGGTCTCTTCCGTCTATTTACAGATGAGTGCTAAGACTTTCTCACTTGTATGTTTGACGACCCTGGTCTCTTCCGTCTATTTACAGATGAGTGCTAAGACTTTCTCACCTGTCTGCTTGACGACCCTGGTCTCTTCCGTCTATTTACAGATGAGTGCTAAGACGTTCTCACTTGTCTGCTTGACGACCCTGGTCTCTTCCGTCTATTTACAGATGAGTGCTAAGACTTTCTCACTTGTATGTTTGACGACCCTGGTCTCTTCCGTCTATTTACAGATGAGTGCTAAGACTTTCTCACCTGTATGCTTGACGACCCTGGTCTCTTCCGTCTATTTACAGATGAGTGCTAAGACTTTCTCACTTGTATGTTTGACGACCCTGGTCTCTTCCGTCTATTTACAGATGAGTGCTAAGACTTTCTCACTTGTATGCTTGACGACCCTGGTCTCTTCCGTCTATTTACAGATGAGTGCTAAGACTTTCTCACTTGTATGTTTGACGACCCTGGTCTATTCCGTCTATTTACAGATGAGTGCTAAGACTTTCTCACTGGTATGCTTGACGACCCTGGTCTCTTCCGTCGTGCTATATCCGATGCAAGGGAGATGTAACATCGTTACCTGTCTCGTCGGGATGATGCGGTGCTCCAGAAAAGCCGACGCCGTCGGGGAATACTACGAATCATATGGATGTTGTGATATTTACTTTGATTGCGTGAAAGCATGTGGCATAGAATCGGCAACGTAAGTATAGTTACCGTGCGTTCGAGTCTTCGTTCCACTGTGTTAACGGGACTTAGTCCTTATTGTGTCGATGTAACCGCTGGTTACTAGAGTATATTAGCATTGGTGATTTGTAATACCTTATTTTAGCAGTAATTGAAAATTATTATAATACTAAATTCGTTTTCGTATATTTGCAAGAATTTAATATCATTTCCTAATCCTCAATCATCATTACTACATCTTTACATTGCTGATATGCAATACCTTATCTTAGCAATAATTGAGAATTATTATAATAATCGTTTTCATATATTTGCAAGAATTCAATATAATTTCCCAATCCTCGTCACTACATCTTTACATGCAATACCTTATTTTAGCAATAATTGAGAATTATTATAATACTAAATTCGTGTTTTGCAAGAATTTAGCGTATCGTATAGTTCGTGTTTTGCAAGAATTTAGCGTATCGTATAGTTCGTGTTTTGCAAGAATTTAGCGTATCGTATAGTTCGTGTTTTGCAAGAATTAAGCGTATCGTATAGTTCGTGTTTTGCAAGAATTTAGCGTATCGTAGAGTTCGTGTTCGAGCCCTGTCCGCGCGGAGGTAATGTTCTTGGTCGAAACACTTAACTCCCATAGTTCTCTCTCCGTCATGGCTATCATAGATTCCATCAGTAATGAGGTATCAAGAGGTATCAGTTGTCAGAATTTGTTTCGCAATCGACTTAAATAAAGCTATATGTTATTGAACTAAATTAGCTAATACTCACCCTCTAAGGAATGGCCATTCGTGTAAATGCTGTTAGGAATTTTTCCCCCGGGGCGCCGTGCGAACATCCGACATTAAAATGTGTTATTCAGTAAGACGACCTATCACCTGCGAATGCCAATAGCTGACAATTATATTGTTAATTCGATATCCATCTCATATCAAGCCGAATTAGGACCATCGTGTGGTTGACCCGTTCTCATTATTAAACTATCTAGCTTGACCGATATATGTTAGTTTCAACTGCGACGTTATATCAGTAAAGTATACACTTTATTTGATTTACAACGATTAGTTTATACAAATTTATTTTATCTCGATTGCGAAACAAATTCTTACAACTTATATTAATCACTCTCGAGACCTCATTCCTGATGGTATCCACCGTACAATCGCAACGGCTCCAGCGATTGCCACTAGAGAGAATTTCAAACCAGGAACTGTGGTGGTCTTCTCCACCGCACGTGTACCATAATGGTATAGTATTTCTGGTGCTTAGTAAATGTTCCAAGTCCACTTGACAACAATTTATTTTACATCAAATTGTTAATATGTGCATAAGTACTATGCTTGTAATGAACATAACAAGTTAACATTTTAGAACTGTAATGATTAACCATAAACATTAGAGTGCATTTCTGATGTAATAGCACACATGTGTGGGAAAACCTTTAATATGCTGACCAGGCATACATGTAAGGAGTCCCCACGCCAAATATACTTGCTTCTCTGCCAAGTGTACTTGTTTCTCTTCCAACATAAGCAGTCAGTACAGTGCCATGTATAATTGCCTTGTATAACGATCATACACAGTATATATTAACATAATCAACATATAACCCCATTATGTTACACACCAGACTGACTTTCCAGAGTGAGCCCTGTATACATTAAAGGTATAAAGGTACACATTTATTATACCGCAACATCTGGTTAAGTAGCAGTAAAACCAAAGGATTACTAAAATTACTGAATATAAAGTTCGGCATAAATCGGACAATATCTGTCCAGGGAGGAGAACAAACGATGTCGCTCAATTATTCCCAAATTTCTCAAATATAGCCGATCATATGACTTTAATATAATACATACACTCATTTTATCAACACAAATATTTAATGAAACAAGTTGCGTTTATGTTTGTGTAAGTCAGGGCCGTCGCTGGAGCTATTTTTATGATACGCACGGCCAAATATGCTTGTTTGTCGAGTGATCATAGCGAGCGAGTACGCTAGGGGGGTCCGGGGGCATGCCCCTCCCCTGAAATTGTTTGAAATGAGGAAGCAATTTCCTGCATTTTAGTGCATTTTGTAACGTACAGGACTAAAGTTCTTACGACAATCCGTAGAAAGGTATAAATTAAGGCTAGATGTATAATATACATGATCTATCGCCCTTATCAATTAAACAAGCACGTAAAATAGCACACACTAAATTTCGAGATGCACCATATTTGCAGTGGGCTATATTATTCCACCATTCCACACATCACGGCGCCTATGTATCCCTACTACCCCCCTGGGGTTTTATTGCATTTTTGGATTTTTTCATTTTCTGAGACTGAGACGTGCGTACTTGCGTATGCCCAGCGACGGGCCTGTAAGTTACATATGTTTTCATTATTTTGGCTAACGGTCAATTGTTATATAGCTATGCAGCCCCACACCTATTCAGAATGGAAGGCATTTTTAACTATGTTTCAAGTTTTTTCCAATCCCCATAGCTGATTTATTTGAATTGTGATTTTCATAATTGTTCAGTATTAGTCTTAATTAAACCACATGCAAAACTGGCTGTCTGATTAGCGCAGTGGTTAGCGCGCTCGCTTCTCACCAATGTAACCCGGGATCGATCCTTGGTCCGGGAAGTATGTGAGATGGTACGGTGGTCGCCATATTAGACAGGTGGGTTTTCTCCGGCTACTCCGGTTTCCTACCACACGAATGACCACATAATTATACGCTTTCATCTGCTTGTTTCGCAATCGTTGTGTGTGTGTGCGTGCGTGCGTGCGTGCGTGCGTGCGTGCGTGCGTGCGTGCGTGTGTGTGTCATTTTAGATTTTTGGAGGATAGTGCAATGATACAGACTATTCCATATATTCCAGAGTATAATTGCATTTTTTAAAATTTTATTCCATCTCGTCTATAGGTGCGGGAAATATACATTAGAACCTGACTATGATGGAGAAATTGGAAGTGTGAAAAGGGGAAGTTGGAACAAACGCGGTAGTTGGAATAAACGAGAAAACTGGGACAAGCGCGGAAGTTGGAACAAGCGGGGAAGTTGGAACAAACGAGAAAATTGGGATAAACGTGGAAGTTGGAACAAACGTGGCAGCTGGAACAAAAGGCTGGATGGAAGTGATGACCAAATATATTATCCTATCCAAAATGAAGACGTATAATAACTGTAACAATAATAGCTGCGCGAAATAAAACAATTAAAAAATATGTTTTAGAGGATCCAAAATTGCTTGCCGAAATAAGAAAGTCCATTACGATATGGGTTCTCATTTTTTATTCTTATATTTCCTAATTTCCATTTTCGAATTGCTTTAGATATAATTTAATCGTTTAAAAAGACAACATTTAGTACATTGCTATCGGTTCTACAATCGTTAAGTACTTTGATATAAATTCTGCACTGCGTAACGTTGAGTACTTTGATATAGATTCTGCACTGCGTAACGTTGAGTACTTTGATATAGATTCTGCACTGCCGAACATTGAGTACTTTTGATATAATTATGTTCTGCAATACGTAACGTCGAGTTCTACAATGTCTTCCCTCGAGCACTTACAGTGCTATTTGCATTATGCTAGTTGAGCCTATTGCTATACTACCTTAAACACAGTAATTGCATTCACCTTGTAACAGTAATTACTTCATGTTTAGATCCAGTGTCTCTTTTCCGTTTTGCAAACGGTGTTAATTGAGAAAGGGGCAGTAATGTACGAGTTTCATTTGTCATTTGCAAGCAAAGTAAGCTTATTTTAATTCACAAACGTTAACATTTTATTTTAAAGAACATATCTTTTTATGTAGTTTTAACATTTTAATAGTATTTATTACATATATATAATAATAATATACTTAAGATAAATGTAAATCAAGTCATCCGGTCGTCAAGTAAGTAGATATGCATGCCCTGTGGCCATTTAATTTATAAGGACGTCATATTGAAAGTTTCGACACAAGCATACAATGTGTTGTTAACGCTTGGACAACAACGCTTGGACGCCTGTACATTTATCTCGTTTCAAATCAATTTGCAATAATATACAATCAACATATTGCAATAAATATATTATAAAATAATTTCGTCTGTTTATTTGTGTTTGTAAGAGTGGCTCCAACAAATGAAGTTACATAGCGCCTTTCCAGCTAAAATACGGGCCTCATTTCATGCTCCCCCAACCCCCACCAACCTACATGGATACTCTTTACGGGGAATAGGTGTTTGTTTTTTTAATCATCTTGGTTTCAATGAGAGACATCGGCCAGTAACAGCCCATGAATAATCCCTAAAAGTATGTAAAACCATCCTCTGTTTTTATCGTTGAATCCTTTGCACATCATGCTATCGATTTTCTTCTACTTTCTCATATTATAATTATTATGTTACTATATCTCGACATATATCCTACAGTATATCCAATGGGTAAACAATCTGTAAATTATTATATCAATTAACTAGCGTGATTTGGATAAAATCACAGTTACCGTATCGCAACATCTGGTTATGAAACAACTGTAAAAACAAAGGATTCCAACTGAAAGTACCGCTATACATTTATGGATAAATCGGACCTTATCCACCAAGGGAGGTAATAGAAAAGCAAGCGAGGTTCCTCGTTGAACGACATGCTATCAAGCCGATGCTGGGATTAATCGGTTAATGCTTGTGGGCAGTACCATCACAGCAGTGTCAACTCCCATATAGTATACCAGGTAAGATGAAGTGGGTGTACCATAAAAATGGACAAAACGACACCTATCTAGCTTGATTATATATCAAATATGAAGACAGAAAATGGTTTGTGGCAAGCTGTATCGGGTAGCTAATAGGCCTGTTGAGCCGTTTCCATGGCAACGGTATCCCAAATTCAAATATTGGGATATGGTATCAATTATATGCCAGCACTAGGCAATCTTTCATTGTAGAAAGTTCATATTAGTTTCAAACTAAACAGTATTGATAATGCTTTCATTAGATGATAATGTATGTAAATTTACTCATTTGCATATCCATGAATATTAATTAGATTGTCAGAAATTGGATATATACTATAATGATTGTGCCACTGACAAATCAAGCATTTGTTCTTGTGTGTCAAATACACGGTTTGTATCTCTCCCAGCACTATAGTATATACCCACGCGGGGGTTTGCATCTCTCAGAGTGCTATTCTCTATACCCGCGCGGGGGTTTGTATCTCTCAGAGTGCTATTCTCTATACCCGCGCGGGGGTTTGTATCTCTCAGAGTGCTATTCTCTATACCCGCGCGGGGGTTTCTATCTCTCCCAGCATTATAGTATATACCCACGCGGGGGTTTCTATCTCTCAGAGTGCTATTCTCTATACCAGCGCGGGGGTTTGTATCTCTCCCAGCATTATAGTATATACCCACGCGGGGGTTTGCATCTCTCAGAGTGCTATTCTCTATACCAGCGCGGGGGTTTGTATCTCTCCCAGCATTATAGTATATACCCGCGCGGGGGTTTGCATCTCTCAGAGTGCTATTCTCTATACCCGTGCGGGGGTTTGTATCTCTCCCAGCATTATAGTATATACCCGCGCGGGGGTTTGCATCTCTCAGAGTGCTATTCTCTATACCCGTGCAGGGGTTTGTATCTCTCCAAGCATTATAGTATATACCCGTGCGGGGGTTTGCATCTCTCAGAGTGCTATTCTCTATACCAGCGCGGGGGTTTGTATCTCTCCCACCATTATAGTATATACCCGCGCGGGGGTTTGTATCTCTCCCAGCATTATAGTATATACCCGCGCGGGTTTGCATCTCTCAGAGTGCTATTCTCTATACCAGCGCGAGGGTTTGTATCTCTCCCACCATTATAGTATATACCCGCGCGGGGGTTTGCATCTCTCAGAGTGCTATTCTCTATACCAGCGCGAGGGTTTGTATCTCTCCGAGCATTATAGTATATACCCGCGCGGGGGTTTGTATCTCTCCCAGTATTATAGTATATACCCGCACGGGGGTTTGTATCTCTCCCAGCATTATAGTATATACCCGCGCGGGTTTTGCATCTCTCCCAGCATTATAGTATATACCCGCGCGGGGGTTTGCATCTCTCAGAGTGCTATTCTCTATACCAGCGCGGGGTTTGTATCTCTCCCAGCATTATAGTATATACCCGCGCGGGGGTTTGTATCTCTCCCAGCATTATAGTATATACCCGCGCGGGGGTTTGCATCTCTCAGAGTGCTATTCTCTATACCCGCGCGGGGGTTTGTATCTCTCCCAGCATTATAGTATATACCCGCGCGGGGGTTTGTATCTCTCCTAGTATTATAGTATATACCCGCACGGGGGTTTGTATCTCTCAGAGTCCTACTCTCTATACCAGAGCGGGGGTTTGTATCTCTCCAAGCATTATAGTATATACCCGCGCGGGGGTTTGTATCTCTCCCAGTAATATAGTATATACCCGCGCAGGGGTTTGTATCTCTCCCAGTATTATAGTATATACCCGCGCGGGGGTTTGTATCTCTCCCAGCATTATAGTATATACCCGCCCGGGGGTTTGCATCTCTCAGAGTGCTATTCTCTATACCAGCGCGGGGGTTTGTATCTCTCCCAGCGTTATAGTATATACCCGCGCGGGGGTTTGCATCTCTCAGAGTGCTATTCTCTATACCCGCGCGGGGGTTTGTATCTCTCCCAGCATTATAGTATATACCCGCGCGGGGGTTTGTATCTCTCCCAGTATTATAGTATATACCCGCGCGGGGGTTTGCATCTCTCAGAGTGCTATTCTCTATACCCGCGCGGGGTTTGTATCTCTCCCAGCATTATAGTATATACCCGCGCGGGGTTTGTATCTCTCCTAGTATTATAGTATATACCCGCACGGGGGTTTGTATCTCTCAGAGTGCTATTCTCTATACCAGCGCGGGGGTTTGTATCTCTCCCAGCATTATAGTATATACCCGCGCGGGGGTTTGTATCTCTCAGAGTGCTATTGTATATACCCGCGCGGGGGTTTGTATCTCTCCCAGCATTATAGTATATACCCGCGCGGGGGTTTGTATCTCTCAGAGTGCTATTCTCTATACCCGCGCGGGGGTTTGTATCTCTCCCAGCATTATAGTATATACCCGCGCGGGGGTTTGCATCTCTCAGAGTGCTATTCTCTATACCCGCGCGGGGGTTTGTATCTCTCCCAGCATTATAGTATATACCCGCGCGGGGGTTTGCATCTCTCAGAGTGCTATTCTCTATACCAGCGCGGGGGTTTGTATCTCTCCCAGCATTATAGTATATACCCGCGCGGGGGTTTGCATCTCTCAGAGTGCTATTCTCTATACCAGCGCGGGGGTTTGCATCTCTCAGAGTGCTATTCTCTATACCAGCGCGGGGGTTTGTATCTCTCCAGCATTATAGTATATACCCGCGGGGGTTTGTATCTCTCCCAGCATTATAGTATATACCCGCGCGGGGGTTTGTATCTCTCCCAGCATTATAGTATATACCCGCGCGGGGGTTTGTATCTCTCAGAGTGCTATTCTCTATACCCGCGCGGGGGTTTGCATCTCTCAGAGTGCTATTCTCTATACCAGCGCGGGGGTTTGTATCTCTCCCAGCATTATAGTATATACCCGCGCGGGGTTTGCATCTCTCAGAGTGCTATTCTCTATACCCGCGCGGGGGTTTGCATCTCTCAGAGTGCTATTCTCTATACCCGCGCGGGGGTTTGTATCTCTCAGAGTGTTATTCTCTATACCAGCGCGGGGGTTTGTATCTCTCCCAGCATTATAGTATATACCCGCACGGGGGTTTGTATCTCTCCCAGCATTATAGTATATACCCGCGCGGGGGTTTGTATCTCTCCAAGCATTATAGTATATACCCGCGCGGGGGTTTGTATCTCTCCCAGTATTATAGTATATACCCGCGCGGGGGTTTGCATCTCTCCCAGTATTATAGTATATACCCGCGTGGGGGTTTGTATCTCTCCCAGCATTATAGTATATACCCGCCCGGGGGTTTGCATCTCTCAGAGTGCTATTCTCTATACCAGCGCGGGGGTTTGTATCTCTCCCAGCGTTATAGTATATACCCGCGCGGGGGTTTGCATCTCTCAGAGTGCTATTCTCTATACCCGCGCGGGGGTTTGTATCTCTCCCAGCATTATAGTATATACCCGCGCGGGGGTTTGTATCTCTCCCAGTATTATAGTATATACCCGCGCGGGGTTTGCATCTCTCAGAGTGCTATTCTCTATACCCGCGCGGGGGTTTGTATCTCTCCCAGCATTATAGTATATACCTGCGCGGGGGTTTGTATCTCTCCCAGCATTATAGTATATACCCGCGCGGGGGTTTGTATCTCTCAGAGTGCTATTCTCTATACCAGCGCGGGGGTTTGTATCTCTCAGAGTGTTATTCTCTATACCAGCGCGGGGGTTTGTATCTCTCCCAGCATTATAGTATATACCCGCACGGGGGTTTGTATCTCTCTCAGCATTATAGTATATACCGGAGCGGGGGTTTGTATCTCTCAGAGTGCTATTCTCTATACCAGCGTGGGGGTTTGTATCTCTCCAAGCATTATAGTATATACCCGCGCGGGGTTTGTATCTCTCCCAGCATTATAGTATATACCCGCGCTGGGGTTTGTATCTCTCCCAGCATTATAGTATATACACGCGCGTGGGTTTGTATCTCTCAGATTGTTATTCTATATACCAGCGCGGGGGTTTGTATCTCTCCCAGCATTATAGTATATACCCGCGCGGGGGTTTGCATCTCTCAGAGTGCTATTCTTTATACCAGCGCGGGGGTTTGTATCTCTCCCAGCATTATAGTATATACCCGCGCGGGGTTTTCATTTCTCAGAGTGCTATTCTCTATACTAGCGCGGGGGTTTGTATCTCTCCAAGCATTATAGTATATACCCGCGTGGGGTTTGTATCTCTCAGAGTGTTATTGTATATACCCGCGCGGTTGTTTGTATCTCTCAGATGTTATTGTATATACCCGCGCGGGGGTTTGTATCTCTCCCAGCATTATAGTATATACCCGCGCGGGGTTTGTATCTCTCCCAGCATTATAGTATATACCCGCGCGGGGGTTTGCATCTCTCAGAGTGCTATTCTCTATACCCGCGCGGGGTTTGTATCTCTCAGTGTTATTGTATATACCAGCGCGGGGGTTTGTATATTTCCCAGCATTATAGTATATACCCGCGCGGGGGTTTGCATCTCTCAGAGTGTTATTGTATATACCAGTGCGGGGGTTTGTATCTCTCCCAGCATTATAGTATATACCCGTGCGGGGGTTTGCATCTC
>CM026396.1:13490993-13568361 GCA_014843695.1 Archivesica marissinica | reverse complement strand
GGTTGTTCAATATACTGTCAGCGTGACTGCGAGGGTTGTTCAATATACTGTCAGCGTGACTGCGAGGGTTGTTCAATATATTGTCAGCGTGAGTGCGAGCGTTGTTCAATATACTGTCAGCGTGAGTGCGAGCGTTGTTCAATATACTGTCAGCATGAGTGCGAGCGTTGTTCAATATACTGTCAGCGTGAGTGCGAGCGTTCAATATACTGTCAGCGTGAGTGCGAGGGTTGTTCAATATACTGTCAGCATGACTGCGAGGGTTGTTCAATATATTGTCAGCGTGACTGCGAGGGTTGTTCAATATACTGTCAGCGTGACTGCGAGGGTTGTTCAATATACTGTCAGCGTGAGTGCGAGGGTTGTTCAATATATTGTCATCATGTGTGCGAGGGTTGTTCAATATACTGTCAGCGTGAGTGCGAGCGTTCAATATATTGTCAGCGTGAGTGCGAGGGCTGTTCAATATACTGTCAGCGTGACTGCGAGGGTTGTTCAATATATTGACAGCGTGACTGCGAGGGTTGTTCAATATACTGTCAGCGTGACTGCGAAGGTTATTCAATATACTGTCAGCGTGAGTGCGAGGGTTGTTCAATATATTGTCAGCGAGAGTGCAAGGGTTATTCAATATACTGTTAGCGTGAGTGCGAGGGTTGTTCGATATACTGTCAGCGTGACTGCGAGGGTTGTTCAATATATTGTCAGCATGAGTGCGAGCAATGTTCAATATATTGTCAGCATGAGTGCGAGGGTTGTTCAATATACTGTCAGCATGAATGCGAGTGTTGTTCAATATACTGTCAGCGGGAGTGCAAGGGTTGTTCAATATACTGTCAGCATGAGTGCGAGGGTTATTCAATATATTGTCACCGTGACTGCGAGGGTTGTTCAATATACTGTCAGCGTGAGTGCGAGGGTTGTTCAATATACTGTCACCGTGAGTGCGAGGGTTGTTCAATATATTGTCACCGTGACTGCGAGGGTTGTTCAATATACTGTCAGCGTGAGTGTGAGCATTGTTCAATATACTGACAGTGTGAGTGCGAGCGTTGTTCAATATACTGTCAGCATGACTGCGATGGTTGTTCAATATACTGTTAGCATGAGTGCGAGGGTTGTTCAATATACTGTCAGCTTGACTGCGAGGGTTGTTCAATATACTGTCAGCGTGACTGCGAGCATTGTTCAATATATTGTCAGCGTGAGTGCGAGCGTTGTTCAATATACTGTCAGCGTGAGTGCGAGGGTTGTTCAATATATTGTCATCATGTGTGCGAGGGTTGTTCAATATACTGTCAGCGTGAGTGCGAGGGTTGTTCAATATACTGTCAGCGTGACTGCGAGGGTTGTTCAATATACTGTCAGCGTGACTGCGAGCGTTGTTCAATATATTGTCAGCGTGACTGCGAGGGTTGTTCAATATATTGTCAGCATGAGTGCGAGCGTTGTTCAATATACTGTCAGCGTGAGTGCGAGGGTTGTTCAATATATTGTCAGTGTGAGTGCGAGGGTTGTTCAATATATTGTCAGCGTGAGTGCGAGCGTTGTTCAATATATTGTCAGCGTGAGTGCGAGCGTTGTTCAATATACTGTCAGCGTGAGTGCGAGCGTTGTTCAATATATTGTCAGCGTGAGTGCGAGGGTTGTTCAATATACTGTCAGCATGAGTGCGAGGGTTGTTCAATATACTGTCAGCATGAGTGCGAGGGTTGTTCAATATACTGTCAGCGTGAGTGCGAGCGTTGTTCAATATACTGTCAGCTGAGTGCGAGGGTTGTTCAATATACTGTAGCGTGAGTGCGAGGGTTGTTCAATATACTGTCAGCATGAGTGCGAGCGTTGTTCATATATTGTCAGCGTGAGTGCGAGGGTTGTTCAATATACTGTCAGCGTGAGTGCGAGGGTTGTTCAATATACTGTCAGCATGAGTGCGAGGGTGTTCGATATTGTCAGCGTGAGTGCGAGCGTTGTTCAATATACTGTCAGCGTGAGTGCGAGGGTTGTTCAATATACTGTCAGCGTGAGTGCGAGGGTTGTTCAATATACTGTCAGCATGAGTGCGAGGGTTGTTCAATATACTGTCAGCGTGACTGCGAGGGTTGTTCAATATACTGTCAGCATGAGTGCGAGGGTTGTTCAATATACTGTCAGCGTGAGTGCGAGCGTTGTTCAATATATTGTCAGCGTGACTGCGAGGGTTGTTCAATATACTGTCAGCGTGAGTGCGAGCGTTGTTCAATATACTGTCAGCTTGAGTGCGAGGGTTGTTCAATATATTGTCAGCGTGACTGCGAGGGTTGTTCAATATATTGTCAGCGTGAGTGCGAGCGTTGTTCAATATACTGTCAGCGTGAGTGCGAGCGTTGTTCAATATATTGTCAGCGTGAGTGCGAGTGTTGTTCAATATATTGTCAGCGTGAGTGCGAGGGTTGTTCAATATACTGTCAGCATGAGTGCGAGGGTTGTTCGATATATTGTCAGCGTGAGTGCGAGCGTTGTTCAATATACTGTCAGCGTGACTGCGAGGGTTGTTCAATATACTGTCAGCGTGACTGCGAGGGTTGTTCAATATACTGTCAGCATGAGTGCGAGGGTTGTTCAATATACTGTCAGCGTGACTGCGAGGGTTGTTCAATATACTGTCAGCATGAGTGCGAGGGTTGCTCAATATATTGTCAGCGTGAGTGCGAGCGTTGTTCAATATATTGTCAGCGTGACTGCGAGGGTTGTTCAATATATTGTCAGCGTGAGTGCGAGGGTTGTTCAATATACTGTCAGCTTGAGTGCGAGGGTTGTTCAATATACTGTCAGCGTGACTGCGAGGGTTGTTCAATATATGTCAGCGTGAGTGCGAGGGTTGTTCAATATATTGTCAGCGTGAGTGCGAGCGTTGTTCAATATACTGTCAGCGTGAGTGCGAGGGTTGTTCAATATACTGTCAGCGTGAGTGCGAGGGTTGTTCAATATACTGTCAGCATGAGTGCGAGGGTTGTTCAATATACTGTCAGCGTGAGTGCGAGGGTTGTTCAATATATTGTCAGCGTGAGTGCGAGGTTGTTCAATATACTGTCAGCATGAGTGCGAGGGTTGTTCAATATACTGTCAGCGTGAGTGCGAGGGTTGTTCAATATACTGTCAGCGTGAGTGCGAGGGTTGTTCAATATATTGTCAGCATGAGTGCGAGGGTTGTTCAATATACTGTCAGCGTGAGTGCGAGGGTTGTTCAATATACTGTCAGCGTGAGTGCGAGGGTTGTTCAATATACTGTCAGCGTGAGTGCGAGGGTTGTTCAATATACTGTCAGCGTGAGTGCGAGGGTGTTCAATATACTGTCAGCGTGAGTGCGAGGGTTGTTCAATATACTGTCAGCGTGAGTGCGAGGGTTGTTCAATATATTGTCAGCGTGAGTGCGAGGGTTGTTCAATATACTGTCAGCGTGAGTGCGAGGGTTGTTCAATATATTGTCAGCGTGAGTGCGAGGGTTGTTCAATATACTGTCAGCGTGATGCGAGGGTTGTTCAATATATTGTCAGCATGAGTGCGAGCTGTTCAATATATGTCAGCATGAGTGCGAGGGTTGTTCAATATACTGTCAGCGTGAGTGCGAGGGTTGTTCAATATACTGTCAGCATGAGTGCGAGGGTTGTTCAATATACTGTCAGCGTGAGTGCGAGGGTTGTTCAATATACTGTCAGCATGAGTGCGAGGGTTGTTCAATATATGTCAGCGTGAGTGCGAGGGTTGTTCAATATACTGTCAGCGTGAGTGCGAGGGTTGTTCAATATACTGTCAGCGTGAGTGCGAGGGTTGTTCAATATACTGTCAGCGTGAGTGCGAGGGTTGTTCAATATACTGTCAGCGTGAGTGCGAGCGTTGTTCAATATACTGACAGTGTGAGTGCGAGCGTTGTTCAATATACTGTCAGCATGACTGCGAGGGTTGTTCAATATACTGTTAGCATGAGTGCGAGGGTTGTTCAATATACTGTCAGCTTGACTGCGAGGGTTGTTCAATATACTGACAGCGTGACTGCGAGCATTGTTCAATATATTGTCAGCGTGAGTGCGAGCGTTGTTCAATATACTGTCAGCGTGAGTGCGAGGGTTGTTCAATATATTGTCATCATGTGTGCGAGGGTTGTTCAATATACTGTCAGCGTGAGTGCGAGTGTTCAATATACTGTCAGCGTGAGTGCGAGGGTTGTTCAATATACTGTCAGCGTGACTGCGAGGGTTGTTCAATATATTGTCAGCGTGACTGCGAGGGTGTTCAATATATTGTCAGCATGAGTGCGAGGGTTGTTCAATATACTGTCAGCTGAGTGCGAGGGTTGTTCAATATATTGTCAGTGTGAGTGCGAGGGTGTTCAATATATTGTCAGCGTGAGTGCGAGCGTTGTTCAATATATTGTCAGCGTGAGTGCGAGCGTTGTTCAATATACTGTCAGCGTGAGTGCGAGGGTTGTTCAATATACTGTCATCGTGAGTGCGAGGGTTGTTCAATATACTGTCAGCATGAGTGCGAGGGTTGTTCAATATACTGTCAGCGTGAGTGCGAGGGTTGTTCAATATACTGTCAGCGTGAGTGCGAGCGTTGTTCAATATACTGTCAGCATGAGTGCGAGGGTTGTTCAATATACTGTCAGCGTGAGTGCGAGGTTGTTCTATATACTGTCAGCATGAGTGCGAGCGTTGTTCAATATATTGTCAGCGTGAGTGCGAGTGTTGTTCAATATATTGTCAGCGTGAGTGCGAGGGTTGTTCAATATACTGTCAGCATGAGTGCGAGGGTTGTTCGATATATTGTCAGTGTGAGTGCGAGCGTTGTTCAATATACTGTCAGCGTGACTGCGAGGGTTGTTCAATATACTGTCAGCGTGACTGCGAGGGTTGTTCAATATACTGTCAGCATGAGTGCGAGGGTTGTTCAATATACTGTCAGCGTGACTGCGAGGGTTGTTCAATATACTGTCAGCATGAGTGCGAGGGTTGTTCAATATATTGTCAGCGTGAGTGCGAGCGTTGTTCAATATATTGTCAGCGTGACTGCGAGGGTTGTTCAATATATTGTCAGCGTGAGTGCGAGCGTTGTTCAATATACTGTCAGCGTGAGTGCGAGGGTTGTTCAATATATTGTCAGCGTGACTGCGAGGGTTGTTCAATATATTGTCAGCGTGAGTGCGAGCGTTGTTCAATATATTGTCAGCGTGAGTGCGAGGGTTGTTCAATATACTGTCAGCGTGAGTGCGAGGGTTGTTCAATATACTGTCAGCGTGAGTGCGAGGGTTGTTCAATATACTGTCAGCGTGAGTGCGAGGGTTGTTCAATATACTGTCAGCGTGAGTGGAGTTGTTAATATACTGCAGGTGAGTGCGAGCGTTGTTCAATATACTGTCAGCGTGAGTGCGAGGGTTGTTCAATATACTGTCAGCGTGAGTGCGAGGGTTGTTCAATATACTGTCAGCATGAGTGCGAGGGTTGTTCAATATATTGTCAGCGTGAGTGCGAGGGTTGTTCAATATACTGTCAGCGTGAGTGCGAGCGTTCAATATATTGTCAGCGTGAGTGCGAGGGTTGTTCAATATACTGTCAGCGTGAGTGCGAGGGTTGTTCAATATATTGTCAGTGATGCGAGGGTTGTTCAATATACTGTCAGCGTGAGTGCGAGGGTTGTTCAATATACTGTCAGCGTGAGTGCGAGGGTTGTTCAATATATTGTCAGCGTGAGTGCGAGGGTTGTTCAATATACTGTCAGCGTGAGTGCGAGCGTTGTTCAATATATTGTCAGCGTGAGTGCGAGGGTTGTTCAATATACTGTCACCATGAGTGCGAGGGTTGTTCGATATATTGTCAGCGTGAGTGCGAGGGTTGTTCAATATACTGTCAGCATGAGTGCGAGGGTTGTTCGATATATTGTCAGCGTGAGTGTGAGGGTTGTTCAATATATTGTCAGCGTGAGTGCCAGGGTTGTTCAATATACTGTCAGCATGAGTGCGAGGGTTGTTCAATATACTGTCAGCATGAGTGCGAGCGTTGTTCAATATACTGTCAGCGTGAGTGCGAGCGTTGTTCAATATACTGTCAGCGTGAGTGCGAGCGTTGTTCAATATACTGTCAGCATGAGTGCGAGGGTTGTTCAATATACTGTCAGCGTGAGTGCGAGGGTTGTTCAATATACTGTCAGCATGAGTGCGAGGGTTGTTCAATATACTGTCAGCATGAGTGCGAGGGTTGTTCAATATACTGTCAGCGTGAGTGCGAGCGTTGTTCAATATACTGTCAGCATGAGTGTGAGGGTTGTTCAATATACTGTCATCGTGAGTGCGAGGGTTGTTCAATATACTGTCAGCATGAGTGCGAGCGTTGTTCAATATATTGTCATCGTGAGTGTGAGGGTTGTTCAATATATTGTCAGCGTGAGTGCGAGCGTTGTTCAATATACTGTCAGCGTGAGTGCGAGCGTTGTTAAATATATTGTCAGCGTGAGTGCGAGGGTTGTTCAATATACTGTCAGCATGAGTGCGAGGGTTGTTCGATATATTGTCAGCGTGAGTGTGAGGGTTGTTCAATATATTGTCAGCGTGAGTGCCAGGGTTGTTCAATATACTGTCAGCATGAGTGCGAGGGTTGTTCAATATACTGTCAGCATGAGTGCGAGCGTTGTTCAATATACTGTCAGCGTGAGTGCGAGCGTTGTTCAATATACTGTCAGCATGAGTGCGAGGGTTGTTCAATATACTGACAGTGTGAGTGCGAGCGTTGTTCAATATACTGTCAGCGTGACTGCGAGGGTTGTTCAATATACTGTCAGCATGAGTGCGAGGGTTGTTCAATATACTGTCAGCGTGAGTGCGAGGGTTGTTCAATATACTGTCAGCGTGAGTGTGAGCATTGTTCAATATACTGACAGTGTGAGTGCGAGCGTTGTTCAATATACTGTCAGCGTGACTGCGAGGGTTGTTCAATATACTGTCAGCATGAGTGCGAGGGTTGTTCAATATACTGTCAGCGTGAGTGCGAGCGTTGTTCAATATACTGTCAGCTTGACTGCGAGGGTTGTTCAATATATTGTCAGCGTGACTGCGAGGGTTGTTCAATATATTGTCAGCGTGAGTGCGAGCGTTGTTCAATATATTGTCAGCGTGACTGCGAGGGTTGTTCAATATATTGTCAGCGTGACTGCGAGGGTTGTTCAATATATTGTCAGCGTGAGTGCGAGCGTTGTTCAATATATTGTCAGCGTGACTGCGAGGGTTGTTCAATATATTGTCATCATGAGTGCGAGCGTTGTTCAATATACTGTCAGCTTGATTGCGAGGGTTGTTCAATATATTGTCAGTGTGACTGCGAGGGTTGTTCAATATATTGTCAGCGTGAGTGCGAGCGTTGTTCAATATATTGTCAGCGTGAGTGCGAGCGTTGTTCAATATACTGTCAGCGTGAGTGCCAGGGTTGTTCAATATACTGTCCTCGTGAGTGCGAGGGTTGTTCAATATACTGTCAGCATGAGTACGAGGGTTGTTCAATATACTGTCAGCATGAGTGCGAGGGTTGTTCAATATACTGTCAGCGTGAGTGCGAGCGTTGTTCAATATACTGTCAGCATGAGTGCGAGGGTTGTTCAATATACTGTCAGCGTGAGTGCGAGGGTTGTTCTATATACTGTCAGCATGAGTGCGAGCGTTGTTCATTATATTGTCAGCGTGAGTGCGAGTGTTGTTCAATATATTGTCAGCGTGAGTGCGAGGGTTGTTCAATATACTGTCAGCATGAGTGCGAGGGTTGTTCAATATACTGTCAGCGTGAGTGCGAGGGTTGTTCAATATACTGTCAGCATGAGTGCGAGGGTTGTCAATATATGTCAGCGTGAGTGCGAGCGTTGTTCAATATATTGTCAGCGTGACTGCGAGGGTTGTTCAATATACTGTCAGCGTGAGTGCGAGCGTTGTTCAATATACTGTCAGCGTGACTGCGAGGGTTGTTCAATATACTGTCAGCGTGAGTGCGAGGGTTGTTCAATATATTGTCAGCGTGAGTGCGAGCGTTGTTCAATATATTGTCAGCGTGACTGCGAGGGTTGTTCAATATATTGTCAGCGTGAGTGCGAGCGTTGTTCAATATACTGTCAGCTTGACTGCGAGGGTTGTTCAATATATTGTCAGCGTGACTGCGAGGGTTGTTCAATATATTGTCAGCGTGAGTGCGAGCGTTGTTCAATATATTGTCAGCGTGAGTGCGAGCGTTGTTCAATATACTGTCAGCGTGAGTGCGAGCGTTGTTCAATATACTGTCAGCGTGACTGCGAGGGTTGTTCAATATACTGTCAGCATGAGTTCGAGGGTTGTTCAATATACTGTCAGCGTGATGTGAGCATTGTTTAATATACTGACAGTGTGAGTGCGAGCGTTGTTCAATATACTGTCAGCGTGACTGCGAGGGTTGTTCAATATACTGTCAGCGTGACTGCGAGGGTTGTTATAATATACTGTTAGCATGAGTGCGAGGGTTGTTCAATATATTGTCATCATGTGTGCGAGGGTTGTTCAATATACTGTCAGCGTGAGTGCGAGCGTTCAATATATTGTCAGCGTGAGTGCGAGGGTTGTTCAATATACTGTCAGCGTGACTGCGAGGGTTGTTCAATATATTGTCAGTGTGACTGCGAGGGTTGTTCAATATACTGTCAGCGTGACTGCGAAGGTTATTCAATATACTGTCAGCGTGAGTGCGAGGGTTGTTCAATATATTGTCAGCGTGAGTGCGAGGGTTATTCAATATACTGTCAGCGTGAGTGCGAGGGTTGTTCAATATATTGTCAGCGTGAGTGCGAGGGTTGTTCGATATACTGTCAGCGTGACTGCGAGGGTTGTTCGATATATTGTCAGCATGAGTACGAGCAATGTTCAATATATTGTCAGCATGAGTGCGAGGGTTGTTCAATATATTGTCAGCGTGAGTGCGAGGGTTGTTCAATATACTGTCAGCATGAGTGCGAGTGTTGTTCAATATACTGTCAGCGGGAGTGCGAGGGTTGTTCAATATACTGTCAGCATGAGTGCGAGGGTTATTCAATATATTGTCACCGTGACTGCGAGGGTTGTTCAATATACTGTCAGCGTGAGTGCGAGGGTTGTTCAATATACTGTCACCGTGAGTGCGAGGGTTGTTCAATATATTGTCACCGTGACTGCGAGGGTTGTTCAATATACTGTCAGCGTGAGTGTGAGCATTGTTCAATATACTGACAGTGTGAGTGCGAGCGTTGTTCAATATACTGTCAGCATGACTGCGATGGTTGTTCAATATACTGTTAGCATGAGTGCGAGGGTTGTTCAATATACTGTCAGCTTGACTGCGAGGGTTGTTCAATATACTGACAGCGTGACTGCGTGCATTGTTCAATATATTGTCAGCGTGAGTGCGAGCGTTGTTCAATATACTGTCAGCGTGAGTGCGAGGGTTGTTCAATATATTGTCATCATGTGTGCGAGGGTTGTTCAATATACTGTCAGCGTGAGTGCGAGGGTTGTTCAATATACTGTCAGCGTGACTGCGAGGGTTGTTCAATATATTGTCAGCGTGACTGCGAGCGTTGTTCAATATATTGTCAGCGTGACTGCGAGGGTTGTTCAATATATTGTCATCATGAGTGCGAGCGTTGTTCAATATACTGTCAGCTTGATTGCGAGGGTTGTTCAATATATGGTCAGTGTGACTGCGAGGGTTGTTCAATATATTGTCAGCGTGAGTGCGAGCGTTGTTCAATATATTGTCAGCGTGAGTGCGAGCGTTGTTCAATATACTGTCAGCGTGAGTGCCAGGGTTGTTCAATATACTGTCCTCGTGAGTGCGAGGGTTGTTCAATATACTGTCAGCATGAGTACGAGGGTTGTTCAATATACTGTCAGCATGAGTGCGAGGGTTGTTCAATATACTGTCAGCGTGAGTGCGAGCGTTGTTCAATATACTGTCAGCATGAGTGCGAGGGTTGTTCAATATACTGTTAGCGTGAGTGCGAGGGTTGTTCTATATACTGTCAGCATGAGTGCGAGCGTTGTTCATTATATTGTCAGCGTGAGTGCGAGTGTTGTTCAATATATTGTCAGCGTGAGTGCGAGGGTTGTTCAATATACTGTCAGCATGAGTGCGAGGGTTGTTCGATATATTGTCAGTGTGAGTGCGAGCGTTGTTCAATATACTGTCAGCGTGACTGCGAGGGTTGTTCAATATACTGTCAGCGCGACTGCGAGGGTTGTTCAATATACTGTCAGCATGAGTGCGAGGGTTGCTCAATATACTGTCAGCGTGACTGCGAGGGTTGTTCAATATACTGTCAGCATGAGTGCGAGGGTTGCTCAATATATTGTCAGCGTGAGTGCGAGCGTTGTTCAATATATTGTCAGCGTGACTGCGAGGGTTGTTCAATATATTTTCAGCGTGAGTGCGAGCGTTGTTCAATATACTGTCAGCTTGACTGCGAGGGTTGTTCAATATATTGTCAGCGTGACTGCGAGGGTTGTTCAATATATTGTCAGCGTGAGTGCGAGCGTTGTTCAATATATTGTCAGCGTGAGTGCGAGCGTTGTTCAATATACTGTCAGCGTGAGTGCGAGCGTTGTTCAATATACTGTCAGCATGAGTGCGAGGGTTGTTCAATATACTGTCAGCGTGAGTGCGAGGGTTGTTCAATATACTGTCAGCGTGAGTGTGAGCATTGTTTAATATACTGACAGTGTGAGTGCGAGCGTTGTTCAATATACTGTCAGCGTGACTGCGAGGGTTGTTCAATATACTGTCAGCGTGACTGCGAGGGTTGTTTAATATACTGTTAGCATGAGTGCGAGGGTTGTTCAATATATTGTCATCATGTGTGCGAGTGTTGTTCAATATACTGTCAGCGTGAGTGCGAGCGTTCAATATATTGTCAGCGTGAGTGCGAGGGTTGTTCAATATACTGTCAGCGTGACTGCGAGGGTTGTTCAATATATTGTCAGCGTGACTGCGAGGGTTGTTCAATATACTGTCAGCGTGACTGCGAAGGTTATTCAATATACTGTCAGCGTGAGTGCGAGGGTTGTTCAATATATTGTCAGCGTGAGTGCGAGGGTTATTCAATATACTGTCAGCGTGAGTGCGAGGGTTGTTCAATATATTGTCAGCGTGAGTGCGAGGGTTGTTCGATATACTGTCAGCGTGACTGCGAGGGTTGTTCGATATATTGTCAGCATGAGTACGAGCAATGTTCAATATATTGTCAGCATGAGTGCGAGGGTTGTTCAATATATTGTCAGCGTGAGTGCGAGGGTTGTTCAATATACTGTCAGCATGAGTGCGAGTGTTGTTCAATATACTGTCAGCGGGAGTGCGAGGGTTGTTCAATATACTGTCAGCATGAGTGCGAGGGTTATTCAATATATTGTCACCGTGACTGCGAGGGTTGTTCAATATACTGTCAGCGTGAGTGCGAGGGTTGTTCAATATACTGTCACCGTGAGTGCGAGGGTTGTTCAATATATTGTCACCGTGACTGCGAGGGTTGTTCAATATACTGTCAGCGTGAGTGTGAGCATTGTTCAATATACTGACAGTGTGAGTGCGAGCGTTGTTCAATATACTGTCAGCATGACTGCGATGGTTGTTCAATATACTGTTAGCATGAGTGCGAGGGTTGTTCAATATACGTCAGCTTGACTGCGAGGGTTGTTCAATATACTGACAGCGTGACTGCGTGCATTGTTCAATATATTGTCAGCGTGAGTGCGAGCGTTGTTCAATATACTGTCAGCGTGAGTGCGAGGGTTGTTCAATATATTGTCATCATGTGTGCGAGGGTTGTTCAATATACTGTCAGCGTGAGTGCGAGGGTTGTTCAATATACTGTCAGCGTGACTGCGAGGGTTGTTCAATATACTGTCAGCGTGACTGCGAAGGTTATTCAATATACTGTCAGCGTGAGTGCGAGGGTTGTTCAATATATTGTCAGCGTGAGTGCGAGGGTTATTCAATATACTGTCAGCGTGAGTGCGAGGGTTGTTCAATATATTGTCAGCGTGAGTGCGAGGGTTGTTCGATACTGTCAGCGTGACTGCGAGGGTTGTTCAATATATTGTCAGCATGAGTGCGAGGGTTGTTCAATATATTGTCATCATGTGTGCGAGGGTTGTTCAATATATTGTCAGCGTGAGTGCAGAGGTTGTTCAATGAATTGTATTAACTGTGTGAGTGTGAGGGTTGTTCAATGAACTATATTAACTGTGTGAGTGCGAGGGTTGTTCAATAAATTATGTGTGTGAGTGCAGAGGTTGTTCAATGAACTATATTAACTGTGTGAGTGCGAGGGTTGTTCAATAAACTATGTGTGTGAGTGCAGAGGTTGTTCAATATATTGTCAGCGTGAGTGCAGAAGTTGTTCAATAAACTATGTTAACTGTGTGAGTTCGAGGGTTGTTCAATAAACTATGTTAACTGTGTGAGTTCGAGGGTTGTTCAATAAACTATGTTAGCTGTGTGAGTTCGAGGGTTGTTCAATAAACTATGTTAACTGTGTGAGTTCGAGGGTTGTTCAATAAACTATGTTAACTGTGTGAGTTCGAGGGTTGTTCAATAAACTATGCTAACTGTGTGAGTGTGAGGGTTGTTCAATAAACTATGTTAACTGTGTGAGTGTGAGGGTTGTTCAATAAACTATGTTAACTGTGTGAGTGTGAGGGTTGTTCAATAAACTATGTTAACTGTGTGAGTGCGAGGGTTGTTCAATAAACTATGTTAACTGTGTGAGTGTGAGGGTTGTTCAATAAACTATGTTAACTGTGTGAGTTCGAGGATTGTTCAATAAACTATGCTAACTGTGTGAGTTCGAGGGTTGTTCAATAAACTATGTTAATTGTGTGAGTGTGAGGGTTGTTCAATAAACTATGTTAACTGTGTGAGTGCGAGGGTTGTTCAATAAACTATGTTAACTGTGTGAGTGTGAGGGTTGTTCAATAAACTATGTTAACTGTGTGAGTTCGAGGATTGTTCAATAAACTATGCTAACTGTGTGAGTTCGAGGGTTGTTCAATAAACTATGTTAATTGTGTGAGTGTGAGGGTTGTTCAATAAACTATGTTAACTGTGTGAGTGCGAGGGTTGTTCAATAAACTATGTTAACTGTGTGAGTGTGAGGGTTGTTCAATAAACTATGTTAACTGTGTGAGTTCGAGGGTTGTTCAATAAACTATGCTAACTGTGTGAGTGCGAGGATTGTTCAATAAACTATGCTAACTGTGTGAGTGTGAGGGTTGTTCAATAAACTATGTTAACTGTGTGAGTGTGAGGGTTGTTCAATAAACTACGTTAACTGTGTGAGTTCGAGGGTTGTTCAATAAACTATGCTAACTGTGTGAGTTCGAGGGTTTTTCAATAAACTATGTTAACTGTGTGAGTGTGAGGGTTGTTCAATATATTGTCAGCGTGAGTGCAGAAGTTGTTCAATAAACTATGTTAACTGTGTGAGTGCGAACGTTGTTCACGTGAATACAAGGATTATTCAATAAACTATGTCAGCGTGAATACAAGGGTTATTCAATAAACTATGTCAGTGGGAATACAAGGGTTATTCAATAAACTATGTCAGCGTGAATACAAGGGCTATTCAATAAACTATGTCAGCATGGATACAAGGGTTATTCAATACACTTTGTCAGCATGGATACAAGGGTTATTCAATAAACTATGTCAGTGTGAATACAAGGGTTATTCAATAAACTATGTCAGCATGAATAACAAGGGTTATTCAATAAACTATGTCAGTGTGAATACAAGGGTTATTCAATAAACTATGTCAGTGGGAGTACAAGGGATATTCAATAAACTATGTCAGTGTGAATACAAGGGTTATTCAATAAACTATGTCAGTGGGAATACAAGGGATATTCAATAAACTATGTCAGTGTGAATACAAAGGGTTATTCAATAAACTATGTCAGTGTGAATGCAAGGGTTATTCAATAAACTATGTCAGTGTGAATACAAGGGTTATTCAATAAACTATGTCAGTGTGAATACAAGGGATATTCAATAAACTATGTCAGTGTGAATACAAGGGATATTCAATAAACTATGTCAGTTTGAATACAAGGGTTATTCAATAAACTATGTCAGTGTGAATACAAGGGATATTCAATAAACTATGTCAGTGTGAATACAAGGGTTATTCAATAAACTATGTCAGCGAGAATACAAGGGTTATTCAATAAACTATGTCAGCGTGAATACAAGGGTTATTCAATAAACTATGTCAGCGAGAATACAAGGGTTATTCAATAAACTATGTCAGTGTGAATACAAGGGCTATTCAATAAACTATGTCAGTGTGAATACAAGGGTTATTCAATAAACTATGTCAGTGTGAATACAAGGGTTATTCAATAAACTATGTCAGTGTGAATACAAAGGTTATTCAATAAACTATGTCAGTGTGAATACAAGGGTTATTCAATAAACTATGTCAGTGTGAATACAAGGGATATTCAATAAACTATGTCAGTGTGAATACAAGGGATATTCAATAAACTATGTCAGTTTGAATACAAGGGTTATTCAATAAACTATGTCAGTGTGAATACAAGGGTTATTCAATAAACTATGTCAGTGTGAATAGAAGGGTTATTCAATAAACTATGTCAGTGTGAATACAAGGGATATTCAATAAACTATGTCAGTGTGAATACAAGGGATATTCAATAAACTATGTCAGCGAGAATACAAGGGTTATTCAATAAACCATGTCAGCGTGAATACAATGGTTATTCAATAAACTATGTCAGTGTGAATACAAGGGATATTCAATAAACTATGTCAGTGTGAATACAAGGGTTATTCAATAAACTATGTCAGTGTGAATACAAGGGTTATTCAATAAACTATGTCAGCGTGAATACAAGGGTTATTCAATAAACTATGTCAGCGAGAATACACGGGTTATTCAATAAACTATGTCAGTGTGAATACAAGGGCTATTTAATAAACTATGTCAGTGGGAATACAAGGGATATTCAATGTACTATGTCAGCGTGAACACAAGGGTTATTCAATAAACTATGTCAGTGTGAATACAAGGGATATTCAATAAACTATGTCAGTGGGAATACAAGGGATATTCAATAAACTATGTCAGTTTGAATACAAGGGTTATTCAATAAACTATGTCAGTGTGAATACAAGGGTTATTCAATAAACTATGTCAGTGTGAATACAAAGGATATTCAATAAACTATGTCAGTGTGAATACAAGGGATATTCAATAAACTATGTCAGCGAGAATACAAGGGTTATTCAATAAACCATGTCAGCGTGAATACAATGGTTATTCAATAAACTATGTCAGTGTGAATACAAGGGATATTCAATAAACTATGTCAGTGTGAATACAAGGGTTATTCAATAAACTATGTCAGTGTGAATACAAGGGTTATTCAATAAACTATGTCAGCGTGAATACAAGGGTTATTCAATAAACTATGTCAGCGAGAATATAAGGGTTATTCAATAAACTATGTCAGTGTGAATACAAGGGCTATTCAATAAACTATGTCAGTGTGAATACAAGGGTTATTCAATAAACTATTTCAGTGTGAATACAAGGGTTATTCAATAAACTATGTCAGTGTGAATACAAGGGTTATTCAATAAACTATGTCAGTGTGAATACAAGGGTTATTCAATAAACTATGTCAGTGTGAATACAAGGGTTATTCAATAAACTATGTCAGCGAGAATACAAGGGTTATTCAATAAACTATGTCAGCGTGAATACAATGGTTATTCAATAAACTATGTCAGCGAGAATACAAGGGTTATTCAATAAACTATGTCAGTGTGAATACAAGGGTTATTCAATAAACTATGTCAGCGTGAATACAAGGGTTATTCAATAAACTATGTCAGCGTGAATACAAGGGTTATTCAATAAACTATGTCAGCGAGAATACAAGGGTTATTCAATAAACTGTCAGCGTGAATACAAGGGTTATTCAATAAACTATGTCAGCGTGAATACAAGGGTTATTCAGTATAATTCACATTAAAGTCATATGATTTGTCACGGAGAAATGGAGAGCCGAACGGAAAAAAAACTATCGTAGTCAAAATAGGATTATAAATTGTTCAGCAGTGGTCAAATACTTCATAATTGTTAAAAAAATGTCGAATTTCCATTTGGAAAAACCTGGATTATATAATATTATATAGTTTACACTAATTTTTTAACAGTTTAAAAGTTGGAAAAAAGAATATGACTTTAAGCAAAGCAATTGGCGATTTTAATCAATCACTGGATTTTTCTGTCATTCTTGGGGTGGGGGGCGTGAGGGGGTTGGGGTAAATAACGCACCTTGCACATTATGCTGATTGAGAGCGGTGACTACCTGGTGTACTAACATCGCACGTTTTACTTGGTCTAAATGTAAACATACCTCACACTGACTCATGCATTAGAAGGCTTATCAGCAATAGCTTGTGTCTGGCTCTCTAGGACGTGTTACCTGGAAACATAATGAGAACATTCCGTGTAGCTCCTGGAACCAGTCAGGCAGAATCCATCTTGTATTATTTAATATATCGAGGATATTTTTTGGTTTTCTTATAAAAAAGGTAAGCATTTATGCAGAGATTCTATACACATGTATAATAGTATAATGTATGCACATTGTGAGTGACACTATATTCGAAGATTATTAAAAGAAAAGAAGATATGAGAGGTATTTATGAGCCGTTATTTGAGGCCTCGGTATCACAGGGATTCGGCACGTTTGGGGGTACTAGTATATATATTTAAGTTGGATTATGATTATTCTTCATATATAAAAAACATCTTGTTACATTCTAATAATCCAATCAAAACGCTCGTTTCAACGAGAATTGCGCTGCTTTAGAAATTTTCAAAACAAATTGAAAATGCTACGAAATCTCTTTGAAGTACATTTTTGCCGAATAAACCTACACGTTAGTGGAAACACATTTTATTGATAATGTTATTCACAGTTAAAACTCTCCCGTCGAAGATTTTTTGTTGTTGCTGACAGAACCCGTGTCCTAGTATGGAAATGTGACCTGCTATGGCCAATGTCTGTGGCAATTGTTTGCAAAGTATACATGCATGCAGCTTAAAGTTGTGTTTTATTTGAAGAACAATATAAAGACTCGGGATAGGCGTTATATTTGGACAGCTTTGTACAAAATTGTTTCAGATAGGGCCATTTTACTGATCGATGCGAAATCTGACATCCCACAGAGTAGAATCCCTGTACTTAAATATATATACTAGTACCCCCAAACGTTCCGAATACCTGTGCTCGGTATGTGTAATCCTGTCCGACAAACATCATTCAGACTTGAGGACATGAACCGAGTCGTGTGGCGCACAGGTCGGTGTCCAATCCACACAGTATCCGTCCGCCGTGACTAGTCATTCAAAACGGGAACCAAAAATAGGACCTTTAAATATATATATATATGTTTGTTGTTTAGGTTAAAGTGCACCGTCAGCTTAATGTCATTTGGATAATCTACAGCTGTTGGAGTAAAACCTCGGATGCCTCTACGAGCAATAGTTCAGTCACCGACATTGGTAGAACCACCGACCTTCCACAAGTCATATGCATACCTTTCTCACAAGAAATATTTCGATACATCCATCTGAATTCGAACCTACTGCGGAGAGGGACACGTGATTTGACGTCAACGGCCTTACCCAGACGGCTACGGAAGCCTCTGTTAGAACAATGGGCTCCAAATAGCTGCTGACACTTTATTTATTGCATAGATAGTCATCGTAGATTTGATCTGTATAATTATAATTAATTCAGAAAAAAAAATCACTGTATGCGAGTGTCACGTTTTTTATTCCAGCAATGTTAGTTAATACAAATTTATTTGAGCTAGATTGCGAAACGGCTCCAGCGGGGCTCGAACTCCGGACCTAATACTGGTTTTGTAAAACAAATACAATGACATGAAAACCTTTCTAGAACTTATGACAGTCATTTTAAACAGGAATATGACTGTTAACCCGTTGCACGCTAGCGGCAGATAAAATAACTTTTGCAAACACCATAGAGCCAGATCAGCAGTCTAATCAAGCTATTTGCTGTTTGTTATTCGGGTAGTGGATCTAAAACACGTGGACGAATAGCACACAGCATAGATCCTGACCATTATTAGGGTCAGACGGAGGATCGAACCTGTGATCCCTGTAGTACCAGTCCAGCGTGTTAACCACTGGACTACAGATCCGTCTGCGTGAGATTCCGCCTGACTATTAAATTTATTTAAAGTCGCCACCGCATAAATGGACTTGGGCAACTGTAATGTGAGATTCCGAGTGTGTTTTACGTTTATTTATCGTCGCTACCGGTTGCCCATATGAGTGACGCCTCCTGAAGAGATTAGTCATTTTAGATGTTTGGAGGATAGTGCAATGATACAGACAGAGACCCATTCCAGAGTCTCCTCTGGATCTTTTTACGTGCACAATATGAAGCACCGACACGAGACCTCGGTTTAAAGTCATATCTGAAAGACTGTTAATTTTATTAGGGTCAGACTAACATCTAACCTGCGGTCCCTGGATTACCAGTGCAACGTGTTAACCGCTAGATCCGTCTACAGCATCTTGCAATAGCGATTTTGATTTGCTGATTCAACCCATGTGATCGGCATTCACTTCGATTTTTATTTTGGTGGGGTCTGGACAAATGTTTGCGGGTTCAAAACCACACAACTTTTTTGTTTTGGTTTTAAAGAACACTATGATACACTATAGGCTTGACACTATACATAACATTTTTTACACCATTCCAAGCAAGTTTTAAAATGACACCCGTCACTATCCAGGCTATAATACTAAAGATAAACATGTAGCAAATGTAAAGAAACTGTTATAATATGCCAGTATCTAAACTTAGATAAAATTATACATTAAAAAGAGAAACGTACTCGGCAACACACGGGTGTATGTTACAAGTATTGATTACCCAAGACGTACCTAGTTATGCAGACTGCATCGTCACATATATGTAGTCGTTAGAGAACCACATTTCTTCCCGGCTCTGCACAGCCGAATATACATGACGCAAAGCGGCGCTGGTATCCAAGTCTACAGTAGGATGGCCAAGATGTAAAATCGCAGGATTTTTTTTTAATTGTCCAGACGACAATCGTTTGATAGACAAATGATTGCTGCGGAGAACTCAAATAGTGGATGTACAAGTACCATTGGCGTACCGGTAATCGGCCGTCTAATGCTTTTCGGTGAATTTCTTATAGTCAGTCTCTTTTACGGCAAGTGGAATATAAACTGAGATTGCATAACAAATGTTCAAAATAACAATGACGTCATTCGCAATCCGAATTCGCAATATGTAGATAAACTTGTCACATTTTATTTGAAAGTATGCAAATGTTGATGTTTTCACTCGCTTGTAATTTCAACATGGCATCGAAAAAAGTACCCATTATCGGCCGGCCGATATCAGGGATGTTGACGATAAGTTTAGATACTGGCATATTACGGCCGTTAGCGTCACATCCCTGATATCGGCCGTCACCTGTTTTCGGCCTTTGTTTATTCACGTGATTTGGTTTACATTCGGATTGCGAATGACGTCATTGTTAGCAAAACAGGTGCGTTGGTACTCATGGTGTTCACAAATTAGTTATCAAAGAACAAACTGTGCGTAAAGTAGATAACTTGTCACATTTTATTTGAAAGTATGCAAATGTTGATGTTTTCATTAATCCCATTTATGTGTCGCCTAAAAATCCCTTAAACAGAGGTAAATATAAAGAAATATCTGTTTGTTTTTGTAAAATGAGAACTTTCATCGTCTGCTCAGGAAGGTCACGTGATAGTTATGCGACAATATCATAATGTGCATTTTACAGGTCAATTCAAATATAGTGTTCCTCTTACAGCTTTTTAACATTTTTTCTTCAAAAATACTATTGTTCAAGATATTTACTATTTATGCTAATTCAGTTTCATCCATTTTCCCCAAATCCAACCTGGCGTCTATATATACACCAAGTGCACTGACAAATGCATGTCAGGTTGTTAGAGACATGGGTTTGTCAATAAAATCGGCAGCAAGACATTATAGTGTGCCACTCTAAATTAAATGGCATTTCTCTCCATGTTTCTCTCAAATTTACCTCATATTGAAGAGTAATCATAATTGTTGGGGTGTTAAATTCCTCCGTTTCGAGTAACACTTATTACTATGCCCAATGTTAATTAGCTTTTTGGAACTTAACTGTAGCCAACATATCTGCTACATGAATGTTCAAGGTCGGCCGATAATAGGTATATTTTTCGACGCCATGTTGAAATAACATGCGAGTGAATGTGTATTTTATTTTGAACATTTGTTCTGCAATCTCAGTTTAGACAATTGCATTAAATGCAAAAATGATCATTTTACTTAAGTAATATTATTCCACTTGCCGTAAAATAGACCGACTAGAAGACATTCAACGAAAAGCCTTAGACGGCCGATTACAGGTACGCCAATGGTAATTGTGTAGCACTAGGTTTGTTTACATTTGCGACCTGAAAACGCAGAAAAGAACAGTCAATTTTTCAACAAAAGACGGAGAGGGTTTATCCTGACATCTATTTTATTTAATATTGGATATATTTTACACCTTTTTCATTAGGTACATAAGTCGGCCATTGTTGCCATTAATCCCCGGCCTAATATCACCATTAATTAGTCTGCGTTGTTTTATAGTATACACAATATAAACGTGCCACCATGTCCAGCACGAAATCTCGACGTAAAAAAGGAGGCCGTGTCCAGAGGCTCACCTCTAATGTGTTCGCAATGTTTGACCAGGCTCAGATACAGGAGTTTAAGGTAAGAACGTGCTTTATCAAATATTATACATGGCACATATACATACGGTATGAAAGAGGTTTGTCCAGATGTTCGACCAGGCAGAGCAGGATGTAAATGTATGACAGGGTTTTTCCAGATGTTCGAAGATGCACAGCTACAGGAGTTTAAGGTAAGAAAGGGCTTTATCAAATGTTATACTTTGCGTGTACGGTAAGACAGGGTGTATCCAGATGTTCGACTATGCTCAGAGACAACAGCTTAAGGTTAGAAAGGTCGTGTCCAGATGTTCGATTAGGCTCAGAGACAACAGCTTAAGGTTAGAAAGGGCGTGTCCAGATGTTCGACTATGCTCAGAGACAGGAGTTTAATGTTAGAAAGGGCGGCGTGTCCAGATGTTCGAATAGGCTCAGAGACAGGAGTGTATGGTTAGAAAGGGCATGTACAGATGTTCGACAAGGCTCAGAGACAACAACTGAAGGTTATAAAGGGCGTGTCCAGATATTCGACTCGGCTCAGAAACAGGAGTGAAAGGGCGTGTACAGATGTTCGACTATGCTCAGACACAGCTTACGGTTAGAAGGGACATGACAGGAGAGTAAGGTTAGAAAGGGTGAGTCCAGATGTTCGACTCGGCTCAGAGACAGGAGAGTAAGGTTAGAAAGGGTGAGTCCAGATGTTCGACTCGGCTCAGAGACAGGAACTTATGGTTAGAAAGGGCATGTCCAGATATTCGACTAGGCTCAGAGGCAGGAGGGTAAGGTCAGGAAGGTCATGTCAAGATGTTCGACTAGGCTCAGAGACCGGAGTGTAAGCTTAGAAACTTATGCCCAGTTGTTCGACTAGGCTCAGATACAGGGACTTAAGATTAGCAATGGCATGTCCAGATGTTCGACTAGGCTCAGAGACCGGAGTGTAAGCTTAGAAACTTATGCCCAGATGTTCGACTAGGCTCAGATACAGGAGTTTAAGGTTAGAAAGGGCTTTGTCAAATGTTATACCTGGCATATATACATGCGTTTATTGTAAGAATGGGTTTATCCAGATGTTCGACTAGGCTTACAGAGACAGGAGTTTAAGGTTAGAAAGGGAATGTTCAGATGTTCGATTAGGCTCATAGACAGGAGTGTAAGGTTGGAAAGGGCGTGTACAGATGTTCGATTAGGCTGAAGGTTAGAAAGGGTCATGTCCAGATGTTCGACTAGTCGAAGACACAGGACATTTATGTTAGAAAGGGCATGTCCAGATGTTCGACTAGTCTCATATACAGGAGTTTAAGGTTAGAAATGGCGTGTCCAGATGTTCGACTATGCTCAGAGACATGATATTAAGGTTAGAAAGGGCGTGTACAGATGTTTGACTCGGCTGAGAGACAGGATATTAATGTTAGAAAGAGCATGTCCAGATGTTTGACTCGGCTCACAGACAGGAACCTAAGGTTAGAAAGGGCAGGTGCAGATGTTCGACTAGGCTCAGAGACAGGGGTTTAAGGTTAGAAAGGGCGTGTCCAGATGTTTGACTAGGCTCAGAGACAGGAGATTAAGGTTAGAAAGGGCGTGTCCAGATGTTCGATTGGGCTCACAGACAGGAGTTTAAGGTTAGAAAGGGCGTGTACAGATGTTCGACTCGGCTCAGATGCAACAGCTTAAGGTTAGAAAGGGCGTGTCCATATGTTCGACTCGGCTCAGAGGCAGGAATGTAAGGTTAGAAAGAGCATGTACAGATGTTCCATTAGGCTCAGAGACAGGAGTTTAAGGTTATAAAGGTCGTGTACAGATGTTCGACTCGGCTCAGATGCAACAGCTTACAGTTAGAAAGGGCATGCATGTCCAGATGTTCGACAAGGCTTAGAGACATCAACTGAAGGTTAGAAAGATAGTGTCCACCATATTTTCGACTAGCTCAGAGACAACAGTTTAAGGTTATAAAGGTCGTGTACAGATGTTCGACTCGGCTCAGATGCAACAGCTTAAGGTTAGAAAGGGCATGTCCAGATGTTCTACTAGGCTCAGAGACAACAACTGAAGGTTAGAAAGGGCGTTTCCAGATGTTCAACTATGCTCAGAGATAGGAGTTTAAGGTTAGATAGGGCGTGTACAGATGTTCGACTCGGCTCATATGCAACAGCTTACGGTTAGAAAGGGCATGTCCAGATGTTTGACTCGGCTCACAGACAGGAAACTAAGGTTAGAAAGGGCATGTGCAGATATCCATCTAGGCACAGAGACAACATATTAAGATTAGAAAGAGCATGCATGTCCAGATGTTCGACAAGGCTTAGAGACATCAACTGAAGGTTAGAAAGATAGTGTCCACCATATTTTCGACTAGCTCAGAGACAACAGTTTAAGGTTATAAAGGTCGTGTACAGATGTTCGACTCGGCTCAGATGCAACAGCTTACAGTTAGAAAGGGCATGTCCAGATGTTCGACTAGGCTCAGAGACAACAACTGAAGGTTAGAAAGGGCGTTTCGAGATGTTCGACTTTGCTCAGAGACAGTAGAGTAAGGTTAGAAAGGGCATGTCCAGATGTTCGGCTCGGCTCAGAGGCAGGAGTTTAAGGTTAGAAGGGGCGTGTACAGATGTTCGACAAGCCTCAGAGACAACAACGGAAGGTTAGAAAGGGCGTGTCCAGATGTTTGACTAGGCTCAGAGACAGGAAGCTAAGGTTAGAAATGGCATATGCAGATGTTCGACTCGGCTCAGAGACAACAGCTTAATGTTAGAAAGGGCGTGTCCAGATGTTCGACTAGTCGAAGTGACCGGACAGTTAGGTTAGAAAGGGCATGTCCAGCTGTTCGACTAGGCTCAGAGACAGGAGCTTAAGGTTAGAAAGGGCATGTCCAGATGTTCGACACGGCTCAGAGACAGGAGTGTAAGGTTAGAAAGGGCATGTCCAGGTGTTCGACTAGTCGAAGTGACCGGACATTTAGGTTAGAAAGGGCATGTCCAGGTGTTCGACACGGCTCAGAGACAGGAGTGTAATGTTAGAAACGGCCTGTCCATATGTTCGACTATGCTCAGAGACAGGATATTAATGTTAGAAAGGGCACGTCCAAATGTTCGAATATGCTCAGAAACAACAGCTTAACGTTAGAAAGAGCATGACCAGATGTTTGACTAGTCGAAGTGACCGGACATTTAGGTTAGAATTGGCATGTCCAGATGTTCAACTAGGCTCAGAGACAGGAGCTTAAGGTTAGAAACGGCATGTCCATATGTTCGACTATGCTTAGAGACAGGAGCTTAAGGTTAGAAATGGCATGTCCAGGTGTTCGACACGGCTCAGAGATAGGAGTGTAAGGTTAGAAAGGGCGTGTCCAGATGTTCGACTAGGCTCAGAGATTGGGTTGTAAGGTTAGAAAGGACGTGTCCAGATGTTCGACTAGGCTCAGAGATAGGAGTGTAAGGTTAGAAAGGGCGTGTCCAGATGTTCGACTAGGCTCAGAGATAGAAGTGTAAGGTTAGAATGGGCTTGTCCAGATGTTCGACTAGGCTCAGAGACAGGAAGCTAAGGTTAGAAAGGGCTTGTCCAGATGTTCGACTAGGCTCAGAGACAGGAAGCTAAGGTTAGAAAGGGCGTGTCCAGATGTTCGACTAGGCTCAGAGACAGGAAGCTAAGGTTAGAAAGGGCGTGTCCAGATGTTCGACTCGGCTCAGAGGTAAGAGTGTAAGGTTAGAAAGGGCATGTCCAGATGTTCGACTAGGCTCAGAGATAACAGCTTAGGGTTAGAAAGGGCGTGTCCAGATGTTCGACTCGGCTCAGAGGTAGGAATGTAAGGTTAGAAAGGGCATGTCCAGATGTTCAACTAGGCTCAGAGACAGGAGTTTAAGGTTAGAATGGGCTTGTCCAGATGTTCGAAGACGCTCAGATACAGCAGTTTAAGGTAAGAAAGGGCTTTATCAAATGTTATACCTGGCATATATACATGCGGTTATGGTAAGAAAGGGTTTATCCAGATGTTCGACTAGGCTCAGAGACAGGATTTGAAGGTTAGAAAGGGAATGTCCAGATGTTCGATTAGGCTCATAAACAGGAGATTAAGGTTAGAAATGTAATGTCCAGATGTTCGACTAGTCGAAGAGACCGGCCATTTAGGTTAGAAAGGGATGTCTAGATGTTCGACTCGGCCCAGAGATATGAGTGAAAGGTTAGAAAGTGCGTGTCCAGATGTTCGACTGTGCTCAGAGACAGGATATTAAGGTTAGAAAGGTCATGTGCAAATGTTCGACTACGCTCAGAAACAACAGCTTACGGTTAGAACGGGCATACCCAGATGTTCGACTAGGCTCATAGGCAGGAGTGTAAGGTCAGAAAGGGCGTGTCCAGATGTTCGACAAGGATCAGAGACAGGAGATTAATGTTAGAAAGTGCATGTCCAGATGTTCGAGTAGGCTCTGAGACAGGAGCTTAATGTTAGAAATGGCATGTCCAGATGTTCGACTAGGCTCAGAGACAGGAGTGTAAAGTTAGAAATGACATATCCAGATGTTCGTCTAATCTCAGAGATAGGAGTTTAATGTTAGAAAGGGCTTGTCCAGATGTTCGAAGACGCTCAGATATAGGAGCTTAAGGTTAGAAAGGGTCATGTCCAGATGTTCGACTAGTCGAAGAGTCCGGACACTTAGGTAAGAAAGGGCATGTACAGATGTTCGACGAAGCTCAGAGTAAGGAGCTTAAGGTTAGAAATGGCATGTCTAGTTGATCGACTAGGTTCAGAGACAGGAACTTAAGGTTAGAAAGGACATGTCCAGATGTTCGACTAGTCTCAGAGACAGGAGTTTATTGTTAGAAAGGGCAGATGTTCGAAGACGCTCAGATACAGCAGTTTAACGTAAGAAAGGGCGTTATCAAATGTTATACCTGGCATATATATATGCGTTATGGTTAGAAAGGGTTTATCCAGTTGTTCGACTAGGCTCAGAGACAGGAGCTTAAGGTTAGAAAGGTCATGTCCAGATGTTCGACTATGCTCAGAGACAGGAGTTTAAGGTTAGAAAGGCATGTACAGATGTTCGACAAGGCTCAGAGACAACAACGTGAAGGTTAGAAAGGGCCTGTCCAGATGTTCGACTCGGCTCAGAGACAACAACTGAATGTTAGAAAGGGCGTGTCCATATGTTCGACTATGCTCAGAGACAGGAGCTTAAGGTTAGAAAGTGCGTGTCCAGATGTTCGACTCAGTTCAGAGGCATGAACTTAATGTTAGAAATGGCATGTCCAGATGTTCGACTAGGCTCAGAGACAACAGCTTAAGGTTAGAAAGGGCGTTTCCAGATTTTCGACTAGGCTCAGAGACAACAACTGAAGGTTAGAAAGGACCTGTCCAGATGTTCAACTGTGCTCAGAGATAGGAGTTTAAGATTAGACAGGGCGTGTCCAGATGTTTGAGTCGGCTCAAAGACAACAGCTTAAGGTTAGAAAGGGCATGTCCAGATGTTGGACTCGGCACAGAGACTGGAATGTAAGGTTAGAAATGGCATGTTCAGATGTTCGACTAGGCTCATAGACAGGAGTTTAATGTTAGAAAGGGCTTGTCCAGATGTTCGAAGACGCTCAGATATAGGAGCTTAAGGTTAGGAAGGGTCATGTCCAGATGTTTGACTATGCTCATAGACAGGAGATTAAGGTTAGAAAGGGCATGTCCAAATGTTTGACTAGGCTCATAGACAGGAGTGTAAGGTTAGAAAGGGCGTGTCCAGATGTTCGACAAGGATCAGAGACAGGAGATTAATGTTAGAAAGGGCATGCCCAGATGTTCGAGTAGGCTCCTAGACAGGAGCTTAATGTTAGAAATGGCATGTCCAGATGTTCGACTCGGCTCAGAGACAGGAGTGTAAGGTTAGAAAGGGCTTTATCAAATGTTATACCTGGCATATATACATGCGTTTATGGTTTGGAAGGGTTTATCCAGATGTTCGACTAGGCTCATAGACAGGAGTTTAAGGTTAGAAAGGGAATGTCCATATGTTCGATTAGGCTCATAGACAGGAGCTTAAGGTTAAAAAGGGTCATGTCCAGATGTTTGAGTAGGCTCAGACACAGGAGCGTAATGTTAGAAAGGGCTTGTCCACATATTTTACTCGACTCCGAGACAGGAGTTTATTGTTAGAAAGGGCGTGTCCAGATGTTCGACTCGGCTCAGAACCACGAAGTTAAGGGTAGAAATGGCATGTCCAGATGTTCCACTAGGCTCAGAAACCACAGCCTAAGGTTCGAAAGGGCGTTTCCAGATGTTCGACTATGCTCAGAGACAGGAGTGTAAGGTTAGAAAGGGCATGTCCAGATGTTTGACTCGGCTCAGAGACAGGTGTGTAAGGTTAGAAAGAGCTTTATCAAATGGCCTGGCATATATACATGCGTTATGGTTAGAAAGGGTTTATCCAGATGTTCGACTAGGCTCAGAGACAGGAACTTAAGGTTAGAAAGGGCATGTTATCCTAGGCTCAGAGACAACAGCTTAAGGTTATAAAGGGCATGTCCAGATGTTCGACAAGGCTCAGAAACAAACAACGTGAAGGTTAGAAAGGTCCTGTCCAGATGTTCGACTATGCTCAGAGACAGGTGATTACGTTTAGAAAGGGTGTGTCTAGATGTTCGATTCGGCTCAGAGACAGGAACTTAAGGTTAGAAAGGGCATGTTATCCTAGGCTCAGAGACAACAGCTTAAGGTTATAAAGGGCATGTCCAGATGTTCGACTCGGCTCAGAGACAACCACTGAATGTTAGAAAAGGGCGTGTCCAGATGTTCGACTATGCTCAGAGACAGGAGCTTAAGGTTAGAAAGAGCGTGTCCAGATGTTCGACTCAGTTCAGAGGCATGAACTGAATGTTAGAAATGGCATGTCCAGATGTTCGACTAGGCTCAGAGACAACAGCTTAAGGTTAGAAAGGGCGTGTCTAGATGTTCGACTAGGCTCAGAGACAGGAGTGTAAGGTTAGAAAGGGCATGTCCAGATGTTCGACTCGGCTCAGAGACAGGAGTGTAAGTTTAGAAAGGGCATGTCGAAATGTTCGACTAGGCTCAGAGACAGAAGTGTAAGGTTAGAAAGGGCATGTGCAGATGTTCAACTAGGCGCAGAGACAGGAGTGATGGAGGGTTTGTCCCAAAACACCTCTAATATGTTCATAATATTTCACAAGGCACATATAGAGGAGTTTCTGGTACATTATGGTTTGTTACAATTTAACCAACCGTCATTATAGTATAGTATAATTTGTAGATTCCTTCCGATTGTTGACTTGTTTGTTTGTGTTAATGGACTTGATCCATACAATTTGTATCACTTATTATGTTCTCATTTTATTTTAGGAGGCATTTAACATGATAGACCAGAATAGGGACGGCTATGTAGACAAAGATGATCTCCAGGACGTCATGGTGTCATTGGGTACACATACAATACTATTTCGGGGATCATAATCTCAATTTAATCATGTTTTATTTCATTCAAAATGATCCATAAATTATGATATATTATTTTATAAAATATAGAAAGGTATCAGTGAAATATGTTTTATTCCACTGTTTGAAAGCAGTATAATAACACATTTTAGAGACCATTCCTGCTTGGAGACGTCTTTTTGCCCTTCCCTTTGGTGGCCTCTTAATACACGTTTGACTGTACAAAACGTAATTACCAAGACACAGTATGATGATGGAATATGTTATTTGGTCAAAATCTTGAAATTTCTCAAAATAATATTATAAATGTCGTTAGATTTCTCAAAATAATATTATAAATGTCGTTAGATTTCTCAAAATAATATTATAAATGTCGTTAGATTTCTCAAAATAATATTATAAATGTCGTTAGATTTCTCAAAATAATATTATAAATGTCGTTAGATTTCATTAGATTTCATTAGATTTCTCATAAACTTTAGTGATCTGGCATTGCCTCTTATTTTCACTATTTTAGCAAATTTCCATTTTGTTGGTAATTTTTCCATTCACAACCTGGCACTTCATATTCAGGTTGTAAAACAACAAATAACATGCCTATTAAATACATAGTAAATATAAACACATACAGTCTGTTCATTTATAATTCCAATCTTTCATTTCATCTGCAACCCCATCCACTGTGAAGAGGTATTCAAATCAAACTGGAAAACAGCAAAATTGTCCGAAAAGTAATGATAGCATAGCAAGTGCTCACCTGTGAATAACGTCATTGTATTTACACACTGTATTCCTACGCAAAATAATACAGTATACCAACCTTCAGTTTGCAATGGCCTGCATTCTTATACCACATCTGTTCTACACAACAACTAGTCTGAAGTCTTCTCAAGTCAGATAATTTCTCGAAAACAACAAAAACTATACACTCTGTCATGAAAATGCATTTTTCGAAAAAGAAAAATGAACTATATTAGTTTTTTTGGACTACATTCGACCGCGGATGCACTTCTGCCTAGTTATGCCTATATACTATGAAGATTGTATACACTACATAGAGTACACACTGGCATGTGAGGCTTCTTTAATTTAATAATAAATGAAAAATAAACGTAAATCTCGACACGTGTTACCCCCCCCCCTCGTAGGAACGGGTGCTATAGCTTAGTTTATACAACTTTCTTTTAGCTCGATTGCGAAACAAGTTCTTACAACTTATATTAATCACTCTTGAGACCTCATTCCTGATGGAAATTCATCGCCACGAGGGAGAGCGAAGAGGTATGCGAATTTAAATGCCTTGACTAGGGGCACACTCGTAACGGCTCCAGCGGGGCTAGAACTCCGGGTCTTTCGCACCTGAAATGAACGCGCTACCACTGCGCTATCACGACTTCCACGGTGCTATTGTTTTGGGCTGCATCTGTCTGTGTGTCTCTCTGTGGACAGCGGTTGATGGCAGAAATCTGTCTGTGTGTCTCTCTGTGAACAGCGGTTGATGGCAGAAATATGTCTGTGTGTCTCTCTGTGGACAGCGGTTGATGGCAGAACTCGGTGAATGCATGTTGTGAAGTCCGTCAGCGTAGTGTCACCTACCTTTGACAACTATCTCAAACTTCAAATCCCACTGTTCTGAGGATGTTTGTTATTTTCTATGAGGATGCTATCCAGCTGGACGGTCGGTGGTTCTATCCGGGTGTTCATCCGTGCCGGAAAATACTCGTCCGATTGGTACCCGTCGTCTTGCTTCACCAATAATAGATACCAGCTGGAGAGTCGTCATATAACCTAAGGGTGTCGGTGTGACTTGAAACCCCTAAAATAAACACAATTAAACATTTCCTTTTTTCAGGAAAAGATCCGTCGGATGATTATTTAGAGAAGATGATATCCGAGGCACCGGGACCAATCAACTTCACAATGTTCCTGACATTGTTTGGTGAAAGATTAAACGGCACGGATCCGGAAGACGTTATTCGGAATGCCTTTGCATGCATCGATGAAAAACATTCCGGTCAGTACAGTGTACACTTAGGGCCACTTGCAACCCGACACTAATATAATTCGGTATAAATGGATTATTTGAGAAAGGATTGTGTTCACAGTTGGACCATGAATACCTCAACATATTATACACACATACTAGAAATGTCATTGTAATTCATCAACAATAATGTATAAAACTTAACAAATAACAAACATCACTGTCAAATAAAAATTCACAAAAATGATGACACAACGCAAAATCCGAACAATCTGAAAAGTCACCGAATCCCAATACAATCTGTATGTCCGAGAAACTAATATCTAGTGTGTCCTCCCATGTCTCTTACGACGTGCACACACCTATGTACCTTTGTTTACAGCTAATGTAGCCGAATAACATCATCTATAAATTCAAATTAATATCTTGAACCATGCTCGAGAAAATCCCGCTTGAAAAGTGTCGTGTCTTTCATTGTGTTATTTTGTGAAATTTGATTTTACAATGTTGTTTATTATGTGTTAAGTTTTATACCTTTGTGTTTATCAATTGAAAAATAATTTCTTGTATGCACGTATGATGTGTTGATTTATACATAGTCCAAAGGAGAACGAAATCCTTTCACAAATAATCCAATTAAACCGAATTATATAAGTGTCGGGTTAGAAGTGGCACTAAGTGTAGTTGTTATATTTTACTCTCTAGCTTATTGTTATAATGTCCGTCGTACGTGCGTGCAGACATCCCTATGAATGGACATGCATTACATACAAGCGAAGATATACCCTACCGACATGGGCACTACAACTAAATGGGAATGTTGATGTGAACAATAGGAATTTCTTATCTTATGTATGTGTATTTCTGAAATGAAAATATATGGATGTCATAAGCGACCATAATTACAGATTATATAATGTCATTAATGGTGACGTGGCGTTTCAAACGTTCTTTCAAAAAACATCTGGTCATGTTCACTAAGCAAGTCACAACTTTCTCAATTGGTAACACATCGAGTTGATATGTTCAGGATTTGTTTTCGAGACATTGTGTTATAGACCCGCTATATCAACCTCATTTTTATTATTTATGTCTAAGTGCTTCAGTTTGCGTGTCGACGCCCACGTGCAATGGTTTGATTACTTGTTGTATAAAATTGTAGTTCCAGTAATTTGAAGTCTGATTTTTCTGTTTCATTGTTTAGAAGGTGTTATCGAGATGCATAGTACACCTGCTATGTGTAGATACATTTATAGCTGTTAATTCTAGTTCAATTCCGTTAAACGCACGGACATTTATTCAAAATCCTTCAATCCATCATATGTTTCCCTTTGGAATGATCTTGATTTAGATATACATTGTATATCAGGAATTCCCCGTCTTTAAATATTTTAAAAGTAGTTAAGGCGTTCTTCAAACCACCAGACGTACCCAGTTACCCTTTCCTTGGCGAACGATTATATTCTGCTGTACATGCACAATGAAAGAATTATGAAGTAATCTATACAATGATCTATATTTAAGCCATGTAATGGATGACCCAAGCTGCAGATGTGCCCACACAAATGCTGAACATTTCCTCTTTAAATGTCAATATTTCCGAATGTAAAGAATTGAATTATTTAGATCGACCAGATTATTGTATCGTCTGAATACAAGAATGTCACTATTCGGAGACGTCATATTATCACCATTATTTATGATTATTTCATCTGTCCAAAAAAACGCAATGTTTTTAGTCTGAATAAAACTACCGTGAACAGAACTTTGTAAAATAGAATGTATACCCTCAATATAAATAGTATTTCATTTCATGATGACCGATGGGCATGGATCTTGCAGAACATCTTCTTTTCGTACTCTTTTCTCTCTATACTAATTATATGATGCTTTCGTGATTTCTTTTTCTTCTTCAAACATATTGTTTGCTTATTTATGAAAACCAATTATTCAAATATTCTTCTTGGAGAGGGCAATTTACTAATGTTGTTAGATCTTGTTGGCCAACCAATTTTGCTTTTTCTAAATCAAATTTGATTAAGCTATGAAAAATGTTAATCACTGTTGCATATAACAGGCTATATCACGGAGGAACACTTGCGTGAATGCTTGATGACCATGGGTGATCGCTGGTCGGAGGATATGGTGGACGAACTCTTCCATGGTGCGCCTATCAATGAGGGGAAGTTCGATTACAACGAGTTCACACGAACTTTGAAACATGGCTCACGTGACAAGAAGGATGACGACATTCCGGATATTCAACCGGAAGCACAGAAAACACCACCGGACGTGCCCCCGAAACCACCAAAAGAATAACAGTACATTGCCGTGGACATTGTGTTGCAATATTATGCATATAGTTATAAGGTTTTAAAGCATACATCGGACAGTAGTTACTATTGTGTTGTATGTTGTATCCAAAATAATGTTTATTTCGTTTCCAAGCACAAATGTATTGTATATCCAATAAACGCAACATAGATCGGTTTTGTTCCTCATATGTTTACCACATTATGTTTATTTAACAATGCGCATAGCTTTGACGCAGGTATTAGCTCTGCCCTACTGCCTGTGCCGTGTTGTAAGGTCAATATACCGAATAGGGATTTGACATAAGCTTCTAATTAGTGGCGTAAATATTTCGTTATGTTGATGACTGCCATTTGTTATATGAGACACACATATTCTTCAAATACGATAACGACTACTATTCAAGTAGTACGACACACATCAAAAGCACAGATGAGTATATTAATATTAAATCCAAGGACTTTTATATCTGGGCAGTAAAGTAATATAACTCGCATAAACATAAGCTCAATGGATAGCTCTAGTCAGCGACAGACATACCAGCTCATTAGAGTTAGGTGGGGGTCAATCAAATGTATTGGGGTTGAGGCAAACCCAATAACGAATTTATTGCATCGACCACCATTATTTTAGTCAAATAAATGGGGGCCATAATGTAAATATAGAGGATGACTGCTGACAAGAAGAAGCTGTCATTATCTTTTAAGTATTTAAGCTTCCTTTGCTCCTATTTTCGTCGACCTTGACGATATTACTGCTCTCGGTGTAAACAATGGATGCGGCGAATATATTTGGTTCCGATATTAACGTGAATTATCAGCTAGGAGGCTAACGCTTCGTGCTATCTTTTGACGCCGATTTATTTCACTAATGTAAGTTCAGAAAACAATTAATACTTTTAAAAGTATGAATCGACAGTTTTGGAAAGCAACCATGTTTTCTGCTGACCCTACATGCGATATTTACTGACACTTCACAATCCCACGTATCCCATGGTCACTACGAGACCGCCGCCCTTGACCAATGGAAAGTATAGAATTTAGTGGAATGTGCACTAAGAAGTAATGGGGGCGTTTTACAGATTAGATTATACAAATTTATTTTAGCTCGATTGCGAAACCAGTTATTTCAACTTATATAAATCACTCTCGAGACCTCATTCCTGATGGAATCCATCGCCACGAGGGAGAGAGAAGAGGCAACGTGGAATTTAAATGCCTTGCCTAAGGGCACAATCGTAACGGCTCCAGTGGGGCTCGAACTCCGGACCTTTCGCACCTGAAGCGAACGCGCATCCACTACGTTTTACAGGGGGTAGTTATTTGATTTCGATTATAACTACGATTAGCTACACACAAATTGAAGTATGGCTTATATTAGATACATGTATTATGCGTACGTATACTTAAGCGCAATAGAAACGCAACCATATACATAAGAATATTGAATACTCAACATTGAATTTCAACGCATATAATTATTAATTCCATTAAGCCAGTCTATGCACTAGCCAATCACCTAAAATAATCCATTTCTCACAGTTGCATGTAATAATTTGTGGTTAAATTGTATCGCTAGAAAAAGATTTGCAATATAGAGTATGTACATAGAAAATAACATTCTGAAATGTTAAAACAGTGGATTCGTTTTTAATGCCGTCAAGTATATATGTGTGTTACAATATTGCTTCTACCAGCATATCCTTTCATGCATTGCACACACACCCAATTTGGATCGTAGTCGTTACATCGCAACGCCCAGAACGTAGTGGCCAATGTCAGCTTCTAACCTCATGATCGAGGATCGTCACTTCGAAACGGCAATAATGCATCCGGAGGTTTATTTCTCCTAACCATATGGTAGATGGATCTTGAATTCGAAGGAAGTAAGTATTGGGCCCCGTCACACATAAGAGTGTTCATGTGACGTTGCATTAGATTGATTAAGACATGGTCATGATTTATACATATATGATTTAATGTCGCCATTGGCTTTATCGCTCATGCATCAGAGATCTTAATGCGTCTATGCGAAGTCGATATCCTTTACCCCTTACAGGCAGTCTATCCCGTCTATCCCGTCCATACCACGTTTCTATGAATTCCAGTCAAGAAAAACTACGCACGGCGTCCATTGCATCCGCATATGTAATTGGTAATAACGGCATAGACGCTCATACCGAGTTAACAACTAGTATTTATCCGGGCCATATCCATTCCACCAACACTGAGATTCGAACCTACAGCGATGAGGAGTATATAATTTGAAGTCAGCGACCGTAACCACTCGGTCACGGAGGATAATTAATTATAGTTAACACAGTGTCGTGACGTCATACCTTTGTACTTGTAGTCCATTATTAATAATATTGGACTGTTGTCAAAAGCCCAGAGTATTATATTAAATACTAAGCGAACATGCAGGAAATTAACACTTTTAATTAGTAGGATCTTCTTATATAAGTGTGTGTTTTAAGTAAGATATGAGCCTCAAGCCGATCCAATATGTAAAATATTGGTACTGGCTTCGGCGCTACGCGCCTCACACAGTCCAATATTTTACATATTGGATCGTTTCCGGCTTATATCCTATACATATATGATTGAAAACTGTTTCCCAGGGGTCCAACATGCACGTGTTACGAAATAATTAAATTCCCTTGAGCTACTACCTTTTCGATTCTGCAACAGATACAACGCAACTACAAATATATATTTGTTGGTTTACGCCTTTGGGAGCCATCGGTCGACACCGTTTAATATACATGTTCGAAATCCATTTCGTTATATAGACAACATTATAATGTGAACATACATTAAATGTAATGCATCAAACTGTCATTCCTCTCAATTTTGTGGTATACTGCCAATACAAAAAACCCAAAACAAAACACAACTGGTCGCAACCGATCCCCAAGGCTGAATGGTTATCTAATCTTACATGCACGAAAAAACACTTCGTGCATACAATACACGCCACTTAATCGAACGACTACACATAAGGCCAAGGGACAGCAATTTTCATTTAATTCATTCTTCAAACAACGAAAATTATATTTCCCTTGACCTACTACCTCTTCGATTCTTCAACAGAAACAACACAACTACAGATATATATTTGTTGGTTTAAGCCTTTGGGAGCCATCGGCCCTACTGAACTAAAAGAACGGGCTAAGCGTAATGAATATACATGTATCATATGTATAAGTTTTTGATTAAACCGTAATATTGCAGTATACCACAAATAAACATACATAAAACATATTGATATGTTCAACATCGATATTTATAACCCTAAAGACATTGACACCTTCAGTCGTTCATCAACAGAATCCTTAATATAACCATCCTTTGCCGATTCACTCATCCACCTTCCTGTCTTATATTTTGAACATGTGGTTTGAAAGCATCCACAAACAAGGATCTCAAATTACTATATGACAAATGTTTTCCGTCTTTTCTAATTTGGTATCCAGTATTGGTTGCTGTCAACTGAGAAAAAATATATAATTCTGACTGACAATCATGCATATTAGTCCATACAAAATATTGTTCAAGATTTGATACAGGACATAAATCTGTCGCTGTTCTTGCAATGAGAATCCATGCGCTATCACGGTATTTATCTGTCTTACTACATTCTAGAAACACATTCATGTACATGGTATCGATCAACACATCTTTTCTGCGTAAGTTCAACAGTTCGGCACTTCTCATAAATCCCGCGTATGCAAATATACATGCACAGATAGTTCTCTGGCTTTTAATGTTGCCTACGAATACATTGACGAATACATCATGTTTAATAATTCATTAGTAAAAGGTTCTTTCTTAGTAATAGGTTTGGCATTCCTGCGTTTAGACGCTTCTAAAATGTTCTTCACCAAATGAGAGTCCGTTGGTGATATAAAATCAAACAACTCATGAAACCATTTTATACTATAAAATGCATTAATAATCGGACTTGGAGTATTGGCAGATTGTATAAGCGCAGCCAAATACAACGCTACGTGAAACGCCTTAGCAGGCAAGGTATCCTTACTAGATAGCCCATTACTCAAAGCCCAGGCCCTCCAGCGTTTGAATCCATGTTTGTAACTGGCGCATGTGTTGTCGGCTCTCGGATCTTTGAGTAATTCTGGTAATAAGGAGATCTTGTCCACCAAGGCGTCCGGCAGCTTCCTAGTGTCACCACAGTTAGCTCTGCAAAAATAAATGTATACATGCAAATTATTGTAAACATTTTATTTTTCTAAGAATATACAATAATGTATTATCTTCACATTAACCGTTATTCGCAGATACCCACAACAAACACCCAAACGTGCCGATACCGGCTGTTTGTATTGCACTAGGCATACGCCTGTTAACCGCTTATACAAGCGAAGTAACTCTGATACCAGAATAAAAATCATACTGTACAGGTTATCTCCCTTACACAAAAGAAATGTACAGGGCTAACATTGGGAATTTTAAGTTCCTATTTCCAAAATTTATATTCCCACACCATTTTTGCATGGCATGTATGAACCTTTGTCTGTAGGTAAGCTCAATACGTCATATGCATATGATCTAAAAGCTCCATTTGCAGAACAGAGCAGTGGCCAGTAATTGGCCGATTTCCACTCGGACACAACCTTAGCTTTGCAATATTTCATTTTGCGTATTACTCTCTAAACTAATATAACGGGTGGACCAAACAATCCAAATGTATTACCCCCCTCATATGTAAAAGCATCTACACCTGACGTATTGGGACACCAGAATTTGGAATAGAACATTGGCAATTTTGCATTGTGTTCCGATGCAAAATAATCTGTTTGCAAATCTCCCCACCTGACCTGAATCAGTTGAAATACAGGACTTGCAATCGCCCAATCATCTGTTTCAATAATCTTGGATAAATAATCTGCCCTACCATTCAAAGTACGTGGAATCCACTCAATGTCCAATTGTATGGAATGTTCGGAGGTGAATTTAAATATTTGAAAAGCCAATTGCTGCAATTCTGGAATCATAGACCCCTTGTTCACTATACTACAAACAAATTGTCAGTAAACCATTTCACCATCTGACTGATTAAAAAATGCACACACGATATCAGTATTCTATATACTGCGCATAACTCCCTCCATGTGGAGGACTTGACAGCTTCTTCAGCTGACCACGTCCCATGAGATACCCCATTGATCGTGCCGACTTCATAACCACCAGACGCCATGCCTGATGCATCACTGTATACAATTCTGGAGCATGCACCCGACTCATTAATATGCCTAACATTTAACGAAACTAACATGTCCTCCCAGAACAACTGCTGCTGTAAACTATCAGACGATAATCTTACATATGAGTTCCATGTTCTAGCTTGTAATATGTCCATACTTAAATATCGAGTCTTAATCCGAGACACTGGACCTATGACTATGCTCATAGAAATAATACAGCCAACAAATGTGGCCACTTTTCTAACCGGTACCCATTTCATCCGTTTTAACTCTAACAGAGTGCATAGCTTTATCTATTCTCCTCTGTGGTATTCGGAGAGTATAATCGATACTATTTAACATAGCACCTAACCATTCCAAAGTCTGTACCGGTATCCAACATGACTTGTCAACTTTAGGTATAAGCCCTGAATCTAGCAAATCTTTCTTGATATCATTTGATAATTTCTGAGTATTTATCTATTCTCCTCTGTGGTATTCGGATAGTATAACCGGAGTTAAACTGGTCCCTGCTGCACGAAAGGGCGCGCTCTTGAAGTTTGTATTGGTTGGCTGCCCATGCAAATCCCTACCAAGAGCCATGCTGTCAGTAAAACCGAATCTGAGTTAAAGTCAAATTGCACTTTGTTACCCTCGAACCGCCACTTTAGTTCCTTGCTGACTTTCAATTTGTTCACCTCTGCCACAGACAATGCGTTGTCGCGCACCTCCTCCTTCAAAGTATTTATATTCACCTGCTGCGTTCTTAATTCTGATAGAATTAAATTTTAAGTTATTGCTAATTTCTGAGTTCTCATTGTTTGCGCAATCCTCTTGCTCCATGTTACATGTATACAAACGCTACACCCAAAACAAAACACAACTGGTCGCAACCTATCCACAAGGCTGAATGGTTATCTAATCTTACATGCACGAAAAAACACCTCGTGCATACAATACACGCCACTTAATCGAACGACTACACATAAGGCCAACGGAAAGCAATTTTCATTTAATTCATTCTTCAAACAACGAAAATTATATTTGACCTGTTAAATATAATAAATAATTACTAAATATTTAAAGTTAGGTCAAATCGGGGTTTCTCTGAATAACAAGAACCAGACGGCTTATATCTAAAACCTATAAATATATTGGGAAACACAGTATTTATTCTATCAAAAAAGAAAAGAAAAAATAAGTGTTTTCCGCGGTTGCTTTCGTTGTTTCCTTTGCACAACATGCTCGCAATTTTATTCCACTATCACTTCTTATGATTATTAAATTACTATATCTCGACAGCTCTCCTATAGTATTATCAATGAGTATTTACTAGTAAAACAATGTTATCAGTTAATTACCACGATTTTGATAAAATCACATTTAACGGTAACGTTCACGTGAACCAAACCCATAATGCTCAGAATATTAACAATGTAAATATTCAGTGATATATAATTCAATCATACACCGGCACAAACAGCCCCCATCTCTCCCTCTATATACAGCTGACCGGCACAAACAACCCTCATCTCTCCCTCTATATACAGCTGACCGGCACAAACAGCCCCCATATCTCCCTCTATATACAGCTGACCGGCACAAACAGCCCCCATCTCTCCCTCTATATACAGCTGACCGGCACAAACAGCCCCCATCTCTCCCTCTATATACAGCTGACCGGCAACAAATAGCCCCCATCTCTCCCTCTCTATACAGCTGACATGTAACACGATCGAACGGTTTTTCGTGGGAGTAATACATTCTAGTTACATGAAACAAATATGTCGACGAATATCTTAAAGATCTATTCCTGTTCAACAGCACTGTCACACATATTATCATGTAATTGTACTCATTATTAGTTTAAACATATTTATTTTCTGTCAATACATGATTATTTACAACAACTGATATAAGGAATTGGACATAAAGCTGTATAGCTTATGATTGTCCTCTCCTTTCTAAATAATATACACAAACATTTCATGGCATAATCGTTTACAATTTCATAAATCAATGATTTTTCTTTAGGGAAAATGTAATGTTTTAGAATGATAACATATATGTACTTACATATAGCATTACTAAACTTAATTCATAATATTTATATAAATATGTAATACTTAAGAGTACAGGACATGAAAGGTTTTGAAAATTAAATGAAAGAGAAACAACAATTAGAAGATGAGAAACAAAAAGTAAATGAACATAGAGAAGGAGAAAAGAGATATACAGAATGAATGAACAACACTCCGCCATGATTCTTGGAAGCGACAGGGCGAGAATTTCGACACGAAAGTGCACTAAATTGTCAGTGTTGGAAAGGAAAATATACTCATTCGAAATAAAATGTATTATAAACCATTATAGTAAAACCGTTTTGTGTCTCTAATATATTTACGTATAACACTGAACAATGCTGCGTTCGATTCATATGTAAGCGTCGGATTTCCTTGCAGAATGACATCCAATGTAGGACTACAAACTTGAGAGATTGAATTCAGCATTTCTGTCGTAAATGTGTGTATTGTGAACAAACAAGGAAATAGTGGTGAGAATTTTCAATTGCTCCACATTCACAATACAGCCATTTCTGACTTATGAGACACCTCTTTTTATGAATATCAGTACTTCCCGAATCCTATGCTTGTATGCCAGCCGTTAGGCTGGTAGGCAATCGGTAACCATTATTTAACTAGCTGGCGGCTCACCAACCGGCCATATCAAAACGAGCCACTGACGTAGTTCGAACCTTCGACCTCCGTAGGCGGACGCCTTAACCCATAGGCCAGGAAGACGGTATAAATAGTAATTTCATATCAAACAAGTTCATGCGTGCACATATCTTCCAATTACCATTAGATAAAACCTGGAAGTCGTACTAGCGCAGTGGTATCGCGTTCGCTTCTGGTGCGAAAGTCCCGGAGTTCGTGCCCCGCTGGAGCCAATGTGATTGTGCCTTTAGGCAAGGCATTTAAATTACATGTTGCCTCGTCTATCTCCCTCGTGGCAATGTGTTCCATCAGGAAGAAGAAGAATAATGCGTTATTAAGACTTAAACTTTACAGTTTCTCATCAGGGATGAGGTCTCGAGAGTAATTAATATAAGTTGTAAGAACTTGTTTCGCAATCGAACTAAAATAAATATATATCAACTAGATAAAACTTGAATACTGTATAGGTGAACAATGGAAATATGAGACATATGGGATATTTGTGTTTACCAGACTACGTTTGCAATTTATTTCATCGAATGATCATCAAATGTGACGAGTGAAATAACATATTTCGGAGACCACGTGAAATAAAATCCTATCTTGCACTAATAAACATTGCCTTTCTTTTATGATTTCCAATTATTTTGGCTAATATAATATTTATCCATTTTTATTCATTTTAACTGCCTCCTGTCTGTGTCAATACAATACGCAACCACTTATGTTAGTGGGAAAATTCGAAATAAAAATAGTTCCGGTATAAATTTCAAATTAGATTCTACTAGCTGTCAAAGTTAAAAACGACAAACAAAACAAATGTATTAGAACATATTACTTTATAGGCTAATTAACTGTTTATGTTTGTCAGAACATATAGCGGGTCAATATACCACCTGACCCCAAATAAATTGCAACAGTTTGTTTTTTGGTTGTTTCTTGCAGTTTAGGATGTGGAAAACACCATATCAAAAGTTTACCAAATTTGACCTACGGGAAAGTCCCTAAAATGACGTCATAAAACAAGATGGCCACCAAACATAAAAATGTACTAGAAATCAGCCTTTTTGACATTTTAAACAGCCAGAAATACATTTTTGAACAAATTATCCAAGGGCTCAAGAAAGTTAAATTTAACCATAAAGGTTTGATTAGTGGCGGCCATTTTGAAATTCAAGATGGCCGCCACCATCAACCTAGAATCATCATTATCTCAGTAATTAAGCCAGATAGGACGATGATTCCAGTGCCTATACCCACATGTGTGGGGTCAAGGAATACAATAACATCAGTTTCAGTAATTAATGGGCTGCCCTAATGTCTGTTTTGTAAGGCAGCCATCTTGGATTTTAAGATGGCCGTTGGCGATTACCTGGTTTACTATCTCAGTAATTAAGGCACATAGAACGGTGTTTTTGGCACCTTCACTTACATTTCAGGGGCAAGGAATACAATGATATTAACTCAAGTGATGTTTGGACTGTCCCTGTGTCTGATTAGTAAGGCCGATTAGTCAGAGTGTGACTAAAATCATTGAGGATAACCCTCAGTTTCAAGAAGAAGTGTAGGAATTGGAGAGACTTTACGCACTCATGGAGACTGGCAGAAGGGACCTTGACTCAGTGTTGCAATCAGATTGCATTCGTTGTATCGATAAAAGGTTGACCGAGGAAAGGGATAAACTTGCAACAACATCGAAAACCAGTGCACTGTGGATCAACTACCAGCGCATGGTAGAAGTTGCAAGGGGACTTGTGGCGGCTGATCGGATGGGGTCGTGGGAGATGCACCTCCAAAGTATCTCAGCTTGCCTGCCGATATTTGCAGCCGATGGTCATCCCAATTGTCTGAAGTCAGCGCGTCTCTATCTCGAGAAGATGATAGCATTAGAAGAAAACAACCCTAAGGTTCATCATATGTTCCAAGTCTGGGTTTCATGTCATCAGGCGCAGCAACCAATACTGGGCTGGCCTTGGCTCTGATCTTGTGATAGAACAGCCACTAATGCGGTCACTAAAAAGCCAAGGTGGTCTCACGCGAGGTAGTGGGATGTCGGAGCACCAGAGAGCAGTTTGGACAATGTCGTCTAGTGTATCATCCTCTTATAACCTCGCAATGCAAGAACTGACCGCGAATAGCTTCACAACATGTGAACAGCATAAAGAGTTGTCCAGCTCCAGAATTATTCGAGATGAAGCTGACCGTGAGAAGGTTGCAGCGAAACTGAATAGCTTCACGCCATTCTCGGATGACAAGTTACTGGTATCACTGCAAATGAGGATGTCAATGTTCATGACCTATTCATAGTAGGAAATGGCGTTGTCAAGAAGATGGATGGTCATTCTGTTTTCTCCTATTCGCACAAAAGGAGTTCAAAAGTCAAGACACTTGCATCAAGCAGGCAAGTCAGAGTTTCTGAGGACCGAACCATAGATCCTGCATTGTTATTCCAGAGGTTCTTAGTTGTGTCACGGACAGGCGATCTCCAGATAGACGAAGTGATGAACTATGAACTCTGTCCATACACAATGTCTCTGTTCGAAGCAAAGAACATCTTGCGCCAGCCAGATAAGCCACAATTGGCAGAAGCAATAAAAGACCATGCTTCACCCAAATCTGACGATGCCATCACCCAGACAGTTCCCGGAACAGACTGCTATGTTCTCGATGGGGGATCACTTCTGCACCTGTTAAAGTGGAAGGAAGGATGCACCTACAGTTCAATTGCTGACGAGTATGCCTCATTCACAGTCAACCACTATGGCAAAGCCACTGTAGTGTTCGATGGTTATGAAGTTGGGCCGAGTACAAAGGATTGCACTCATCAGCGTCGTAGTAAAAATAAGAATGTAAACAAGGTGAACATCATGGAGTCAACAAAATTTGTTGGCAAAAAGGAGGACTTCCTATCGAATGACGCAAATAAGCAAGCACTTATCAAGCTCATCATGGGATGCTTGTGCCAGAGAGGCTGCGAGATGATGCAAGCTGAGGGAGATGCCGACGTTGAGATCGCAAAAGCATCCGTCACAAAGTCTGCTTTCAAGTCTACCACGCTCGTTGGAGAGGACACAGATCTCCTTGTGCTGTTGCTCTTCTACTCGGTGAAAACAAACTGCACTGAACTCTATTTCCGCTCTGACAAGGCAACATCCAATGTGTATAATATCAAGGTCCTCAAGCGGATACTTGGAGAAACAGTCTGTAGAGATCTCTTGTTCCTTCATGCCTTCACGGGCTGTGACTCAACGTCCAGAGTCTTTGGGATCGGAAAGAAGTCAGTGTTCCAAAGAATCATGAAGAAAGAAAATGGACTCAAAAGTTGTTCAAAAGTGTTCTGTACACCACAAGGTCAGGATGTTGTGGAAACCACAGGCTGCAGGGCAATGGTGGAATTGTTTCATGCAAATCAGAAAGACTCCCTGGCATCTATCAGATACAACATTCTCTGCAAGAAAGTTGCAAGAGCTAAGGCTTTTGTTACGCCAGAAAGACTGCCCCCAACATCAGCTGCCTGCAAGCTTCATTCCCTGCGGACCTATTACCAGGTCATGGAGTGGATGGGCCATTATGGTGAAATGGAAGCAACTGAGTGGGGATGGAGGGAAGAAGGGCAAAAGCTCGTTCCAGTGATGACAGACAAAAACCCTGCTCCAGATCTACTCCTCCCGATGATTCACTGCAACTGTTCAGGAGTGTGCAAAACTCTGAGGTGTACCTGCAGAAAGCATGGGTTAGAATGCACCGGTGCATGTGGACATTGCCAAGATGGCAACTGTGACAATACGAGCAAAATGACATTTGAGTAGGCATACAGTTGCATACTATCGTCAATATATAGTGTCAATGTTGAGCAACACATAAGTGGTCACTTAATGATCTCTCTGATGACGTCATGGCATCATTTCAAAATTAACATTCACTTCTGAGGGTAATTTTACCTAAACAAACTAGTAATCTGATGGTTATGAGGTTTCTCTGTTGACAGGCATCTGGTTTTCTGATGTCATTTTATGAACTTTGGACTTGCGTCAAAATTGCCCAACTTTTGATACGTTGTTCTCCTCATCAAACACTGCAGGAAACAATTACGAAGTATTCCAAGATGGCTGCCTTACTAATCAGACACAGGGACAGTCCAAACATCACTTGAGTTAATATCATTGTATTCCTTGCCCCTGAAATGTAAGTGAAGGTGCCAAAAACACCGTTCTATGTGCCTTAATTACCGAGATAGAAGCAAAACCAGGTAATCGCCAACGGCCATCTTGAAATCCAAGATGGCTGCCTTACAAAACAGACATTAGGGCAGCCCATTAATTACTGAAACTGATGTTATTGTATTCCTTGACCCCACAAATGTGGGTATAGGCACTGGAATCATCGTCCTATCTGCCTTAATTACTGAGATAATGATGATTCTAGGTTGACGGTGGCGGCCATCCTGAATTTCAAAATGGCCGCCATCAATCAAACCGTTATGGTTAAATTTAGCTTTCTTGAGCCCTTGGATGATTTGTTTGTGTCCAAAAATGTATTTCTGGCTGTTTAAAATGTATTTTCAGCTCACATAATGTCCAAACGGCTGATTTCTAGTACATTTTTATGTTTGGTGGCCATCTTGTGTTATGACGTCATTTTAGGCACTTTCCGGTGGGTCAAATTTGGTAAACTTTTGATGTGGTGTTTTCCACATCCTAAACTGCAAGAAACAATCAAAAAACAAACTGTTGCAATTTTTTTTGGGTAGGGCTGTCTTGGCCATATATTGACCCATCCTAATAGCTGAAATACCATGCATCTGTGTATATAATAGATAATGTATAATGTCCTATGTAAAGAGTGTGCTCATAATTTGCAATGTAGATCTACTACATATTATTTAAGAAATAATAAATATCAACCGTACTTATTATTTCGATTCTAACACGACTTACTTCTAATGATTTTAGACGAGAATCAAAGGAGTATTTTCTTCAAACGCCGTGCATTTGGCTTTCGAAATTTCCTCCCGCGTAAGGGGTGATGACGTTATTTTTTATGGAAAATATCAATCTAGTGCATAAATGAACAAAAGTTGTAACTGATCAATAATTTTATTTATTTTGTCAAATAAAACTGTACAGAATAGTAACTGAAATGTTACTTAACAGAAAAACAAGACGGTCAAGAGATTATCTGATTCTAAAAATAGCTCACTTCCGCGAATTCCCACGGTAGTATTTACAAACATCACGTGACTTTCATTCATAAAACTTTACACGCATTGTATAAATGGACTAGCCAAAACACGGTGAGCGCAGCATAGTTCAATGTAGGTATATCGCAGAATGACCCGAGGTAGATTTTACTCTACAAGTATGTATGTTATTAGCTGGGTCCTGTTAGAATATGTAATAATGTATTTCACAAATTGTATGTACATTTTGTATATTATATACATGTGCTACTCTCCCTTTATATGGGAGTGTGTGTGTGTTACATGTATTCATGGTCGATATCGGTTGTCCATATGAGCGACGCTTCCTGAAGAGATTAGTCATTTTAGATATTTGGAGGCTAGTGCAATGATACAGACATATACCCAGTCCAGAGTCTCCTCTGGTTCATTTACGTGCACAGTGTAAAGCACCGACACGACATCTCGGTTTAAAGTCCCATCTGAAAGACTATTAATTTTATTAGGGACAGACCGGGGATCGATAAAAGAATATATTTATCTATCCTATCCAATCCATAGTTATATGATCTTACATAAGTGGTGATTTCACTCAATATGTTATGAGTGGAGTTTCATAAAATATCATATACTCACTAAAATTTCATGAGGTCACTACACAAAACAGTGTTATATTTATGTCTTAAACAGCGTTATAATTGCTTCGAGACTTCATTTAAATTGTCATTTGTCTTATTGTTAATGGTATGTTCACCCAAACATATGCATAATTTACAGTGTAATTTACAAACATATAAGGATTATTCTCTCAACCAATTAGAATCCTTCCAGGTGTTATTACATGTGTGTACATATACGAAATTTAGGGTCACATCCTCCATATTTGTTATCCCGCAGTAGAAGAAACCAGCATAGATATCCTCTTCAAGGGTCTTCGTAACGTCAAGGCATCCCCGGACTGTTCCCCTCATGCATAACCTTCATCAGGATCCGAGTCTATGTCGAAGAGATGAAGTCTTGAATAAGCTGCTACTGCGGGATGTGCCTAGGTCACGACGTGCACGTTGTGGAGGTATATCTGGAGCATATTGAATTACATGTACAACCATTATATAACAGTCTATCTATTAACGAGTTGTTGTATCCATGAATGAATGGTGTTTTACGGCGCATCGACATCTGAGGTCATGTAGCGCGCATTAAAATTATGTTTATTGTCGAGTGTATGAAATAAAATTCTATATAAGTATATGCATTACGTAAAAATTAATACTAAGAAGTTATAAAGACGTAAGATTAATTACAGGTAATATATGAATGAATGATTACTACAAAGGCATGATTAACAATTAATATCACAGCTTATTATAAATTCCTATTGCCTTGATAAATGATATGATGGACTCTACTTGTTGTATCCATACGTTACATTTTGTATTGAAAATTTTTACATGGTAGTCTATTCTATATCTTTGGACAGGAGTACATTTCACATCTAGTTCTTGGAGTCCGCCTCCGTGGTCGAGTGGTTAAGGTCGCTGACTTGTATACCACTGTAACCTATCATCACTGATGGTCACGGGTTCGAGCCCCGCTCAGGCCGTGTCTCATTTATATGAAAAAGTTGGCAGTTTCTTACGGAGGTTGGTGCACCCAAATACTGGTTAACCGCTGGAGCCTGCCCAGGAAAGGTGTTGTTAAGTAAACTGCCCGCCGGCGATATAGCCCAAAATGGTGCTGATGCGGGCGTAAAACCCGAAATATATAATAACATAACAATAACATCTAGTTCTTGGAATATAGAGTTCAAACTCATTCTAATTGTTTTGTCACGAATGCAATACATGTGTAGCATGCATAACCCACCAACTAGCTAGTTATTGCATGCATTGTGAATCATATCACGATTTCACCTTGACAGATAGCTTTTTTAAAATTGTTATTTATTATTCAAATATGGACGGTTATTGTAGTTTGAGAATGGTATAAAGGTAGAGACACTATATTTTCTTTGCAATCTAGTGGTGCTCTCTGTTTGTGACTACTACAACGCAGGTTTGTGTGTTTCTCAGGGTTTTCTTACATATATGTTGTTCTTTCTCAGATTCCATATTTTGCGATCGAGATTGAGACAATGGGGGTCAAATAAACAAACGTCACCACATATTTAATTGTTTTGTAGTTAGACATGAATAATTAATGAATCATCTTCTCCCAATGGATGCAGCAGTACCCGTGACTGTCCATGAATAATTAATGAATCTTCTCCCAATGGATGCAGCAGTACCCGTGACTGTCCATGAATAATTAATGAATCTTCTCCCAATGGATGCAGCAGTACCCGTGACTGTCCATGCATACTATTAAAGCATTTCATCAATAATGTGCTAATGCAATCATAACACAACATTGAAGGCATAGAGGATATTTGTGTTTATTAATGTAAGATAGTATTTTATTTCATCGAGGGATCATCGAAATTTGTATGTCCACGAGTGGTATTATACTAATAAACACAAATTTTTGTCTTTTTCTTGTATGATTTCCAATGACTTTGGCTAATATAATATTTGTTTTCATATTTTATTCATCCCTGTCTGGAGCCTCATTGCACTACGTGACATAACCGCACAGCCACTTCTGTTAGTATGAGCGTCAGTAATAAGAACTAGTTCGTGTATAATTGTCAAGTTAGTTTATTAGAACATATTATTTTTATAATTAACTGTTTATGTTTGACAGAAAATAGCTGAAATACATAAGTACATCCAACCGGAGGAATACGGAGCACAAGCAGTCGGAATTAAAATGCCATCTTTCACTGTTTTTCAAAACGGTGACAGATTAACAGTATCTTTCATATGCATTTATGTGGGACAAGCATAGTCCACCAGTGTGGTCAGACATATTCTGAACTTGTCCGACTGGGCCATGTCTTTAACCCTTTCAACCCCACATGCCTCTAAATAGGCTTATGAAAAGTGTAGATCCAGATGAGCCGGCTCGTAGCGAGCCGTCTCATCAGGATCTGCACTTTTTTGCCAGTAATAATTATTACTATTTTTAGATAAAATTACCCATTTTGATAAATGAACTGGTCCAAATGTAATTTTCTTATTAATTTATTGGTCTAAAAATAGCATGCACCAGTCCATGTCAGTTACTTGGGGTTGAATGGGTTAATTTAACATTAATATTAAATGCCGCTTGTGTACAGTTTACTTATTACTGTGTTCATTATTGTTGCTAACATGGAGTCAATTTATATATAGTTATAACATATTAAACAATATTTCAAGTTTTCAAATTCCCATAGCTGCTTTATTTGAAGTGTGACTACATATTGTGTGCAGTATTAAGCCCGGTTTCCATGAAGCGTACTTTTTCTTTTATGCTTTTCAATGAATGATAGACTTTTCTCAGTGAAAGAAAACTCCATCTTAGACCGCTTTGAAACGATGAAAGGTGGCATTTTCTCTGCCACCGGCTGCGTTTCGTATTCCTGCGCGATTAGATGTACTGTTGTATTTTAGCTATTTTCTGACTAACATCAACAGTTAATTATTAAGTAACATATTCTAATGAATTTGTTTTGTCTGTAGTTTTAATTTTGACAGCAAACAGAAACTAACTCTTATTACGGACGTTCACACTAACAGAAGTGGTTGTGCGATTGTGTCACGTAGTGCAATGAGGCTCCAGATAGGGGCTGTTGAAATGAATATAATTTGAAAACAAATATTATATTAGCCAAAGTCATTGGAAATCATATAAGAAAAAGAAGATTTTTCTTTATTAGTGTAAGATAGGATTTGTTTTCATCTCGTGATCAACGAACTATGTATTGCCACTCGTGGCTAACGCCGAGTTGTTCAGTGCTACTTTTGCCGTACGTGCGGTGAAAGTCGTTTCCATGTAAGCGGATATTACTAGCAACTACGCGAGTGGACTTGGGTCAAAATGACGATGTCTAAACACGCACTGACGCTGAGGCTCGTACTTGTACAGTTAGAACAGCTAGATGCCGACGATATGTTGTTAACCTTGCTTCTGAAGAGGAAACTTATTTTAAATAAAAAAGAGCACATGTTTCGGATGCATCAGCTAAAAGAAGACATTTGTTGCATATTACCATTGTGTCAAACACCTGGAGCTTGACCTTGATAAGTACCGAGAATACTCAAGGATGTACACAGCAGATCAGATGGAAACACTACTGGGATGCGTAGTTCTGTGAGGGGAGCCATCATTTCCTACGACGTATTACATCGAGGCGAATTTTGTCCTCGCGTACACTAAATCAACGCGATAAGCAGCTTCTAAAACACTCCGAATACACGCTTCATGGAAACGGGGCTATATACACAACTGTTCAAGTAGATGGTACTTTGGCAAACACTTTCCGTTATAAGCTTTATTCCGACTTATTTTATGAGTGTTTCTATTGTGACACGTTATAGCTGATGGTTCTGAGAAACGTTTCTATGTGTGAAAGAATTAATTAAGGATTACATCCAGAACTTACTCATCACTTATCTCAGAATTCCTCTTATGGTTCAGTTTATACAAATCTTCTTTTCCTGGATTAAGAGTTAAGTTCTTACAACATTAGTCTAAACGCACTCGATATCACACTATTGATGGAATCCATCGTCACGATGGAGATATATGTGGATTTGACTTTCCTGCCAAAAGCATAAAGACGCAACCACCATCGTTCTGGCAGGGGCTCGAACTCACAACGTCTTTATTACCAGACCGACACCATATATATTTCACCACGGAGGATCTGAGTTTCTCTATGGTTATTTCTTGTTTAATCATATTTTATTGCAAATCAATAGTAAATAATGTCATACATAGAAAGATACACAACTAGCATGAAAATACAAATGGTTTGGGCCACAAGTTTTAACAACATTAGACAACGGTCTACGCCAGAGACAACGTCCCGTTATTTCTGAATTGCGTAAGACATGCAATTGGTAGCCATTTTTGTTTTTGTTTCAGAACCAAAATGAGGCTGTTACTCATTTCACTTGTGCTGGTTAGTGCACTCATTCTGAGTGTGTTCGTGTCTACTAGCGAGGCCCAATACGGTGGAATGGGCGGATTTCGAATTGGCGGCAGACGTAGATTTAGAGGGTTTGGCGGCAGACGTAGATTTGGTGGAAGACGTAGATTTGGCGGGTTTGGCATGGGTCATGGATATAGACGATACGGAGGATACAACGACGACAATTTTAACGACTTTAATAATAATTAACTGAATTAGAGGTATAGTTAGTTTTAAAAAAGCTATTATTATAATGTGTGTTTGTGTCGTCCTTACCGTATGAGCGACGTCTCCTGAAATGATTCGGCATTTCAGATTTTGGAGGATATTGCAGTGGTATAGACAGTGGTCCATTCCAGAATTTCCACGGTTCTTTTATGTGCGCTGTGTAAAGCATCGACACTATCCTGGGAATTGGTTGATATATTTTGCCTGGCCAGTCATATAAATATACTCAATTCCAAAATAAAGTGTGCACTTTTGAATTTAGAATATTTCACTATATTGAAGACGTATTGGTTAGAAATTTCGCATAGTATACCTCAAGTATATTTGTCATCGATCAATTGCATAATCTACCACGTGGTATGCAAACAATGTCAGTCCAGTCTGTGAGACTTGATTTCGCATGATTTGCACGTGCAGCCCGAGGAAAATATACATGTCACCGGAAACTTGTATTAGTGTAATCCTTATGTCTGACATAACGGTTAAATCACATTTGAGTTCACATTGGTACACAACGAACATGCCAAGATTGAGCGAAAATCAACGTATCCAAGCATTCTCAACAGAAACAACGTTGACGTGCTTCCCTGGCCTGCTATATCCCCGGATATGAACCCAATCGAGCATATCTGGGAGTACCTTGGCAGAAGGGTGCGATCCCGAGGAAATATCCACAATCTGAGGGACTTGGCAAACGCCCTCGTGCAAGAGTGGGATAACATCCCTGACGCAGTAATCAGACGTTACGTGCGGTCTATGCGAAGTCGAATTGCCGCCTGCATCAACAGCAGAGGTGCGCACACAAGATACTGATCGGAAAACCCCCCACCAGAACTGCGAATAAAACAACTTTAAATGCATTTTTGAATGTGACCTGATGCTTTGAGTACTTTTGCAACTTTGATTTGAGCACCGTCTCCTTTCTCGCATAAATAAAGCTACTGAAACTGACCGTGACTTAAAATCTGATATGTCTGACATATTCTACAGGGTCTGATCTAAAGTTTAGTACCAAATGTATAGGCTTTCGGTTAAATAGGCGATGAGAAATCACAGAAAACAAAGTGCACACTTTATTTTGGAATTGAGTATATATGTTAACACCGATACCATTAATTGGGCCGTATTGAGTTTCTGATGATGTCATTTTGCAAGTAAATTAGTGAAATATCAGTGGAAGCCAGGCTACATCGACACGAGACCTCGGTTTAAAGTCCAATATCAATGTATTAATATTTGCAAGAAGTGTAGTTACTTGTGTATCTAAATTGTTGTATTTAAAGTGCTGGCTATGTCACATTTGCTTTTTAACGGAAATAACTTTCTAAGATGTGTCATTAAATATCTAGAATACATAAATTAAATACAAATTTGCCCACACATTATGTCTAGAAAGGGATTGTTGAGCTTTAAATGTATACGTGGACGTCGTGATAGCGCAGTGGTAGCGCGTTCACTTCAGGTGCGAACGGTCCGGAGTTCGAGCCCCGCTAGAGCCGTTAGGATTAGGCAAGGCATTTAAAATCCATGTTGCCTCTTCTCTCTCCCCGTGGCGTTTTTATGTACAGGTAGCTACATTTCCGCCAATAAGCGAAATACAGATTGATTCTATTCCTTATATACTGAGTCAAAAAAGAAACGATACCTGGTGTTTATGTGTCTATAATTTCAACATTTATTAAGAAAATTCTTTGAAAATTCATAAGATGATAGTCCAACATGTTTGAAAGAAGAGCACATAGAGCATAATGAGCCTCCGAAACTGTCTGCTGCGTGATGACGTAATTCGTCGGACAGGGGTCTAATGGAGTTTTCACACAGACGTCAATACCGAGTATGGGCACCATTTGCGTCTCTCACTGCAATGCACCGCCGTCGCATCGAACGGAAGAGTGTCTGAATCTCTTGCTGGTCAATATTTGTCCACTCCTGACGCAAAACATCCCTCAGTTGGTTTAACGTTACCGGCTGACGTCGTCTGACGCGGCGGTCTAACGTATCCCACAAATGTTCTATGGGTGACAAGTCTGGTGACAAAGCAGGCCACGGCAGGGTTTCAATATTGTTCTGCTCCAATAATGTGGTGGAAATCCGAGCAGTATGACACCTGGCGTTGTCCTGTTGGAACAGTGTGACGTTTCTGTTGGCGTTAAAGAACGGCACAACAACTGGCGCAAGGATCTCATCACAGTACCGCTGGGCGTTTAGGTTCCCGTCCACCACTAACAGTTCAGTGCGACTGCCGAAGGTGATACCGCCCCACGCCATAACGCTTCCGCCCCCGAACAGATCGACCTGACGTACACATGCGTCGGCGTAACGTTCACCGCGTCTGCGATATACCCGCTCTCTGCCATCCGCTCGACGCAAACAGAACCGCGATTCATCGCTAAACATCACCGAATTCCACTGTAACGAGTCCAGCGAGCACATTCCGTCGTCCATTCCCGCCGTACGTCACGGTGACGTCGTGTCAGGATGGGTCCAACGTATGGCCCACGAATGCCACGTTCACCGAGCCGGTTCCTGACTGTTTGTGCACTGATGCGAGTGTTGGTCATCCCAGGAGTAACGGCAGCTGTGTGCGTAGCAGGTAGGAACCGGTCACGTAAATGTGACGTCCGAATGTGACGGTCATGTTCACGCGTCGTCACACGTGGTCGACCAGATCTTGGACGGTCGTCCACCGATCCATGTGTTCGATAACGTCGAAGTAGACGTGTTATCGTGATCCGCGTAACCCCGAGTCGATTTGCGACGTCACGCTGACGTAAACCGCCGTCAATCATGCCAATGGCACGCATTCTCTGATTGCGGTTTAGCCTAGGCATTTTGTTAGAGGTAACAATGGGTATGTAAGGTGTTTTTCCTCGATGATAATGCAATACCAGTACAATAAACCGGTTTTCCGATTTGTACATGTGTAGGAAGTTGTCTTTGTTGAGGAGCGAGTGCAAATCGGAAACTCGGCGTTCCAGGATTATCGGGTGTTTATTTACCTGTGTTTATGGTTGGCTGATGTTGCAATAAGATACCCGGTACTGATACGTAATAATATATTAAACCTTTCTATGGTTTTATCCGTTTTACGTCATTTTTAGTTTGGTATCGTTTCTTTTTTGACTCAGTATATTTACATTGCATTTTCTGAACGTATCAACACTTTAAGTGACTATATAGTGTACACACGTTGTTCTAAACCTGTATTTAAGTCGTTGCGTTGCACCTCTTAATTAGGCCGTATTGAGCTTCTGATCATATCAACGCATTGGCAAACTGGCGGGATTTCCGTGACATTATTAATCCTATTAATAGGCCTATTAGCACGTGACTTAATTAATGACGTACTTGAATCGAAAGCGAGGCACTGCAATGTTGATAAAACTTTATAATTGGCCGCCATTGTTTACGGGTCAACGGAACGACAACTAGTTTTAAAAAGTACAATGTGCGTCTGATTTGACATATTTATTCAATATTTAAGTCGTCCGTAGTTCAATTACGCCGAATCGATCCATTACCATCTAAATGTAATATTTAAAATCCACCATCTCGCCGATTTAACACAGAAACGGGACATTATATGTAAATGAGTCTACGGGAACATTCGTGTATATTCGGAAATGATTGTGTATAATCGTGCCTGTTCGGCGATTTCCGCCATCTCGTCGATATAACACAGAAACGGGATATATGTAAATAAGTCTACGGGAACATTCGTGTATATTCGGAAATGATCGTGTATAATCGTGCCTGTTCGACGATTTCCGATAGAATTCCGTTTCTATATTTAGCGATATTCATTGTAGAGAAGAGTTGCCGTTCTTCAAATCTACACCCTGAAAAAAGTGGGTGCAAGTAGATGACGCTACGATCGGAAATCCAGTTTCCCCAGGCTGTCATTTGGCTAGAAGTTAAAAAGTGAAAAATTGACAGACTGGAACCCAGGCTAGGTATTATTGAGAACGGTATAGAAACGCGTGCGAATTGTGACGTCAACACTTTTAATCAACCAGCAACGTATTATGGGTAACTGCGTAATAACAATGGACATATTATGTATTAGTGATTACTAATAATAATTTCTATATAAGTATAACTTTATCCTTGGTTGGCGGTGCTATTTGTCAATATATTAATAAGTATGGATTATATTTTCGTTTCAGAGTTCTACCACGATGAATTGATTTGAAATTGCCATCTGATAGATACATGCTATGAACTCTCGATACAAACTATGCTATTTGTCTATATAATAATTATATGTAAAAAGTTTCTTTTTTGCTTGAATTATTCAGTTTTCTCAGTGAAAAAATTGCTCCGTCTTGAAACAGTGGAAGATGTCATTTTCTGTCTCGTTGCTTGTGTTTTGTATTCCTCCGCAGTTGCATGCACTTTTGTATTCCTCCGCGGTTGCATGCACTTTTGTATGTCAGCTATTTACTGACACTCATGAACATTTAGTTATAAAATAGTATGTTCCAATGAATATGCTTTGTCTGTCGTTTCCAATATTGACAGCGGACTATTGAGACTAACTTCAAAATTAACAAGACGAATTATTTATTGTGAACGTTCACACTAACATAAGTGGTTGTACGGTTGTGTACGGTGTTACGGTTTAAATATCTATACCATCATATATATGTACACTAAATTTTAAAATATTGCAGTCAATCTACAAATATGAATTTTTTTTCAGTGTTCTGTAATTTTATCATTTGCAAGATAGATGTCGTTTCAATGAAAATTGCTAATCTCGTCGAATCTCAGTAAAGCGTAGAGGCCTAGCAATATCATACACACATCTCTGAGAGTCAAAACATCTGTACTGCTTACATGTACACTTAACAACTCTTATAAGTGTGCATGTATAAATGGTCTCATATCTCCGTCACTATTGGCCCAATAATGATGAAATTTTCAGCAAATACAGTTGAGATATATTTCATGATAGTCCATTTATTTTATTTCATAACAAACACAAATTTAACACACATGACTAATTAATGTGATGGTGCGTAAAAAGTCAATGTTGCAAAATGATAATGTCAATGATAAAACTCAGGCCGATGAGAATTAATTATTCTAATATCGCGTATGCCCACCCTGCCTGCGGATCACAGCTTGGCAACGTCGTCGCATGGAAGGGACATAAAGTCGTACATAGTTCTGGGGTAGATTTGCCCACTCTTGCCCAATCTTCGCACGGAGCTGGGCGATGGTCTGTGGCACTGCGCCGGTCCTTCTTACGCGGCGATTCAATTAGTTTAAACATATTTTATTTCCCAATATAATACATATTGAACAATGCATACATCACGCATAATCAGAATACAGAAACAGGATTAGAATGGAAGACAGAGTCTTATATAATTCTTCTCCTCTGCAAAGATTGTATGTATTTCGGTTGGCTTTTGCAATTGTGTTATAGAGTTAGGAAAGGTTTAACATGAAAACATGCGAAAATAACTACATGTTAAACATTAATAAATATCATAATATAGTGGATTATGAGTGAGAGAGCGAGAGAAAAGAATGTAGTGAGAAGAAGGTGATAAGAAGATAAGAGAGGAGAGAATGTATGCCTCATGTCACAATAATCGTTATTAATACTATTATTCAAATCGCTTACTATCAGATATGTAGGTATGTACATGTGTGAATATGAGAGTGTTTTCCTGGTCGGATAGGGCCGGATTTCCTGATAGGAGGGTTTCGAGATCTATGTTGAAATTGTGAAGATTGTTATTTAGAGTTGTACGGCAAACATTGTACATTCTACACTCAAAGAAGTAGTGGAAGTTTGTCTCCATTTGACCACAATTACATAAAGCTGTAGGAGTAATATGTTTTAGGAAAAGGTGATAGTTAAGACCACTACATTTCGTACGAAGGCGTGTATGGAGGACTTGAAGTTTTCGTGTACCCACATAAAAGTATGGAGGGACTTTGCTCTTGTTTCTATTTAGATTGGCCTTGAATGTCTGTACTGAGGGAGAGTTACGAACCGTAGAAGGCAGAGAGTTCCAATTCCGAATTGTTGAAGGCAAGAAAGAATTATAGTATAGTGACGTTCTGGAATGCACTCCGTGGATATGTTCTGAATTTCTTAAATTGTACCGGGTTTCTGCTTGTCGGGGAATCAATGAGGAGAGATAGTCAGGTGTTTGGTTGGTGTTCATTTTATAGAACATAATAAGCTTGTGTTTGTTTCTTCTGTCCGTTAAACTTTCCCATCTGGTTTCCAGGTGTAGGTTTAGCAAAGAAACGAGCTTAGTTGCTCCAGTGGCAATTCTGCCACATTCGTTTTGGATTTTATCCAGCTGTTCCATCTCATATTTGGTACAGTTGCTCCATACAACATCAGCATATTCAAGGAGAGGCCTTATAAAGGAAAGATATATAATTTCAAGTGATCTACGATCAAGCGAGAATTTTAGTTTCCGCATAATATTGACTCGTTTCCATGCTTTCTCGATAATATAGTCCATATGCGAATGCCAACTACAGTCGTTAGATAGAAATATCCCAAGATGTTTATGGTCTGGCACTTCAGGGATGCGTTGGTCAAACATAAAGAGAGGAGGATGTAGTTGCTGATGTCGCTTCCTTGAGATGAGAACAGATTCGGACTTTGCTGGGTTGAAAGTTACAAGCCATTTGTTAGCCCATGTAGAAATTCTGACTATATCGTTTTGGAGACGGTCTGCAGCTGTACGAGGTTGCTCAACGATCACATATAGACTTGTATCGTCTGCAAATAAGTTGATGGAGGAAGAGATGTCGTCGACAATGTCGTTGATGAAAATGATGAAAAGCATAGGACCTAGGATTGACCCCTGTGGAACTCCGGCTCTTATATTTGCCCATGTCGATTTGCTTCCAGGAAGAACAACTCTTTGTCTTCGGTTGGACAGATAATCTGAAAACCATTGAAAAAGAGGACCGGATATACCTGCGTGTAATAGTTTTGCCAGTAGACCTTTATGCCAGACTTTATCAAAGGCTTTACTTATATCGAAGAAGACCGTTCTCACTTCGAGACCATCATCGAGAGCTTTAAAGAGAGCGATTCAATTCATCCCATATAGTTTCTATAATGTTTAAGACTTTGGTGGTATGTCCATCACATTGATGTGGTTAGCATTCATGATGCGCCATCCTGCAGCAACCGCAATCCTCTATTGTTCCTAAACATGGGTATTACCTCAGTTTGGAGCACGTCATGTTGGTACCGGGCGGCGTTCAGATATGGCGTCCATGCGTCCCGCGCGTTTCTCCGGCCGTCTTGACAGCTGTACGTGTTCTCTGCTGACGATGTACATGTACGATGTGATTATCTTGTGCAGCTGTTGTACAACGCCCACGTGGTCTGCGAGGGAGGTTACCAACGTTACCAGTCGCTCTGTACTTAAGCACCAGCTTTCTGATGGTGTTGCGTTGTACACCCATGCGTCGCGCAACCTGCAAATGATACGGATAACATGAAATTAGTAATTAAAATATATAATTTATTTTTTATGGATATTTTCGATAAAAAACTGAATGTTAGTGACTTTCAATTTTTATAACACAAAGAAACTTAATTAATTAGTGACATTGAATTAACTTTGAGACGTACCTCTGTTTTGTGTATACCGGCGTTGATGAAGCCGACGGCTATTCCTCGTTCAGCTATAGTCAGCCTGCCCATGTCATGTTTTTCTGATGTGTGGATAGTAATCAAGTCCACAACGACCAAATGCAGTTTTATGTTGTGCCAGCGCACCATTTCCTCGTGCATTGTGTTGATTTTGACGTTGCGTGGTTTAACGCGCCGTATCGATTAAACTGAACACATGGAGCACGGGATAATACTCGAAATGTAGTCAATAGCCAGTACTCAAAATTTCGTGCAAAAATATTGATAAATAAAAATGTTATACGGAAATCAAAGATGCACACTTATAAGAGTTGTCAAGTGTATGCTTAAAACCTAGATCTACTAACATTTCCTTGCTGACTGGATCTTTCTTGTTCACAAGTTTCTTTCATGTACGTTTAGCAGAATTTAATAAATTTGTCACAAACGTATTGTCAGTAGGATCCGATAAATTGTTCATTGAATGAGCCCACTTAATGCCGTACACAGTTGCAGAAATAACATGACTTGAACACTTTCTGTCTATTAAGTCTGTTAAATATAATGCTAAACATATAGATGATGCTAGGAGGGCTGATCCTCCTTTTATATTTAGAAATAATGAAAGAATCCCATATTTTAAAATATGAAAAGTACTTATTAACGGTATTGTCACTCTTTGATTCCACAAGATGGCTAGCCATATTGGAAGCCAAGTCCTTCAGGGTTGGGTCTTCGATACCGGCCCTCGCTATCTCATCGTCTATGGTTTTCCTCAGGTTCAAGCCTGCACAAACAAAAATACAATTATTCCCTGTACAAATCTAATTGCCATTAAACCAAATTTTAAGAGCCTGTCGTCCAATATTCCATTTCTGCCCCTACCTCGTCTCGTAAGCACTCCTGGCTGAAACATGAACTAATCAGTAATAAAATTGGCTTTGTCATAGCCATCCGATTACATAACTGGCCAGAAGGGAGCTGACCGCCATTTAGGGACAACCAATGTACATGTACATTTTTCTTTCCGTATTTTATTTAGACATTTCATAACTAATCTTGGTGGAGGAACCAACCAATTGTTTTCTGAAGACCAGCTTTGAACAAAAGCGTTCTATTTATAGCTACTGTTAACGGATTAACGACCATAGGCGCTGATTGCACTTCTGTTATGCAAGACTTTGCAATTAACGTTTTTATTTCAGCAGAAACAAAACTAGCATTTTCAAAAGCAGACTTGTTATTTCAACCGCACATGGTATACTGTTATAAATAAAATTTTAAATTTTGAAAAGAAAAAGTTATATTTAGCTTTTGTGGATTTTCGAAAAGCATTCGATATGGTATACAGACATGGCATCTGGTTTAAATTGTTAAAATATGGAGCCTCAACAAAAATTGTTAGAATGTTAAAAGTTATGTATGAAAATGTGAAATCATGTGTTAGAGTCAATGGTACAACTTCCGATTATTTCGAAAGCTATATGGGTGTGAAACAGGGTGAACCATTATCCCCCTTATTGTTTTTGTTTTTTATTAATGACATGCAAGCATATGTAAATGCTGAATCAACTGATGTTTTCACTGTAGAGGAATTGCAACTGTTCCTTTTATTATTTGCTGATGACACAGTGCTTTTTTCGTATACGAAAGAAGGATTGCAGAACTTGTTAAATAAGTTGCATTGTTACTGTATGAAGTGGGGTATAACAGTAAATACAGAAAAAACAGTTGTTATGCTATGTAAACAGGGTAATAGGGACGAATCGTTTGATGTGTTTTATGACAGTCGAAAACTTCAGAATGTTAAAACTTTTATTTATTTAGGAGTTACTATTTCGTCTAATGGACGTTTTTTTCAGTCGCAAAAGGCATTATCAAACCAAGCTTTAAAGGCTCTTTTTTCACTAAGTTCTTTATTTGATATTGTGTCCTTAGATATATCTGAAAAAGTACAGTTGTTTGATTCTATGGTTTTACCTATTTTAAATTATGGGTCTGAAATATGGGGTTTACATAAGGCCCCTAATATTGAACGTGTACATATGAAATTTATGAAACAATTGATTAATGTTCGACAGCAGACAACAAATGCTGCCGTGTATGGAGAACTAGGTCGAATTCCTTTAATTGTGCATAGAAAGATAAGAATAATAAAATATTGGTATAAATTATTGAAACAGCCTGATTCTCTCATGTATAAATTGCTTCATATGAAAGATAGGCATGGTAATAATTTGAACAAATGGTATGGTGATGTCAAATCGTTGCTAAACAACTTAGGATTTGCTTATTTATGTGACATTGTTGATGTAACTAATATACCGATAAATAGTGTTATACAGCGCATCAAAGATCAATATGTACAACAATGGTATTCTGAAATAAGCCATTTGCCTAAATTAGAAACATATTGTACATTTAAAAGCGTTTTCCAACAGGAGAAATATTTAAGCTGTATCAATAGCATTAATCATCGCACAGCTCTAACTAGATTTAGATGCTCGGCACATAAATTGTTAATAGAAGAAGGAAGACATAGAAATATTGAAAGGGAAAATAGAATTTGTACAAAATGTAACATGAAAGCAGTAGAAACAGAGTACCATTTTCTACTCGTTTGTCCATTTTATAGAGAAATTAGGTGCAACTGCTTACCGAATTATTATTGTTCTTGGCCTACTTTACAGAAATTTAAAACTATTATGATATCGAACCAAAAAAGTGTATTAAATAAATTGTCGAGATATATAGTTTTAGCAAATAGTAAACGTGATATTACATGATTATTTTAGTATGTATATAGTATAGAGCACAATTGTCAACAGTAGGGTGTATTGATCTATAGTTTAATGATAAATAATTGTTATTATGTTAAAAACAATTATATATATATATATGTATGTGTGTGTGTGTGTGTGTGTGTGTGTATATGGATATTTATGTGTACGTATATATGTATATATATTTGTTTTAATAATACAATATATTCTAATTACATGTAATTAATAATACACACACTTTTCTCAATTTATAGAATGATGTATGTTAGTTTTATTATAACCGCCATGTTATTTGATTTATGGCGATGAACATGTTATATGTTTATGCCAAATAAAATATATTGAATTGAAAATTGAATTGTTAAATGGCAACTTGTAGCCTTGATCGATAACATCTAATATATATTCACTGGCACCAGCCTCTTTCCAGTGACTCAAGCATTGTTTTAATTTCGCCACCGGTATAACTACAGTGGATTTAATAGGTTCAATATACACTTGGAAATCATGCTTGAATCAATTGTACATGTATTAAGCTCAACCGTTTCGCAATCGATTGTTTCGCAATCGAGCTCAAATAAATTTGTATAAACTAAGCTCAACCATCAGCGTGTTATTCGTAGTCTCAGTATGCACCGACCTAGGTAATAAGTTCGAATCCTTATAGAGTCATACGGATTACTTATAGAGTCATACGGATTAATTACCCGTGATGTACTCTCTAGATACACGACGACCAATAGTACATATTTCACTTTTTCACGTGAATTAACTATTCATTTACAGGTGACTCTTTTCTGTGTTTCTATGTATGCTTTCTATGTATTGTATAACACATAATCACTGTAATAAACATTTTTTTAACTTAATACTTACTTTCAATATATCGGCACATTCTGTGTAATACCGGTAATACATTGTCCTGCTTTATATAAGGAGTGTACATATGTCGACCCGGGCTCGTACATACATTTTCTCATGACGTCACAGATTCATACAAAATTCTGAACCGTTCCAACTGCATATAGAAGATTCCAGACCGTCCCAGCTGCATCGAAACCTTCCGGACTGTTCCAGCTGCATATATAGAAAATTCAGGACCGCCGTTCTATTTACATATAAATTTCCAGACCGCCTCAGCTGCATAGACAATTCCAGACCGTCCTAGCTGCATAGACAATTCCAGACCGTCCTAGCTGCATAGACAATTCCAGACCGTCCTAGCTGCATAGACAATTCCAGACCGTCCTAGCTGCATAGACAATTCCAGACCGTCCTAGCTGTTAGACAATTCCAGACCGTCCTAACTGCATAGACAATTCCAGACCGTCCTAGCTGCATAGACAATTCCAGACCGTCCTAGCTGCATAGACAATTCCAGACCGTCCTAGCTGCATAGACAATTCCAGACCGTCATAGCATAGAAAATTCAGGACTGTTCCATCTACATAGAAATTGTTCTACTTAAGTATTGTAATTTATATACAAGATAGCTCAAAACAGGTGAACCTAGATGCTCGTTCCGTAAGCTGAAATATATGCGCGTGTTTTACGTTTATTTATCGTCGTTACCGATTACCAATAATTATGAAGAAATCATTTCAGATTTTGGAGAATAGTGCAATAATACAGACAGACGCACACTCCATAGTCTCATCTGGTTCTTTTACGTGCACGGTGCAAAGCACCGACACGAGACCTCGGTTTAAAGACTCATCCGAAAGAATATATGAGTCATTATAGCATGGTATACATAGCGGATGATCGAATCTGAGAGGTTTAGATCACTTGTCCAGCGTGTAGCAACATAATGAAATCTACGGACTACATACTATGTATATTACTACATAGATTGCAATCACGTGACTAAATATCACGTGATTTACAACACGTCACCGTCTTATGCGTGAAACATGTAGAAAGCAATAACATAGACGCCCGTGACGTCAGCACATTATAAATAGACTATTCGATTTCATAGGCGACAGCCTACTGATGTATATTTATAGGCGACGGCCTACTGATGTATATTAATAGGTGACGACCTACTGATGTATATTTTAGGCGACGGCTTACGGATGTATATTTTAGGCGACGACCTCTTGATGTATATTTATAGGCGACGGCCTATTAATGTATATTTATAGGCGACGGCCTACTGGTGTATTTTATAGGCGACGGCCTACTAATGTATATTTATAGGCGACGGCCTACTGGTGTATTTTATAGGCGACGACCTACTAATGTATATTTATAGGCGACGGCCTACTAATGTATATTTATAGGCGACGGCCTACTGGTGTATCTTATAGGCGACGGCCTACTAATGTATATTTATAGGCGACGGCCTACTGGTGTATTTTATAGGCGACGGCCTACTAATGTATATTTATAGGCGACGGCCTACTAATGTATATTTATAGGCGACGGCCTACTGGTGTATTTTATAGGCGACGGCCTACTAATGTATATTTATAGGCGACGGCCTACTAATGTATATTTATAGGCGACGGCCTACTGGTGTATTTTATAGGCGACGGCCTACTAATGTATATTCATAGGCGACGGCCTACTGGTGTATTTTATAGGCGACGGCCTACTAATGTATATTTATAGGCGACGGTCTACTAATGTATATTTATAGGCGACGGCCTACTGGTGTATTTTATAGGCGACGGCCTACTGATGTATATTTTAGGCGACATCCTCTTGGTGTATATTTATAGGCAACAGCCTACTGATGTAAATTTATAAGCAACAGCCTACTGATGTAAATTTATAAGCAACAGCCTACTGATGTAAATTTATAAGCAACATCCTACTGATGTAAATTTATAAGCAACAGCCTACTGATGTAAATTTATAAGCAACAGCCTACTGGTGTAAATTTATAAGCAACAGCCTACTAATGTATATTTATAAGCAACAGCCTACTAATGTATATTTATAAGCAACATCCTACTGGTGTAAATTGATAAGCAACAGCCTACTGGTGTATATTTATAAGCAACAGCCTACTAATGTATATTTATAAGCAACAGCCTACTGGTGTAAATTGATAAGCAACAGCCTACTGGTGTATATTTATAAGCAACAACCTACTTGTGTAAATGTATAAGCAACAACCTACTGGTGTAAATTTATAAGCAACAGCCTACTGGTGTAAATTTATAAGCAACAACCTACTTGTGTAAATGTATAAGCAACAGCCTACTAATGTATATTTATAAGCAACAGCCTACTGGTGTAAATTGATAAGCAACAGCCTACTGGTGTATATTTATAAGCAACAGCATATTCGTGTATATTTATAAGCAACAGTCTACTTGTATAAATTGATAAGCAACAGCCTACTGATGTAAATTTATAAGCAACAGTCTACTAATGTATATTTATAAGCAACAGCCTATTCCTGTATATTTTAAGCAACAGCCTAATGGTGTAAATTTATAAGCAACAGTCTACTGGTGTAAATTTATAAGCAACAGCCTACTAATGTATATTTATAAGCAACAGCCTACTAATGTATATTTATAAGCAACAGCCTACTGGTGTAAATTGATAAGCAACAGCCTACTGGTGTAAATTTATAAGCAACAGCCTACTGGTGTAAATTTATAAGCAACAACCTACTTGTGTAAATGTATAAGCAACAGCCTACTAATGTATATTATAAGCAACAGCCTACTGGTGTAAATTGATAAGCAATAGCCTACTGGTGTAAATTGATAAGCAACAGCCTACTGGTGTATATTTATAAGCAACAGCATATTCGTGTATATTTATAAGCAACAGTCTACTTGTATAAATTGATAAGCAACAGCCTACTGGTGTATCTTTATAAGCAACAGCATATTCGTGTATATTTATAAGCAACAATCTACTTGTATAAATTGATAAGCAACAGCCTACTGATGTAAATTTATAAGCAACAGTCTACTAATGTAAATTGATAAGCAACAGCCTACTCGTGTAAACTTTATAAGCAACATCCTACTGGTGTAAATTTATAAGCAACAGTCTACTGATGTAAATTGATAAGCAACAGCCTACATGTATATTCATAAGCAACAGCCTACTGGTGTAAATTTATAAGCAACTGCTTACTGGTGTATATGTATAGGCAACAATCTACTGATGTATATTTATAAGCAACAGCCTATTCCTGTATATTTTAAGCAACATCCTACTGGTGTACATTTATAAGCAACAGTCTACTAATGTATATTTATAAGCAACAGCCTACAGGTGTATATTTATAAGCAACAACCTACTTGTGTAAATGTATAAGCAACAGCCTACTGGTGTAAATTTATAAGCAACAGTCTACTAATGTACATTCATAAGCAACAGCCTACTGGTGTAAATTTATAAGCAACAGCCTGCTGGTGTAAATTGATAAGCAACAAACAGCCTACTGGTGTATATTTATAAGCAACAGCCTACTGGTGTAAATTGATAAGCAACAAACAGCCTACTGGTGTATATTTATAAGCAACAGCCTATTCGTGTATATTTATAAGCAACAGCCTACTGATGTAAATTGATAAGCAACAGCCTACTGATGTAAATTGATAAGCAACAGCCTACTCGTGTATATTTATAAGCAACGGCCTACTGATGTAAATTGATAAGCAACAGCCTACTCGTGTATATTTATAAGCAACAGCATACTGGTGTATATGTATAAGCAACAGCCTACTGGTGTATATGTATAAGCAACAGCCTACTGGTGTAAATTTATAAGCAACAGCCTACTGATGTGAATTCCAACGCCACGTAACCGGTTTCGTACATTTTTAGTTGATACATGACGTCCGTGAGTCCCCCTCGTATGCATAACTGTCATTGTAGCTGGTAGAAAACGATCGCGGAGATGTGATAGGATCATGTATCTGTCCTATCCTTGTGTTGTCACCCTCTGTTATTATTACGACGTGTACATTTTACTCTCACACCGCCTGTCAAATCTCAACAAAATAACCATACGTTTGATTTAACATACCGTTTAACCATTCAAAAGTCGTGATATCGCAGTGGATGCGCGTTCGCTTCAGGTGCGAAAGGTCCGGAGTTCGAGACCTGCTGGAGCCGTTACGATTGTGTCCTTAGGCAAGGCATTTAAATTCCACGTTGCCTCTTCTCTCTCCCTCGTGGCGATGGATTCCATCATGAATGAGGTTTCGAGAGTGATTTATATAAGTTGAAATAACTTGTTTCGCAATCGAGCTAAAATAAATTTGTATAAACTATATATCTTTGATATTGTACTGTTTTCAGGTTAGTTAAGTTATATTAGTATTTTGGTAATTTATTACACCCTAATGACGTATTTGAACGAGTTGAGGGCTTGTTTGTATTTTAAAGGAATATGCTTGACTGTGTACATTGTTTCACCATCATATGCATTGTTTTCATTAAGTCGTGGCATTCGCCATCACCATGTTAGGGTTACATGTTGCATATTTTGTGTAGTTAGGTGCAACCACGAATAAATATATATATATCTTTGATATTGTACTGTTTTCAGTGTCCTGCTGATCCGAAACGTCCACAATCAAAATAAAATAGTTTGCCATGTACATCTGGCTGTGGCCAGAACAATAGTTCACCGACTGAGCAGGCCGTAAATATTACACGTATTTACACATAGATATACATATAAATGGCTATGATTGTGGAAGCTCATTTGCATAAAATGTATGCATTATGTTTGCACTGTTCGCTAACTGTATATAATATGTATGTATGTCCTCATGGGCTTGACAGCCTACTGGAATTTAATAAAATAAACTATCAAACTATCATATTGCTGATAAAACCATGATTAAGCCTGCTGTTAAACCATTTTGTTCTATTTAATTGGCAAGTTGAAAACACACTGGGTTTGTTATCATTTTGCCAGCAGTGTGAGGTAATATAATGGTTTAGTTCATTTTTCTATTGGTGTATTTACGAATATCATTTTGATGAAAGGGAAGTAACTATTATATAACTTTATAGGATTGTCCTTAAACAGTAGCCGGTTTCATAATGAAGAAACAGTGTTTTATTTCTCAAGCATGTATTCTAATGATTATTATATAATTATACCTTTATCATAGTTCTGTGTGATTTCACATCTTGGACATTCAAACAGCATCCAAAATACAAGCTATGGCGTTCAGAACGGTCTTGAGGAATCCCATATAGGCGATTCCAGGAATCCCATATCGGCGATTCCAGGCACAATTCCTATACTATGGACACGCATATTCATTAATCTTAAAATATAAGTCTATAGCGTCTCTGGGACAACGGTGTGAATACCGAAAATCGGTTATACCAGGTTAAATATGTTCGCATGATATTCACTCTGTCACCGCGGAGTACCATTGTATCAAATTCAATGATGACTTTCAAGTCCATTTAGATTAAACATTATTTATTTCATTTGTTTTACATTTAATCAAGAAATGAACATTTTACATATAATTTTAGCATACATACTGAAAGGGTTCATTTTGTACGATTTTGCTAGTATCGCCTATATTGGGTTCTGAAGGATATGTTTTATGGGGATATCGTGTATTTTGGGAGTTGTTTATTATTTCATAGAGATAAAGGAGTAAAGGTTGGTAAATAAATGTAATCCCAATATCTAATATACAGTCAAACCTGTGTTAGCGGTAACCTCTATTAAGCAGCCAACCTCTATTAAGCAGCCAACCTCTATTAAGCAGCCAGTAAACAAACTCCCACTGTGGCAATTGGTTCATCATTTAACCTGTGTTAAGCAGCCAGATTTTACCACTCCCTTGGCTGGCCGCTTAAGACAGGTTTGACTGTAGTTCATTTTTTCTTTTTGGTAATAATGCATTTTCAGAAATATTTGAGAAATTATGTGACTGGAGAGGATTAGTTGATGTATAGAAAAGATGTGGTATAAGAATTCAGATTAGTGTTTATTAATGTAAGATAGGATTTTATTTCATCTATTAATTTAAAAAGCATATCCTACACTAATAAACACAAATATCCACTATTTCAATTTTTCTTTAAAAATGGGAGCCGATTTCGGCATGTTCATGCATGCATATAAATTTTGTTTAATATATAAATTTGTATATACTGTATCGTTGTTTGAATAAATGTTTAAACTAAAACTAGTAGAACCGATTTTCAGATTTTCCGGAGGAGCAATAATTTTGAAATTAATGAATATTTGTGTTCATTTTGTATGATTTGTTTTCTTGAAATCGCCTACATGAGGTTCAGATGACACACTTTTATGGGCATATCGTGCAGTTTGTTGGCCTATCGTGCAGTTTACGGGCATATCGTGCAGTTGGTGGGCATATCGTGCCGTTTATGGGCATATCGTGCAGTTTATGGGCATCGTGCAGTTTATGGGCATATCGTGCAGGTTGTGGGCATATCGTGTAGTTTATGGGAATATCGTGCAGGTTATGGGCATATCGTGCAGTTTATGGGCATATCGTGTAGTTTATGGGCATATCGTGCAGGTTGTGGGCATACCGTGCAGTTATGGGCATATCCTGTAGTTTATGGTAATATCGTGCAGGTTGTGGGCATATCGTGCAGTTTATGGGAATATCGTGTAGTTTATGGGCATATCGTGCAGGTTGTGGGCATATCGTGCAGTTATGGGAATATCGTGCAGTTTAAGGTAATATCGTGCAGGTTGTGGCTATCGTGCAGTTTATGGGAATATCGTGTAGTTTATGGGCATATCGTGCAGTTGTGGGCATATCGTGCAGTTTAATGTAATATCCTGCAGGTTGTGGGCATATCGTGCAGTTTATGGGAATATCGTGCAGTTTATGGGAATATCGTGCAGTTTATGGGCATATCGTGTAGTTTATGGGCATATCGTGCAGTTTATGGGCATATCGTGCAGTTTGTGGGCATATCGTGCAGTTATGTGCACATCGTGCAGTTTATGGTCATATCGTGCAGTTTGTGGGCATATCGTGCAGTTTATGGGCATATCGTGCAGGTTGTGGGCATATCGTGCAGTTTATGGGAATATCGTGCAGTTTAATGTAATATCCTGTAGGTGGTGGGCATATCGTGCAGTTTATGGGAATATCGTGTAGTTTATGGGAATATCGTGTAGTTTATGGGCATATCGTGTAGTTTATGGGCATATCGTGCAGTTTATGGGCATATCGTGCAGTTTATGGGCATATCGTGCAGTTTGTGGGAATATCGTGCAGTTTATGGGCATATCGTGCAGGTTGTGGGCATATCGTGCAGTATATGGGCATATCGTGCAGTTTATGGGCATATCGTGCAGGTTGGTGGGCATATCGTGCAGTTTATGGGAATATCGTGCAGTTTATGGGCATATCGTGCAGTTTATGGGCATATCGTGCAGTTTGTGGGCATATCGTGCAGTTTGTGGGCATATCGTGCAGTTTATGGGCATATCGTGCAGTTTATGGGCATATCGTATAGTTTGTGGGCATATCTTGCAGTTTGTGGGCATATCGTGTAGTTTGTGGGCATATCGTGTAGTTTGTGGTCATATCGTATAGTTTGTGGGCATATCGTGCAGTTTGTGGGCATATCGTGCAGTTTGTGGGCATATCGTGCAGTTTGTGGACATATCGTGCAGTTTATGGGCATATCGTGCAGGTTGTGGGCATATCGTGTAGTTTGTGGGCACATCGTGCAGTTTGTGGGCATATAGTGCAGTTTGTGGGCATATCGTGTGTGTTGTGGGCATATCGTACAGTTTGTTGGCATATCGTGCGGTTTACGGGCATATCGTGCATTTTACGGACATATCGTGTAGTTTGTTGGCATATCGTGTAGTTTATGGGCATATCGTGCAGGTTGTGGGCATATCGTGCAGTTTATGGGATTATCGTACCATTTATGGGCATATCGTGTAGTTTATGGGCATATCGTGCAGGTTGTGGGCATACCGTGCAGTTTATGGGCATATCGTGCAGTTTGTGGACATCTCGTGCAGTTTATGGGCATATCGTGCAGTTTATGGGCATATCGTGCAGGTTGTGGGCATATCGTGTAGTTTGTGGGCATATCGTGCAGTTAGTGGGACTATCGTGCAGTTTGTGGGCATATAGTGCAGTTTGTGGGCATATCGTGTGTGTTGTGGGCATATCGTACAGTTTGTTGGCATATCGTGCGGTTTACGGGCATATCGTGCATTTTACGGACATATCGTGTAGTTTGTTGGCATATCGTGTAGTTTATGGGCATATCGTGCAGGTTGTGGGCATATCGTGCATATTATGGGATTATCGTGCCGTTTATGGGCATATCGTGTAGTTTGTGGGCATATCGTGCAGGTTGTGGGCATACCGTGCAGTTTATGGGCATATCGTGTAGTTTATGGGAATATCGTGCAGGTTATGGGCATATCGTGCAGTTTATAGGAATATCGTGCAGTTTATGGGAATATCGTGTAGTTTGTGGGCATGTCCTGCACTTTATGGGCATATCGTGCATTTTGTGGGCATATCGTGCAGGTTGTTGGCATATCGTGCAGTTTATGGGCATATCGTGCAGTTTATGGGTATATTGTGCAGTTTGTGGGCATATCGTGCAGTTTATGGGATATCGTGCAGTTTATGGGCATATCGTGCATATTTTGGGCATATAATGTGGTTTGTGGGCATATCGTGCAGTTTGTGGGCATATCATATAGTTTGTGGGCATATCGTGCAGTTTGTGGGCATATCGTGCAGTTTGTGGCATATCGTGCAGTTTGTGGACATATCGTGCAGTTTATGGGCATATCGTGCAGTTTATGGGCATATCGTGCAGGTTGTGGGCATATCGTGCAGTTTGTGGGCATATAGTGCAGTTTGTGGGCATATCGTGTGTTTGTGGGCATATCGTGCAGTGTGTGGGCATATCGTACAGATTATGGACATATCGTGTAGTTTGTGGGCATATCGTGCAGTTTATGGGCATATCGTGTAGTGTATGGGCATATAGTGCAGTTTGTGGGCATATCGTGCAGGTTGTGGGCATATCGTGCAGGTTGTGGGCATATCGTGCAGGTTGTGGGCATATCGTGCAGTTTATGGGCATATCGTGTAGTTTGTGGGCATATCGTGTAGTTTATGGGCATATCGTGCAGATTTTGGGCATATCGTGTAGTTTGTGGGCATATCTTGTAGATTGTGGGCACATCGTGCAGTTTATGGGAATATCGTGTAGTTTGTGGGCATGTCCTGCACTTTATGGGCATATCGTGCATTTTGTGGGCATATCGTGCAGGTTGTTGGCATATCGTGCAGTTTATGGGCATATCGTGCAGTTTATGGGTATATTGTGCAGTTTGTGGGCATATCGTGCAGTTTATGGGATATCGTGCAGTTTATGGGCATATCGTGCAGGTTGTGGGCATGTCGTGCAGTTTACGGGCACATCGTGCAGTTTGTGGGCATATCGTGTAGTTTATGGGCATAGCGTGCAGTTTATGGGCATATCGTGTAGTTTATGGACATATCGTGCAGTTTGTGGGCATATCGTGCAGTTTATGGGCATAAGTTGCAGTTTATGGGCATATCGTGCAGATTGGTGGGCATATCGTGCAGTTTATGGGAACATCGTGTAGTATGTGGGCATGTCGTGCAGTTCATGGGCATATCGTGCACTTTGTGGGCATATCGTGCAGTTTATGGGCATATCGTGCAGTTTGTGGGCATATCGTGTAGTTTGTGGGCATATCGTGTAGTTTATGGGCATATCGTGCAGGTTTTGGGCATATCGTGTAGTTTGTGGGCATATCTTGTAGTTTGTGGGCATATCGTGCAGTTTGTGGGCATATCGTATAGATTGTGGGCATATCGTGCAGTTTGTGGGCGAATCGTGCAGTTTGTGGGCATATCGTGCAATTTGTGGACGTCTCGTGCAGTTTATGGGCATATCGTGCAGTTTATGGTCATATCGTGCAGGTTGTGGGCATATCGTGTAGTTTGTGGGCATATCGTGCAGTTAGTGGGACTATCGTGCAGTTTGTGGGCATATGGTGCAGTTTGTGGGCATATCGTGTGTGTTGTGGGCACATCGTACAGTTTGTGGGCATATCGTGCGGTTTACGGGCATATCGTGCAGTTTACGGACATATCGTATAGTTTGTTGGCATATCGTGCAGTTTATGGGATTATCGTGCCGTTTATGGGCATATCGTGTAGTTTATGGGCATATCGTGCAGGTTGTGGGCATATCGTGCAGTTTATGGGATTATCGTGCCGTTTATGGGCATATCGTGTAGTTTATGGGCATATCGTGCAGGTTGTGGGCATACCGTGCAGTTTATGGGCATATCGTGTAGTTTATGGGAATATCGTGCAGGTTATGGGCATATCGTGCAGTTTATAGGAATATCGTGTAGAATATGGGCATATCGTGCAGGTTGTGGACATATCGTGCAGTTTATGGGCATATCGTGAAGTTTATGGGCATATCGTGTAGTTTATGGGCATATCGTGCAGATTTTGGGCATATAATATGGTTTGTGGGCATATCGTGCAGTTTGTGGGCATATCGTATAGTTTGTGGGCATATCGTGCAGTTTGTGGTCATATCGTGCAGTTTGAGGGCATATCGTGCAGTTTGTTGACATATCGTGCAGTTTATGGGCATATCGTGCAGTTTATGGGCATATCGTGCAGGTTGTGGGCATATCGTGCAGTTTGTGGGCATATAGTGCAGTTTGTGGGCATATCGTGTGTGTTGTGGGCATAACGTGCAGTGTGTGGGCATATCGTACAGATTATGGACATATCGTGTAGTTTGTGGGCATATCGTGCAGTTTATGGGCATATCGTGTAGTGTATGAGCATACAGTGCAGTATGTGGGCATATCGTGCAGGTTGTGGGCATATCGTGCAGGTTGTGGGCATATTGTGCAGTTTATGGGCATATCGTGCAGTTTATGGGCATAAGTTGCAGTTTATGGGCATATCGTGCAGATTGGTGGGCATATCGTGCAGTTTATGGGAACATCGTGTAGTATGTGGGCATGTCGTGCAGTTTATGGGCATATCGTGCACTTTGTGGGCATATCGTGCAGTTTATGGGCATATCGTGCAGTTTGTGGGCATATCGTGTAGTTTGTGGGCATATCGTGTAGTTTATGGGCATATCGTGCAGGTTTTGGGCATATCGTGTAGTTTGTGGGCATATCTTGTAGTTTGTGGGCATATCGTGCAGTTTGTGGGCATATCGTATAGATTGTGGGCATATCGTGCAGTTTGTGGGCAAATCGTGCAGTTTGTGGGCATATCGTGCAATTTGTGGACGTCTCGTGCAGTTTATGGGCATATCGTGCAGTTTATGGTCATATCGTGCAGGTTGTGGGCATATCGTGTAGTTTGTGGGCATATCGTGCAGTTAGTGGGACTATCGTGCAGTTTGTGGGCATATAGTGCAGTTTGTGGGCATATCGTGTGTGTTGTGGGCACATCGTACAGTTTGTGGGCATATCGTGCGGTTTACGGGCATATCGTGCAGTTTACGGACATATCGTATAGTTTGTTGGCATATTGTGCAGTTTATGGGATTATCGTGCCGTTTATGGGCACATCGTGTAGTTTATGGGCATATCGTGCAGGTTGTGGGCATATCGTGCAGTTTATGGGATTATCGTGCCGTTTATGGGCATATCGTGTAGTTTATGGGCATATCGTGCAGGTTGTGGGCATACCGTGCAGTTTATGGGCATATCGTGTAGTTTATGGGAATATCGTGCAGGTTATGGGCATATCGTGCAGTTTATAGGAATATCGTGTAGAATATGGGCATATCGTGCAGGTTGTGGGCATATCGTGCAGTTTATGGGCATATCGTGAAGTTTATGGGCATATCGTGTAGTTTATGGGCATATCGTGCAGATTTTGGGCATATAATATGGTTTGTGGGCATATCGTGCAGTTTGTGGGCATATCGTATAGTTTGTGGGCATATCGTGCAGTTTGTGGTCATATCGTGCAGTTTGAGGGCATATCGTGCAGTTTGTGGACATATCGTGCAGTTTATGGGCATATCGTGCAGTTTATGGGCATATCGTGCAGGTTGTGGGCATATCGTGCAGTTTGTGGGCATATAGTGCAGTTTGTGGGCATATCGTGTGTGTTGTGGGCATAACGTGCAGTGTGTGGGCATATCGTACAGATTATGGACATATCGTGTAGTTTGTGGGCATATCGTGCAGTTTATGGGCATATCGTGCAGGTTGTGGGCATATCGTACAGGTTGTGGGCATATTGTGCAGTTTATGGGCATATCGTGTAGTTTGTGGGCATATCGTGTAGTTTATGGGCATATCGTGCAGATTTTGGGCATATCGTGTAGTTTGTGGGCATATCTTGTAGTTTGTGGGCATATCGTGCAGTTTGTGGGCATATCGTATAGTTTGTGGGCATATCATGCAGTTTGTGGGCATATCGTGTAGTTTATGGGAATGTCGTTCAGGTTGTGGACATATCGTGCAGTTTATGGGCATATCGTGCAGTTTATGGGCATATCGTGCAGGTTGTGGGCATATCGTGCAGTTTACGGGCACATCGTGCAGTTTGTGGGCATATCGTGTAGTTTGTGGGCATATCGTGCAATTAGTGGGAATATCGTGCATTTTGTGGGCATATAGTGCAGTTTGTGGGCATATCGTGTGTGTTGTGGGCATATCGTGCAGTGTGTGGGCATATCGTGCGGTTTACGGGCATATCGTGCAGTTTATGGACATATCGTGTAGTTTGTGGGCATATCGTGCAGTTTATGGGAATATCGTGCCGTTTATGGGCATATCGTGTAGTGTATGGGCATGTAGTGCAGTTTGTGGGCATATCGTGCAGGTTGTGGGCATATCGTGCAGGTTGTGGGCATATCGTGCAGTTTATGGGCATACCATGCAGTTTGTGGGCATATCGTGTAGTTTATGGGCATATCGTGCAGATTTTGGGCATATCATGTAGTTTGTGGGCATATTTTGTAGTTTCTGGGCATATCGTGCAGTTTGTGGGCATATCGTATAGTTTGTGGGCATATCGTGCAGTTTTTGGGCATATCGTGCAGTTTGTGGGCATATCGTGCAGTTTATGGGCATATCGTGCAGGATGTGGGCATATCGTGCAGTTTACGGGCACATCGTGCAGTTTGTGGGCATATCGTGTAGTTTGTGGGCATATCGTGCAGTTAGTGGGAATATCGTGCAGTTTATGGGAATATCGTGTGTGTTGTGGGCATATCGTGCAGTTTGTGGGCATATCGTGCGGGTTACGGGCATATCGTGCAGTTTATGGACATATCGTATAGTTTGTGGGCATATCGTGCAGTTTATGGGAATATCGTGCCGTTTATGGGCATATAGTCCAGTTTGTGGGCATATTGTGCAGGTTGTGGGCATATCGTGCAGTTTATGGGATTATCGTGCCGTTTATGGTCATATCGTGTAGTTAATGGGCATATCGTGCAGGTTGTGGGCATACCGTGTAGTTTGTGGGCATATCGTGTAGTTTATGGGCATATCCTGCAGGTTTTGGGCATATCGTATAGTTTGTGGGCATATCTTGTAGTTTGTGGGCATATCGTGTAGTTTGTGGGCATATCTTGTAGTTTGTGGTCATATCGTATAGCTTGTGGGCATATCGTGCAGTTTGTGGGCATATCGTGCAGTTTGTGGGCATATCGTGCAGTTTGTGGACATATCGTGCAGTTTATGGGCATATCGTGCAGGTTGTAGGCATATCGTGTAGTTTGTGGGCATATCGTGCAGTTAATGCGAATATCGTGCAGTTTATGGGAATATCGTGTCTGTTGTGGGCATATCGTGCAGTTTGTGGGCATATCGTGCGGCTTACGGGCATATCGTGCAGTTTATGGACATATCGTGTAGTTTGTGGGCATATCGTGCAGTTTATGGGAATATCGTGCCGTTTATGGGCATATCGTGTAGTGTATGGGCATATAGTCCAGTTTGTGGGCATATTGTGCAGGTTGTGGGCATATCGTGCAGTTTATGGGATTATCGTGCCGTTTATGGTCATATCGTGTAGTTAATGGGCATATCATGCAGGTTTGGCATACCGTGTAGTTGTGGGCATATCGTGTAGTTTATGGGCATATCGTGCAGGTTTTGGTCATATCGTATAGTTTGTGGGCATATCTTGTAGTTTGTGGGCATATCGTGTAGTTTGTGGGCATATCTTGTAGTTTGTGGTCATATCGTATAGTTTGTGGGCATATCGTGCAGTTTGTGGGCATATCGTGCAGTTTATGGGCATATCGTGCAGGTTGTGGGCATATCGTGCAGTTTACGGGCACATCGTGCAGTTTGTGGGCATATCGTGCAGTTTGTGGGCATATCATGCAGTTTGTGGGCATATCCTGTAGTTTATGGGAATGTCGTTCAGGTTGTGGACATATCGTGCAGTTTTTGGGCATATCGTGCAGTTTATGGGCATATCGTGCAGGTTGTGGGCATATCGTGCAGTTTACGGGCACATCGTGCAGTTTGTGGGCATATCGTGTAGTTTGTGGGCATATCGTGCAATTAGTGGGAATATCGTGCATTTTGTGGGCATATAGTGCAGTTTGTGGGCATATCGTGTGTGTTGTGGGCATATCGTGCAGTGTTTGGGCATATCGTGCGGTTTACGGGCATATCGTGCAGTTTATGGACATATCGTGTAGTTTGTGGGCATATCGTGCAGTTTATGGGAATATCGTGCCGTTTATGGGCATATCGTGTAGTGTATGGGCATATAGTGCAGTTTGTGGGCATATCGTGCAGGTTGTGGGCATATCGTGCAGGTTGTGGGCATATCGTGCAGTTTATGGGCATACCATGCAGTTTGTGGGCATATCGTGTAGTTTATGGGCATATCGTGCAGATTTTGGGCATATCATGTAGTTTGTGGGCATATTTTGTAGTTTCTGGGCATATCGTGCAGTTTGTGGGCATATCGTATAGTTTGTGGGCATATCGTGCAGTTTTTGGGCATATCGTGCAGT
>CM026396.1:13433014-13489993 GCA_014843695.1 Archivesica marissinica | reverse complement strand
GTATATCTATACATGACTGTATATCTATACATGTATATCTATACTGCTTTGTATATCTATACTGCTGTATATCTATACATGTATATCTATACATGATGTATATCTATACATGTATATCTATACATGTATATCTATACATGTATATCTATACATGACTGTATATCTATACATGTATATCTATACATGTATATCTATACATGACTTTGTATATCTATACATGTATATCTATACATGACTGTATATCTATACATGTATATCTATACATGACTGTATATCTATACATGTATATCTATACATGTATATCTATACATGTATATCTATTATGTATATCTAACATGTATATCTATACATGTGTATCTATACATGCTTTGTATATCTATACATGTATATCTATACATGACTGTATATCTATACATGTATATCTATACATGACTGTATATCTATACATGTATATCTATACATGTATATCTATACATGTATATCTATACATGTATATCTATACATGTATATCTATACATGACTGTATATCTATACATGTATATCTATACATGACTGTATATCTATACATGTATATCTATACATGACTTGTATATCTATACATGCTGTATATCTATACATGACTGTATATCTATACATGACTTTGTATATCTATACATGTATATCTATACATGTATATCTATACATGTGTATATCTATACATGATTTGTAATCTATACATGTATATCTATACATGCTGTATATCTATACATGCTGTATATCTATACATGACTGTATATCTATACATGTATATCTATACATGTATATATACATGCTGTATATCTATACATGTATATCTATACATGTATATCTATACATGTATATCTATACATGTATATCTATACATGTATATCTATACCTGTATATCTATACATGTATATCTATACATGTATATCTATACATGATGTATATCTATATATGTATATCTATACATGTATATCTATACATGACTGTATATCTATACATGACTGTATATCTATACATGACTGTATATCTATACATGACTGTATATCTATACATGTATATCTATATATGTATATCTATACATGTATATCTATACATGTATATCTATACATGTATATCTATACATGACTGTATATCTATACATGTATATCTATGCATGTATATATATACATGACTGTATATCTATACATGACTGTATATCTATACATGTATATCTATACATGACTGTATATATATACATGACTGTATATCTATACATGTATATCTATACATGTATATCTATACATGACTGTATATCTATACATGTATATCTATACATGTATATCTATACATGTATATCTATACATGTATATCTATACATGTATATCTATACATGTATATCTATACATGTGTATATATATATACATGCTGTATATCTATACATGACTGTATATCTATACATGTATATCTATACATGACTTTGTATATCTATACATGACTGTATATCTATACATGTATATCTATACATGACTGTATATCTATACATGTAATCTATACATGTATCTATACATGTATATCTATACATGACTGTATATCTATACATGACTGTATATCTATACATGTATATCTATACATGACTTTGTATATCTATACATGTATATCTATACATGACTGTATATCTATACATGTATATCTATACATGACTGTATATCTATACATGTATATCTATACATGTATATCTATACATGTATATCTATATATGTATATCTATACATGTATATCTATACATGATTGTATATCTATACATGACTTTGTATATCTATACATGTATATCTATACATGACTTTGTATATCTATACATGTATATCTATACATGACTTTGTATATCTATACATGTATATCTATACATGACTTTGTATATCTATACATGTATATCTATACATGACTTTGTATAGCTATACATGTATATCTATACATGACTTTGTATATCTATACATGTATATCTATACATGACTGTATATCTATACATGTATATCTATACATGACTTTGTATATCTATATATGACTTTGTATATCTATACATGACTTTGTGTATCTATACATGACTTTGTATATCTATATATGACTTTCTATATCTATACATGTATATATATACATGACTTTGTATATCTATACATGACTTTGTATATCTATACATGACTTTGTGTATCTATACATGACTTTGTGTATCTATACATGACTTTGTATATCTATACATGACTTTGTATATCTATACATGACTTTGTATATCTATACATGGCTTTGTATATCTATACATGACTTTGTATATCTATACTTGACTTTGTATATATCTATACATGACTTTGTGTATCTATACATGACTTTGTATATCTATACATGACTTTGTATATCTATACATGACTTTGTATATCTATACATGACTTTGTATATCTATATATGTATATCTATACATGTATATCTATACATGACTTTGTATATCTATACATGTATATCTATACATGACTTTGTATATCTATATATGACTTTGTATATCTATACATGTATATCTATACATGACTTTGTATATCTATACATGACTTTGTATATCTATATATGACTTTGTATATCTATACATGTATATCTATACATGACTTTGTATATCTATACATGACTTTGTATATCTATATATGACTGTATATCTATACATGTATATCTATACATGACTTTGTATATCTATACATGACTTTGTATATCTATACATGACTTTGTATATCTATATATGACTTTGTATATCTATACATGTATATCTATACATGACTTTGTATATCTATAGATGTATATCTATACATGACTTTGTATATCTATACATGTATATCTATACATGACTTTGTATATCTATATATGTATATCTATACATGACTTTGTATATCTATACATGTATATCTATACATGACTTTGTATATCTATACATGTATATCTATACATGACTTTGTATATCTATACATGTATATCTATACATGACTTTGTATATCTATATATGACTTTGTATATCTATATATGACTTTGTATATCTATACATGACTTTGTATATCTATACATGTATATCTATACATGACTTTGTATATCTATACATGTATATCTATACATGACTTTGTATATTTATACATGTATATCTATACATGACTTTGTATATCTATGCATGACTTTGTATATCTATACATGTATATCTATACATGACTTTGTATATCTATACATATACATCTATACATGACTTTGTATATCTATACATGTATATCTATACATGACTTTGTATATCTATACATGTATATCTATACATGACTTTGTATATCTATACATGTATATCTATACATGACTTTGTATAGCTATACATGTATATCTATACATGACTTTGTATAGCTATACATGTATATCTATACATGACTGTATATCTATACATGTATATCTATACATGACTTTGTATATCTATACATGTATATCTATACATGTATATCTATACATGACTTTGTATATCTATACATGACTTTGTATAGCTATACATGTATATCTATACATGACTTTGTATATCTATACATGTATATCTATACATGACTTTGTATAGCTATACATGTATATCTATACATGACTAGTTTCCATACATCGCCATGGAACAAAAATTAGTGAAAAGAGCCGTATTTCCAGGGTTTTAAAACGCCTGTATTCCAAGTCATTGCATTATGTACGATGCCTAATAACTTTCTTATATAATATAACCAGACACTTATATCGACCATTGAACGTAATTACGAGAACAATGAAACAATACGACTGCAGCTTATCCTCGTTGTGCACTAATTGAGTAACTAGATTTTCTCGGTTATTAATTATTTCCTTGCATTATTGTATTGTTTAATCCATAAACTCTCAGCGTTATTGACTTGCGACAGTATCAGCTTCATCGCTCGCTTTATTGAAAAACTTGAGTGTTCCTTGCCCTCATTGATACACAGACCACACGAATGAACTCATTCTATTGGCAGAATCTGTCTCTTGGATGCATTTATGAGAAGCACGACTTTATGGAACTATATACTGAGTGTTGTAATAGATATGTTGTTAAATTGCTTAATAGTGTTATAATAGAAGGGATCAATTACTTAATTGTGTTATAATAGATGCTTAATTGATGCTTAATTGATGCTTAATTGATGCAGAGATGGGCATTAATAATTGAATATGCCGTGAAAGCATTTTGTGAAGAAACATATAGATAATTATAGAAATACTCATTGGCCAGAATGATAGTATACAGACAATTAAATGAAGATTGTAATTGCATTGCATTGCATTGCATCAAATAAAGAATAACTGAACGTTATCATATCATAATAGAGAGAGGAAGAAGATAGTTTATAGCAAATGCATGGAAGCATATAAAATATTATGTTGTTAACGGATACTATGCTATAAGATACAACAGTAGAAACGAAAGGGAATATATAAATTGTTGCGTTGTGAACAGACACTGTTAATGCATTGAGGAAGAAATGAATGGTATATAATATATCGAGTGAGCAGACGGCTAGTAGCAGTGCATGGACATTGTAAAATATTAAATGTAGAATCCGTAGCAATGCTGGAAGTATTTAAAATAAAAACAATTTTCAGATCTTAGAAGTTCACAGAATGAAAGCCACAAAGTCGTTTGAAATTTAAATTAAAAAAGATCATAGTTTATGTATCAACATGTACATAGACATTATTGACTGGGTTCATGGAAATGTATTTGGAAGAAATTATTTTTGATACACACATTGTAGAATAAATATCAATTACTGTGATTGGATATAAAAAATGGCGTTAGTTCTTCATTTGAAGTATGCAGAGAATTTATTTGGGAAGGCAGAGAGATTGGCGAAAGTCTCTTTCCGAGGTAGGGACGTCTTTATTATTCTTTAATTATCTTCTTGTTGATATATCTGGTGTTTGTTTAATGTAGGTTAACCTTTAGCATGACCACATTTACGTTTTCATCCGCGCCAACGAGAGTGATTAACCCATTCAACCCCAAGTAACTGACATGGACTGGTACATGATATTTTTAGACCAATAAATTAATAAGAAAATTACCTTTGGACCAGTTCATTTATCAAAATGGGTAATTTTATCTAAAAATAGTAATTATTACTGGCAAAAAAGTGCAGATCCTGATGAGACGGCTCGTCAGGAGCCGGCTCATCTGGATCTACACTTTTCATAAGCCTATTTAGAGGCCTGTAGTGTTGAAAAGGTTAATATAAGTTGTTAAAACTTGCTTCGCAATCATTGTAAAATAAAGTTTAAAAACCAAAAAAAAACCTTTAGCACGATGTAGCCGATTGGACGATTTGAATGAAATGTCAAGCCCTACATTCTAGGAAAAAGATTACACATTTGTTATCTGCTCATTTCACCAACAGCATGCTAAATGTTGATACATTTTGTGTAAAACATATTATTTCCCAGTAATAGGACTATCTTATCCTAAATAGCATCGTAACACAACATTGATTCTCAGCAAATTTTAAAACCAACCCATATTTGCTATCATTTGTATCTGTTAATGGGTTTATCAGTTTTCAATATACAAGATCTGATTAATTCCCTCACACCAATGATCACCCACTAAACAAACACAAGGTTATATGGCCACCCTTTGTAGTGTTGCAAATTGGGCTGATGGTGCCATAATTTAAACATATATCTTAGTACGGCTGACCCATGGGTTTATTTCGCCGTCGCAATGCAATATCCTGGACGAAATAATGCCGATTTGTCCTTAATTGTGATGAGGCGTGCGGGAATGAGTCTAGCATTTATTTTATAATGGCCTTGTGACATCTTAATCATCTTGGTGATATCTAAGTGTCTTCTATAATGATCTCTTAGGTATTCCTTATGATATCTTAGGCGTCAACTATAATGATATCTTGGATATACATTATATTATCTTAGGTGTTTTTTTAAATATGTATCTTAGGTGTATTCTATAGTAATAATTATCGTAGGTATTTATTATATCTTACATGTCTTCTACAATGATATATTATGTATTATTTCTATTATAATATTAGTTCCTAGTCTTAAAGCGACATTACATAGAAAAAAGCAAATAAAATGCATGTTTTCATATATAAATGCATTGCTACAACAAATTCTGCTCAATACATTCGAACACTAACATTGAATCAATAAACAGTGTTTTTTGTGGTCTACAAACTTCAAAAGTGAAAGTAGGATTTCATATAACGGTCATTCACGCTCGTGAATTGACTCCACGCTCCTGAATTGACGTTTCTTTGTCATTGGAGTCAATGCTAAACGCGCGATACTTTCGTTTAGAGATAATTTAGCTAAGATTAGTCTACAAATAAATTTGCACAGGCAAATCTGTAACATAAATCATGTTATTCCAGATACACGATATTGTATTACGCATGAATGTCGACCCTATTTGCATTATTTTGTTATGTCAACAAACCGTGTATACGATGTTTGTTTATTTGTTGAAATACTCTTGAGGCAAATATTTGGAAAAACATACCATATAATAGGAAATTACATTCTGCAGACATTTGCGTTTTCATCGATGTAGTGTCGCTTTAATGGTTTTCTATATCGTGAGATCATTAGGCATCGACAGTGATGTACAATTAAGCATCGGCAGTGATGTACAATTAAGCATCGGCAGTGATGTACAATTAAGCATAGCAGTGATGTACAATTAAGCATTGACAGTGATGTACAATTAAGCATAGCAGTGATGTACAATTAAGCATTGACAGTGATGTACAATTAAGCATAGCAGTGATGTACAATTAAGCATCGACAGTGATGTACAATTAAGCATTGACAGTGATGTACAATTAAGCATCGACAGTGATGTACAATTAAGCATCATCAGTGATGTACAATTAAGCATCGACAGTGATGTACAATTAAGCATCATCAGTGATGTACAATTAAGCATCGACAGTGATGTACAATTAAGCATCGACAGTGATGTACAATTAAGCATCATCAGTGATGTACAATTAAGCATCATCAGTGATGTACAATTAAGCATCATCAGTGATGTACAATTAAGCATCATCAGTGATGTACAATTAAGCATCATCAGTGATGTACAATTAAGCATCGACAGTGATGTACAATTAAGCATCGACAGTGATGTACAATTAAGCATCATCAGTGATGTACAATTAAGCATCATCAGTGATGTACAATTAAGCATCGGCAGTGATGTACAATTAAGCATCGGCAGTGATGTACAATTAAGCATCGGCAGTGATGTACAATTAAGCATTGACAGTGATGTACAATTAAGCATAGCAGTGATGTACAATTAAGCATCGACAGTGATGTACAATTAAGCATCATCAGTGATGTACAATTAAGCATCGACAGTGATGTACAATTAAGCATCGACAGTGATGTACAATTAAGCATCGACAGTGATGTACAATTAAGCATCGACAGTGATGTACAATTAAGCATCGACAGTGATGTACAATTAAGCATCGACAGTGATGTACAATTAAGCATCGACAGTGATGTACAATTAAGCATCATCAGTGATGTACAATTAAGCATCATCAGTGATGTACAATTAAGCATCATCAGTGATGTACAATTAAGCATCGACAGTGATGTACAATTAAGCATCGACAGTGATGTCAATTAAGATTTGTTATGTGTTGATTCAGAGATTTAATTACATAAATAATGATTAAGTTTATGGGAACTAGGATTCAATTAACAGTTTTTTGTGCAGGGAATTGGTTTCACTAGTCAAAAATGATCAAATCTCAATGATCAACAGAAGGACAGGTTTAGCAATACTGTATGTGCATTTGCTTCAGGTGCGAAATGTCCGGAGTTTGAGCCCCGCTGGAGGCATTGCGATTGTGCCCTTAGGCAAGGCATTTAAATTCCACGAGACCTCATTCCTAATGGAATCCATCGCAACGAGGGAGAGAGAAGTGGCAACGTGGAAATTAAATGCCTTGTCTAAGGACACAATCGTAACGGCTCCAGCGGGGTTCGACCTAATTAGAGAGTGATGTGTTCCAAATGTATGCAGAGTGTGGCAAGCTATTTAGAGAGTGATTTGTTCCAAATGTATGCGTAGTGTGGCAAACTTTAGAGAGTGATTTGTTCCAAATGTATGCAGAGTGTGGCCAACTTTAGAGAGTGATGTGTTCCAAATGTATGCAGAGTATGGCAAACTGTTTAGAGAGTGATTTATTCCAAATGTATGCAGAGTGTGGCAAACTTTAGAGAGTGATGTGTTCCAAATGTATGCAGAGTATGGCAAACTGTTTAGAGAGTGATTTATAGATGGGTCAATATATGGCCAAGACAGCCCTACCCCAAACAAATTGCAACAGTTTGTTTTTTGATTGTTTCTTGCAGTTTAGGATGTGGAAAACACCACATCAAAAGTTTACCAAATTTGACCCACCGGAAAGTGCCTAAAATGACGTCATAAAACAAGATGGCCACCAAACATAAAAATGTACTAGAAATCAGCCGTTTGGACATTATGTGAGCTGAAGATACATTTTAAACAGCCAGAAATATATTTTTGGACACAAACAAATCATCCACGGGCTCAAGAAAGCTAAATTTAACCATAACGGTTTGATTGATGGTGGCCATTTTGAAATTCAGGATGGCCGCCACCGTCAACCTAGAATCATCATTATCTCAGTAATTAAGGCAGATAGGATGATGATTCCAGTGCCTATACCCACATTTGTGGGGTCAAGGAATACAATAACATCAGTTTCAGTAATTAATGGGCTGCCCTAATGTCTGTTTTGTAAGGCAGCCATCTTGTATTTCAAGATGGCCGTTGGCGATTACCTGGTTTTGCTTCTATCTCGGTAATTAAGGCACATAGAACGGTGTTTTTGGCACCTTCACTTACATTTCAGGGGCAAGGAATACAATGATATTAACTCAAGTGATGTTTGGACTGTCCCTGTGTCTGATTAGTAAGGCAGCCATCTTGGAATACTTCGTAATTGTTTCCTGCAGTGTTTGATGAGGAGAACAACGTATCAAAAGTTGGGCAATTTTGACGCAAGTCCAAAGTTCATAAAATGACATCAGAAAACCAGATGCCTGTCAACAGAGAAACCTCATAACCATCAGATCACTAGTTTGTTTAGGTAAAATTACCCTCAGAAGTGAATGTTAATTTTGAAATGATGCCATGACGTCATCAGAGAGATCATTAAGTGACCACTTATGTGTTGCTCAACATTGACACTAAGACGATAGTATGCAACTGTATGCCTACTCAAATGTCATTTTGCTCGTATTGTCACAGTTGCCATCTTGGCAATGTCCACATGCACCGGTGCATTCTAACCCATGCTTTCTGCAGGTACACCTCAGAGTTTTGCACACTCCTGAACAGTTGCAGTGAATCATCTGGAGGAGTAAGATCTGGAGCAGGGTTTTTGTCTGTCATCACTGGAACGAGCTTTTGCCCTTCTTCCCTCCATCCCCACTCAGTTGCTTCCATTTCACCATAATGGCCCATCCACTCCATGACCTGGTAATAGGTCCGCAGGGAATGAAGCTTGCAGGCAGCTGATGTTGGGGGCAGTCTTTCTGGCGTAACAAAAGCCTTAGCTCTTGCAACTTTCTTGCAGAGAATGTTGTATCTGATAGATGCCAGGGAGTCTTTCTGATTTGCATGAAACAATTCCACCATTGCCCTGCATCCTGTGGTTTCCACAACATCCTGACCTTGTTGTGGTGTACAGAACACTTTTGAACAACTTTTGAGTCTATTTTCTTTCTTCATGATTATTTGGAATACTGACTTCTTTCCGATCCCAAAGACTCTGGACGTTGAGTCACAGCCCGTGAAGGCATGAAGGAACAAGAGATCTCTATATACTGTTTCTCCAAGTATCCGCTTGAGGACCTTGATATTATACACATTGGATTTTGCCTTGTCAGAGCGGAAATAGAGTTCAGTGCAGTTTGTTTTCACCGAGTAGAAGAGCAACAGCACAAGGAGATCTGTGTCCTCTCCAACGAGCATGGTAGACTTGAAAGTAGACTTTGTGACGGCTGCTTTTGCGATCTCAACGTCGGCATCTCCCTCAGTTGGAATCACCTCGCAGCCTCTCTGGCGCAAGCATCCCATGATGAGCTTGATAAGTGATTGCTTATTTGCGTCATTCGATAGGAAGTCCTCCTTTTTGCCAACAAATTTTGTTGACTCCGTGATGTTCACCTTGTTTACATTCTTATTTTTACTACGACGCTGATGAGTGCAATCCTTTGTACTTGGCCCAACTTCATAACCATCGAACACTACAGTGGCTTTGCCATAGTGGTTGACTGTGAATGAGGCATACTCGTCAGCAATTGAACTGTAGGTGCATCCTTCCTTCCACTTTGACCGGTGCAGAAGTGATCCCCCATCGAGAACATAGCAGTCTGTTCCGGGAACTGTCTGGGTGATGGCATCGTCAGATTTGGGTGAAGCATAGTCTTTTATTGCTTCTGCCAATTGTGGCTTATCTGGCTGGCGCAAGATGTTCTTTGCTTTGAACAGAGACATTGGGTATGGACAGAGTTCATAGTTCATCACTTCGTCTATCTGGAGATCGCCTGTCCGTGACACAACTAAGAACCTCTGGAATAACAATGCAGGATCTATGGTTCGGTCCTCAGAAACTCTGACTTGCCTGCTTGATGCAAGTGTCTTGACTTTTGAACTCCTTTTGTGCGAATAGGAGAAAACAGAATGACCATCCATCTTCTTGACAACGCCATTTCCTACTGTGAATAGGTCATGAACATTGACATCCTCATTTGCAGTGATACCAGTAACTTGTCATCCGAGAATGGCGTGAAGCTATTCAGTTTCGCTGCAACCTTCTCACGGTCAGCTTCATCTCGAATAATTCTGGAGCTGGACAACTCTTTATGCTGTTCACATGTTGTGAAGCTATTCGCGGTCAGTTCTTGCATTGCGAGGTTATAAGAGGATGATACACTAGACGACATTGTCCAAACTGCTCTCTGGTGCTCCGACATCCCACTACCTCGCGTGAGACCACCTTGGCTTTTTAGTGACCGCATTAGTGGCTGTTCTATCACAAGATCAGAGCCAAGGCCAGCCCAGTATTGGTTGCTGCGCCTGATGACATGAAACCCAGACTTGGAACATATGATGAACCTTAGGGTTGTTTTCTTCTAATGCTATCATCTTCTCGAGATAGAGACGCGCTGACTTCAGACAATTGGGATGACCATCGGCTGCAAATATCGGCAGGCAAGCTGAGATACTTTGGAGGTGCATCTCCCACGACCCCATCTGATATGCCGCCACAAGTCCCCTTGCAACTTCTACCATGCGCTGGTAGTTGATCCACAGTGCACTGGTTTTCGATGTTGTTGCAAGTTTATCCCTTTCCTCGGTCAACCTTTTATCGATACAACGAATGCAATCTGATTGCAACACTGAGTCAAGGTCCCTTCTGCCAGTCTCCATGAGTGCGTGAAGTCTCTCCAATTCCTCCATTTCTTCTTGAAACTGAGGGTTATCCTCAATGATTTTAGTCACAATCTGACGTGTAAGACACTGATCGGCCTTACTAATCAGACACAGGGACAGTCCAAACATCACTTGAGTTAATATCATTGTATTCCTTGCCCCTGAAATGTAAGTGAAGGTGCCAAAAACACCGTTCTATGTGCCTTAATTACTGAGATAGAAGCAAAACCAGGTAATCGCCAAAGGCCATCTTGAAATCCAAGATGGCTGCCTTACAAAACAGACAGTAGGGCAGCCCATTAATTACTGAAACTGATGTTATTGTATTCCTTGACCCCACAAATGTGGGTATAGGCACTGGAATCATCGTCCTATCTGGCTTAATTACTGAGATAATGATGATTCTAGGTCGATGGTTTTATGGTTAAATTTAACTTTCTTGAGCCCTTGGATAATTTGTTCAAAAATGTATTTCTGGCTGTTTAAAATGTCCAAAAGGCTGATTTCTAGTACATTTTTATGTTTGGTGGCCATCTTGTTTTATGACGTCATTTTAGGGACATTCCCGTAGGTCAAATTTGGTAAACTTTTGATATGGTGTTTTCCACATCCTAAACTGCAAGAAACAACCAAAAAACAAACTGTTGCAATTTTTTTGGGGTCAGGTGGTATATTGACCCGCCTATTATTCCAAATGTATGCAGAGTGTGGCAAACTTTAGAGAGTGATGTGTTTCGAATGTATGCAAAGTGTTGCAAACCGATTTCAGTTTGTTATATTGCTTATATAGTGTTAAAGCGACACTACATCGGTGAAAACGCAAATTTATACACAACGTAATTTCCTATTATATGGTATAATTTTATATGGTATTTCAACTAATAAACAAGCATCGTACATGGTCGACATACGTGTGTAATACAACCTGTGTATCCCGAATAACGAGATTTATCGTACATATTTACCGTTATATTTCACATCTGTGCCTATGCATATTTATTTGTAGACTAATCTTAGATAAATTTAGTATCTCTAAGTGACAGTATCAAGCGTTTAGTATTGACTACAATGACAAAGAAATGTCAATTCAGGAGCATGGATGACCGGTAGATGAAATCCTACATTCCCTTTTGAAAGGTTGTAGACCACAAAAACACTGTTTATTGGTTCAATGTATGTGTTGTCATATATTCGGAAGAATTTGTAGTAGCAATGCATTTATACGTGAACAATGCATTTTTTGGGCTTTTTGCGATGTAATGTCGCTTTAAATAGAAGCTATAATATTGATGTGATTAAAATGGCATTTAAATTTAGTTATTATAGCGACATGTTATGCCAATATTCATATTTAGTCTGGAAATATTTGTTGTTTTTTTCTCTCGAGATTTTCGAAGAAAAGCGTTGATATATGGATTCTTGGAAATACTGATTAGGTTTTCTTAGACCTGCACAACTTATTGAAATATTAGCCAGCTTGTATATCTTTGAGAAGTAAATTAAGTTTTCCTATTTTTGGAGAAAGAGAAATCGGTGTTGAAGTAATAAACCCATTACAGGATTATGAACTGGTTATCTATCCCCCCTGTCTACAACTACCATGTTGCTGATGTTGAGCTGTGTTTTACAGCACATTAACACAGCAGTCATACAGTGCCAAATCTGGACACGGCAGTCATACAGTGCCAAATCTAGACACGGCAGTCATACAGTGCCAAATCTGGACACGGCAGTCATACAGTGCCAAATCTGGACACGGCAGTCATACAGTGCCAAATCTGGACACGGCAGTCATACAGTGCCAAATCTGGACACGGCAGTCATACAGTGCCAAATCTGGACACAGCAGTCATACAGTGCCAAATCTGGACACAGCAGTCGTACAGTGCCAAATCTGGACACAGCAGTCATACAGTGCCAAATCTGTACACAGCAGTCATACAGTGCCAAATCTGGACACAGCAGTCATACAGTGCCAAATCTGGACACAGCAGTCATACAGTGCCAAATCTGTACACAGCAGTCATACAGTGCCAAATCTGGACACAGCAGTCATACAGTGCCAAATCTGTACACAGCAGTCATACAGTGCCAAATCTGTACACAGCAGTCATACAGTGCCAAATCTGTACACAGCAGTCATACAGTGCCAAATCTGTACACAGCAGTCATACAGTGCCAAATCTGGACACAGCAGTCATACAGTGCCAAATCTGTACACAGCAGTCATACAGTGCCAAATCTGGACACAGCAGTCATACAGTGCCAAATCTGGACACAGCAGTCATACAGTGCCAAATCTGTACACAGCAGTCATACAGTGCCAAATCTGTACACAGCAGTCATACAGTGCCAAATCTGTACACAGCAGTTATACAGTGCCAAATCTGTACACAGCAGTTATACAGTGCCAAATCTGTACACAGCAGTCATACAGTGCCAAATCTGAACACAGCAGTCATACAGTGCCAAATCTGAACACAGCAGTCATACAGTGCCAAATCTGGACACAGCAGTCATACAATGCCAAATCTGGACACAGCAGTCATAGAGTACCAAATCTGGACATAGCAGTCATACAGTGCCAAATCTGGACATAGCAGTCGTACAATGCCAAATATGTACACAGCAGTCATACAGTGCCAAATCTGGACACAGCAGTCATAAAGTGCCAAATCTGTACACAGCAGTCATACAGTGCCAAATCTGGACACAACAGTCATACAGTGCCAAATCTGTACACAGCAGTCATACAGTGCCAAATCTGTACACAGCAGTCATACAGTCCAAATCTGTACACAGCAGTCACACAGTGCCAAATCTGGACACAGCGGTCATACAGTGCCAAATCTGGACACAGCAGTCATATAGTACCAAATCTGAACACAGCAGTCATACAGTGCCAAATCTGGACACAGCAGTCATACAATGCCAAATCTGAACAAAGTTGTTATACAGTGCCAAATCTGGACACAGCAGTCATACAGTGCCAAATCTGAACAAAGTTGTTATACAGTGCCAAATCTGGACACAGCAGTCATACAGTGCCAAATCTGAACATAGCAGTCATACAGTGCCAAATCTGAACATAGCAGTCATACAGTGCCCAATATGGACACAGCAGTCATACAGTGCCAAATCTGAACATAGCAGTCATACAGTGCCAAATCTGAACATAACAGTCATACAGTGCCAAATCTGAACACAGCAGTCATACAGTGCCAAATCTGGACACAGCAGTCATACAATGCCAAATCTGAACACAGCAGTCATCAGTGCCATCTGGACAACAGTCATACAGTGCCAAATCTGGACACAGCAGTCATACAGTGCCAAATCTGTACACAGCAGTCATACAGTGCCAAATCTGGACATAGCAGTCATACAGTGCCAAATCTGGACACAGCAGTCATACAGTGCCAAATCTGGACACAGCAGTCATACAGTGCCAAATCTGTACACAGCAGTCATACAGTGCCAAATCTGGACACAGCAGTCATACAGTGCCAAATCTGGACACAGCAGTCATACAGTGCCAAATCTGTACACAGCAGTCATACAGTGCCAAATCTGTACACAGCAGTCATACAGTGCCAAATCTGTACACAGAAGTTATACAGTGCCAAATCTGTACACAGCAGTTATACAGTGCCAAATTTGTACACAGCAGTCATACAATGCCAAATATGTACACAGCAGTTATACAGGCCAAATCTGAACACAGCAGTCATACAGTGCGAAATCTGAACACAGCAGTCATACAGTGCCAAATCTGAACACAGCAGTCATACAGTGCCAAATCTGAACACAGCAGTCATACAGTGCCAAATCTGGACACAGCAGTCATACAGTGCCAAATCTGGACACAGCAGTCATACAGTGCCAAATCTGAACACAGCAGTCATACAGTGCCAAATCTGAACACAGCAGTCATACAGTGCCAACTCTGGACATAGCAGTCATACAGTGCCAAATCTGGACACAGCAGTCATACAGTGCCAAATCTGTACACAGCAGTCATACAGTGCCAAATATGTACACAGCAGTCATACAGTGCCAAATCTTGACACAGCAGTCACACAGTGCCAAATCTGAACAAAACAGTCATATAGTACCAAATCTGAACAAAGTGGTTATACAATGCCAAATCTGAACACAGCAGTCATACAGTGCCAAATCTGAACACAGCAGTCATACAATGCCAAATCTGAACATAGCAGTCACACAGTGCCAAATCTGAACAAGGCAGTCATATAGTACCAAATCTGAACAAAGTGGTTATACAATGCCAAATCTGAACACAGCAGTGAACATAACAGTCACACAGTGCCAAATCTGAACAAAGTTGTTATTCAGTGCCAAATCTGAACAAAGTTGTTATACAGTGCCAAATCTGTACATACTGGTCTACAGTGCCAAATCTGAACATAACAAGTCACACAGTGACAAATCTGAACATAACAAGTCACACAGTGACAAATCTGAACATAACAAGTCACACAGTGACAAATCTGGACACAGTGCCAAATCTGTACACAGCAGTCACACAGTGCTAAATCTGAACAAAGTGGTTATACAGTGCCAAATCTGAACAAAGTGGTTATACAGTGCCAAATCTGAACAAAGTGGTTATACAGTGCCAAATCTGTACATACTGGTCTACAGTGCCAAATCTGAACAAAGTGGTTATACAGTGCCAAATCTGTACATACTGGTCTACAGTGCCAAATCTGAACAAAGTGGTTATACAGTGCCAAATCTGTACATACTGCTACAGTGCCAAATCTGAACATAACAGTCACACAGTGACAAATCTGGACACAGTGGTTATACAGTGCCAAATCTGTACACAGCAGTCATACAGTACCAAATCTGGACACAGCAGTCATACAGTGCCAAATCTGGATACACTTTACAGTGACTCACCGTATTGTTAATATTGACTAACAGTACAAAGAAATATTGGAAATGTCCCTATAAAACAATATTATTCAAAAATGGTCGGAGCCAACTATCAATATTATATGTGAAAATATGTATTGATACCATATGATTGAATTAACTGCAACAATTACTAAAGCATGTGGATGTATCGTGCAGTGTTTGTTGATTGCTCCTATTCTCAGTGAATTGATTTTCAGACAGTGTTCCTGGCATGCTGTATGTAACTAATAGACAGCAATTAGAACTGGTTTACGCATCCGTTAGCAAAACAAAACGCCCACATTTTTTATTTGATTTACACTTCAACATGATTGATGTTTCTAGATAAAATCTACACATTTAAGGTCTTTTATTAAGCGAAATGTCAATAAAGTTATTTTATTTCACATTTATCATATTTTCATTAGAAGAAAAAATTCTATTGAGGCTGTCATTTGGCTCGTATTTCTAAAATAAATGAAATCTAATGGTTGGTATACAGAGATTGGTGTAATAAGAGGACAACATGAGTTTAGATGCAAGCATGAACATATCTGTACCATTATTAACCCATTCAACCCCAAGTAACTGACATGGACTGGTGCGTGATATTTTCAGACCAATAAATTAATCAGAAAATTACCTTTGGACCAGTTCATTTATCAAAATGGGTAATTTTATCTAAAAATAGTAATAATTATTACTGGCAAAAAAGTGCAGATCCTGATGAGACGGCTCGTCACGAGCCGGCTCATCTGGATTTACACTTTTCATAAGCCTATTTAGAGGCCTGTGGGGTTGAAAGGGTTAAAGCGGCATAACATCGCAAAAATTCCCCAAAATACATACAGTCCCACCTCCCCAAACGTCACCTCCCATGAGCGACACTCTCTTTATAATGTCACCTTTATTCCCACCTGTTGTGTTTTAATACAATTTCACCTCTCATGAATGACACCTCCCAACAACACACAACAACAGTCATTTTCCCACCCAGCGATGCAGAAAACCTCCCAAGAACAGACAGAAATTTGGCTGAAAAAATAGAACTGGCTGTAAAGTATGTGTCATTGGACGCAAATAATCGCCAATTGTTCCTTTCAATAAACAGTAATTATCTTAATCTGGGACCATATCCGGGGGGGGGGGGGGGCAATAATCTACAGGCTGGAAAGTAAGTGTGAAAATAATCATTGTTTACTGGATTTCTTTCAATAAACAGCTTAACACGATTGGCAGGTTGTTTTACCACATATATCTTTTGATCGCTTAAGATGAAGAAAAAAGGAATTTTGCAGGTGCATACCATATATACGGACGGACATGCCTTGTCTGTCAATAGAGGAGACTGTTTATAAACTTTATATGTTTGTTTAAATAATTATCTCATTAAAATGAGTTATTTTTCATTTCCCCGGGTTTAGCCTTAATTCAGTGTAATGTTTTTATCACATACCGTAATAAGATAATTTAACATCAGTTTTCGGACACGCCTCATCCGAAATACTTACCAAATATCTGAGTACTCGAGGATCAAAATTGCTACTCATTGACATCCTTATTTTTTTATATCACACTTTTACTTTGATGTATCCTTGAATACCGTGTTCCGACACATGTTATGACATAACATAAAACGAATGAACTCATGTAAATAGTGTATTATCTGTATAAATAGAATGTAAATAGTGTATTATCTGTATAAATAGAATGTAAATAGTGTATTATCTGTATAAATAGAATGTAAATAGTGTATTATCTGTATAAATAGAATGTAAATAGTGTATTATCTGTATAAATAGAATGTAAATAGTGTATTATCTGTATAAATAGAATGTAAATAGTGTATTATCTGTATAAATAGAATGTAAATAGTGTATTATCTGTATAAATAGAATGTAAATAGTGTATTATCTGTATAAATAGAATGTAAATAGTGTATTATCTGTATAAATAGAATGTAAATAGTGTATTATCTGTATAAATAGAATGTAAATAGTGTATTATCTGTATAAATAGAATGTAAATAGTGTATTATCTGTATAAATAGAATGTAAATAGTGTATTATCTGTATAAATAGATCCTTTTCTACATATTCAACGCGAGGAATTATGCTTATTACGCTTATTTAGTGTCATACAGTGCCAATTCTGTACACAGCAGTCATACAGTGCCAAATCTGGACACAGCAGTCATACAGTGCCAAATCTGTACACAGCAGTCATACAGTGCCAAATCTGTACACAGCAGTCATACAGTGCCAAATCTGTACACAGCAGTTATACAGTGCCAAATTGGTTGTTGCACAGCAGTCTACATGCCAATCTGTACACAGCAGTTATACAGTGCCAAATTTGTACACAGCAGTCATACAATGCCAAATATGTACACAGCAGTTATACAGTGCCAAATCTGAACACAGCAGTCATACAGTGCCAAATCTGTACACAGCAGTCATACAGTGCCAAATCTGTACACAGCAGTCATACATGCCAAATTGTACACAGCAGTCATACAGTGCCAAATCTGAACACAGCAGTCATACAGTGCCAAATCTGAACACAGCAGTCATACAGTGCCAAATCTGTACACAGCAGTCATACAGTGCCAAATCTGGACACAGCAGTCATACAGTGCCAAATCTGAACACAGCAGTCATACAGTGCCAAATCTGGACACAGCAGTCATACAGTGCCAAATCTGTACACAGCAGTCATACAGTGCCAAATCTGGACACAGCAGTCATACAGTGCCAAATCTGGACACAGCAGTCATACAGTGCCAAATCTGTACACAGCAGTCATACAGTGCCAAATCTGGACACAGCAGTCATACAGTGCCAAATCTGTACACAGCAGTCATACAGTGCCAAATCTGTACACAGCAGTCATACAGTCCAAATCTGTACACAGCAGTCACACAGTGCCAAATCTGGACACAGCGGTCATACAGTGCCAAATCTGGACACAGCAGTCATATAGTGCCAAATCTGAACACAGCAGTCATACAGTGCCAAATCTGGACACAGCAGTCATACAATGCCAAATCTGAACAAAGTTGTTATACAGTGCCAAATCTGGACACAGCAGTCATACAGTGCCAAATCTGAACAAAGTTGTTATACAGTGCCAAATCTGGACACAGCAGTCATACAGTGCCAAATCTGAACATAGCAGTCATACAGTGCCAAATCTGAACATAGCAGTCATACAGTGCCAAATCTGGACACAGCAGTCATACAGTGCCAAATCTGAACATAGCAGTCATACAGTGCCAAATCTGAACATAACAGTCATACAGTGCCAAATCTGAACACAGCAGTCATACAGTGCCAAATCTGGACACAGCAGTCATACAGTGCCAAATCTGTACACAGCAGTCATACAGTGCCAAATCTGGACACAGCAGTCATACAGTGCCAAATCTGGACACAGCAGTCATACAGTGCCAAATCTGTACACAGCAGTCATACAGTGCCAAATCTGTACACAGAAGTTATACAGTGCCAAATCTGTACACAGCAGTCATACAGTGCCAAATCTGGACACAGCAGTCATACAGTGCCAAATATGTACACAGCAGTTATACAGTGCCAAATCTGAACACAGCAGTCATACAGTGCCAAATCTGAACACAGCAGTTATACAGTGCCAAATCTGAACACAGCAGTCATACAGTGCCAAATCTGAACACAGCAGTCATACAGTGCCAAATCTGGACACAGCAGTCATACAGTGCCAAATCTGGACACAGCAGTCATAGAGTACCAAATCTGGACATAGCAGTCATACAGTGCCAAATCTGGACATAGCAGTCATACAGTGCCAAATCTGTACATAGCAGTCATACAGTGCCAAATCTGGACACAGCAGTCATAAAGTGCCAAATCTGTACACAGCAGTCATACAGTGCCAAATCTGGACACAGCAGTCATACAGTGCCAAATCTGGACACAGCAGTCATACAGTGCCAAATCTGTACACAGCAGTCATACAGTGCCAAATCTGTACACAGCAGTCATACAGTCCAAATCTGTACACAGCAGTCATACAGTGCCAAATCTGGACACAGCAGTCATACAGTGCCAAATCTGGACACAGCAGTCATACAGTGCCAAATCTGACACAGCAGTCATACAGTGCCAAATCTGGACACAGCAGTCATACAGTGCCAAATCTGAACAAAGTGGTTATACAGTGCCAAATCTGAACACAGCAGTCATACAGTGCCAAATCTGAACAAAGTGGTTATACAGTGCCAAATCTGAACATAGCAGTCATACAGTGCCAAATCTGAACAAAGCAGTCATACAGTGCCAAATCTGAACATAGCGGTCATACAGTGCCAAATCTGAACACAGCAGTCATACAGTGCCAAATCTGAACATAGCAGTCATACAGTGCCAAATCTGAACATAACAGTCATACAGTGCCAAATCTGAACAAAGTTGTTATACAGTGCCAAATCTGGACACAGTAGTCATACAGTGCCAAATCTGAACATAGCAGTATCATACAGTGCCAAATCTGAACATAACAAGTCACACAGTGACAAATCTGAACATAACAAGTCACACAGTGACAAATCTGGACATAGCAGTCATACAGTGCCAAATCTGGACATAGCAGTCACACAGTGCTAAATCTGAACAAAGTGGTTATACAGTGCCAAATCTGAACAAAGTGGTTATACAGTGCCAAATCTGAACAAAGTGGTTATACAGTGCCAAATCTGTACATACTGGTCTACAGTGCCAAATCTGAACAAAGTGGTTATACAGTGCCAAATCTGTACATACTGGTCTACAGTGCCAAATCTGAACAAAGTGGTTATACAGTGCCAAATCTGTACATACTGCTACAGTGCCAAATCTGAACATAACAGTCACACAGTGACAAATCTGGACACAGTGGTTATACAGTGCCAAATCTGTACACAGCAGTCATACAGTACCAAATCTGGACACAGCAGTCATACAGTGCCAAATCTGGATACACTTTACAGTGACTCACCGTATTGTTAATATTGACTAACAGTACAAAGAAATATTGGAAATGTCCCTATAAAACAATATTATTCAAAAATGGTCGGAGCCAACTATCAATATTATATGTGAAAATATGTATTGATACCATATGATTGAATTAACTGCAACAATTACTAAAGCATGTGGATGTATCGTGCAGTGTTTGTTGATTGCTCCTATTCTCAGTGAATTGATTTTCAGACAGTGTTCCTGGCATGCTGTATGTAACTAATAGACAGCAATTAGAACTGGTTTACGCATCCGTTAGCAAAACAAAACGCCCACATTTTTTATTTGATTTACACTTCAACATGATTGATGTTTCTAGATAAAATCTACACATTTAAGGTCTTTTATTAAGCGAAATGTCAATAAAGTTATTTTATTTCACATTTATCATATTTTCATTAGAAGAAAAAATTCTATTGAGGCTGTCATTTGGCTCGTATTTCTAAAATAAATGAAATCTAATGGTTGGTATACAGAGATTGGTATAATAAGAGGACAACATGAGTTTAGATGCAAGCATGAACATATCTGTACCATTATTAACCCATTCAACCCCAAGTAACTGACATGGACTGGTGCGTGATATTTTCAGACCAATAAATTAATCAGAAAATTACCTTTGGACCAGTTCATTTATCAAAATGGGTAATTTTATCTAAAAATAGTAATAATTATTACTGGCAAAAAAGTGCAGATCCTGATGAGACGGCTCGTCACGAGCCGGCTCATCTGGATTTACACTTTTCATAAGCCTATTTAGAGGCCTGTGGGGTTGAAAGGGTTAAAGCGGCATAACATCGCAAAAATTCCCCAAAATACATACAGTCCCACCTCCCCAAACGTCACCTCCCATGAGCGACACTCTCTTTATAATGTCACCTTTATTCCCACCTGTTGCGTTTTAATACAATTTCACCTCTCATGAATGACACCTCCCAACAACACACAACAACAGTCATTTTCCCACCCAGCGATGCAGAAAACCTCCCAAGAACAGACAGAAATTTGGCTGAAAAAATAGAACTGGCTGTAAAGTATGTGTCATTGGACGCAAATAATCGCCAATTGTTCCTTTCAATAAACAGTAATTATCTTAATCTGGGACCATATCCGGGGGGGGGGGGGGGCAATAATCTACAGGCTGGAAAGTAAGTGTGAAAATAATCATTGTTTACTGGATTTCTTTCAATAAACAGCTTAACACGATTGGCAGGTTGTTTTACCACATATATCTTTTGATCGCTTAAGATGAAGAAAAAAGGAATTTTGCAGGTGCATACCATATATACGGACGGACATGCCTTGTCTGTCAATAGAGGAGACTGTTTATAAACTTTATATGTTTGTTTAAATAATTATCTCATTAAAATGAGTTATTTTTCATTTCCCCGGGTTTAGCCTTAATTCAGTGTAATGTTTTTATCACATACCGTAATAAGATAATTTAACATCAGTTTTCGGACACGCCTCATCCGAAATACTTACCAAATATCTGAGTACTCGAGGATCAAAATTGCTACTCATTGACATCCTTATTTTTTTATATCACACTTTTACTTTGATGTATCCTTGAATACCGTGTTCCGACACATGTTATGACATAACATAAAACGAATGAACTCATGTAAATAGTGTATTATCTGTATAAATAGAATGTAAATAGTGTATTATCTGTATAAATAGAATGTAAATAGTGTATTATCTGTATAAATAGAATGTAAATAGTGTATTATCTGTATAAATAGAATGTAAATAGTGTATTATCTGTATAAATAGAATGTAAATAGTGTATTATCTGTATAAATAGAATGTAAATAGTGTATTATCTTTATAAATAGAATGTAAATAGTGTATTATCTGTATAAATAGAATGTAAATAGTGTATTATCTGTATAAATAGAATGTAAATAGTGTATTATCTGTATAAATAGATCCTTTTCTACATATTCAACGCGAGGAATTATGCTTATTACGCTTATTTAGTGTCATACAGTGCCAATTCTGTACACAGCAGTCATACAGTGCCAAATCTGGACACAGCAGTCATACAGTGCCAAATCTGTACACAGCAGTCATACAGTGCCAAATCTGTACACAGCAGTCATACAGTGCCAAATCTGTACACAGCAGTTATACAGTGCCAAATTTGTACACAGCAGTCATACAATGCCAAATATGTACACAGCAGTTATACAGTGCCAAATCTGAACACAGCAGTCATACAGTGCCAAATCTGTACACAGCAGTTATACAGTGCCAAATTTGTACACAGCAGTCATACAATGCCAAATATGTACACAGCAGTTATACAGTGCCAAATCTGAACACAGCAGTCATACAGTGCCAAATCTGTACACAGCAGTTATACAGTGCCAAATTTGTACACAGCAGTCATACAATGCCAAATATGTACACAGCAGTTATACAGTGCCAAATCTGAACACAGCAGTCATACAGTGCCAAATCTGGACACAGCAGTCATACAGTGCCAAATCTGTACACAGCAGTCATACAGTGCCAAATCTGAACACAGCAGTCATACAGTGCCAAATCTGAACACAGCAGTCATACAGTGCCAAATCTGGACACAGCAGTCATAAAGTGCCAAATCTGTACACAGCAGTCATATAGTGCCAAATCTGGACACAACAGTCATACAGTGCCAAATCTGTACACAGCAGTCATACAGTGCCAAATCTGTACACAGCAGTCATACAGTCCAAATCTGTACACAGCAGTCACACAGTGCCAAATCTGGACACAGCGTCATACAGTGCCAAATCTGGACACAGCAGTCATATAGTACCAAATCTGAACACAGCAGTCATACAGTGCCAAATCTGGACACAGCAGTCATACAATGCCAAATCTGAACAAAGTTGTTATACAGTGCCAAATCTGGACACAGCAGTCATACAGTGCCAAATCTGAACAAGTTGTTATACAGTGCCAAATCTGGACACAGCAGTCATACAGTGCCAAATCTGAACATAGCAGTCATACAGTGCCAAATCTGAACATAGCAGTCATACAGTGCCCAATATGACACAGCAGTCATACAGTGCCAAATCTGAACATAGCAGTCATACAGTGCCAAATCTGAACATAGCAGTCATACAGTGCCAAATCTGAACACAGCAGTCATACAGTGCCAAATCTGGACACAGCAGTCATACAGTGCCAAATCTGTACACAGCAGTCATACAGTGCCAAATCTGACACAGCAGTCATACAGTGCCAAATCTGACACAGCAGTCATACAGTGCCAAATCTGGACACAGCAGTCATACAGTGCCAAATTGTACACAGCAGTCATACAGTGCCAAATCTGGACACAGCAGTCATACAGTGCCAAATCTGGACACAGCAGTCATACAGTGCCAAATCTGTACACAGCAGTCATACAGTGCCAAATCTGTACACAGCAGTCATACAGTGCCAAATCTGTACACAGAAGTTATACAGTGCCAAATCTGTACACAGCAGTTATACAGTGCCAAATTTGGACACAGCAGTCATACAATGCCAAATATGTACACAGCAGTTATACAGTGCCAAATCTGAACACAGCAGTCATACAGTGCCAAATCTGAACACAGCAGTTATACAGTGCCAAATCTGAACACAGCAGTCATACAGTGCCAAATCTGAACACAGCAGTCATACAGTGCCAAATCTGGACACAGCAGTCATACAATGCCAAATCTGGACACAACAGTCATAGAGTACCAAATCTGGACATAGCAGTCATACAGTGCCAAATCTGAACATAGCAGTCGTACAATGCCAAATATGTACACAGCAGTCATACAGTGCCAAATCTGGACACAGCAGTCATAAAGTGCCAAATCTGTACACAGCAGTCATATAGTGCCAAATCTGGACACAGCAGTCATACAGTGCCAAATCTGGACACAACAGTCATACAGTGCCAAATCTGTACACAGCAGTCATACAGTGCCAAATCTGTACACAGCAGTCATACAGTCCAAATCTGTACACAGCAGTCACACAGTGCCAAATCTGGACACAGCGGTCATACAGTGCCAAATCTGGACACAGCAGTCATATAGTACCAAATCTGAACACAGCAGTCATACAGTGCCAAATCTGGACACAGCAGTCATACAATGCCAAATCTGAACAAAGTTGTTATACAGTGCCAAATCTGGACACAGCAGTCATACAGTGCCAAATCTGAACAAAGTTGTTATACAGTGCCAAATCTGGACACAGCAGTCATACAGTGCCAAATCTGAACATAGCAGTCATACAGTGCCAAATCTGAACATAGCAGTCATACAGTGCCCAATATGGACACAGCAGTCATACAGTGCCAAATCTGAACATAGCAGTCATACAGTGCCAAATCTGAACATAACAGTCATACAGTGCCAAATCTGAACACAGCAGTCATACAGTGCCAAATCTGGACACAGCAGTCATACAATGCCAAATCTGAACACAGCAGTATCATACAGTGCCTAATCTGGACATAGCAGTCATACAGTACCAAATCTGGACATAGCAGTCATACAGTGCCAAATCTGGACATAGCAGTCATACAGTGCCAAATCTGGACATAGCAGTCATACAGTGCCAAATCTGGACACAGCAGTCATACAGTGCCAAATCTGAACAAAGTTGTTATACAGTGCCAAATCTGGACACAGCAGTCATACAGTGCCAAATCTGAACATAGCAGTCATACAGTGCCAAATCTGAACATAGCAGTCATACAGTGCCAAATCCGAACATAGCAGTCATACAGTGCCCAATATGGACACAGCAGTCATACAGTGCCAACTCTGAACATAGCAGTCATACAGTGCCAACTCTGAACATAACAGTCATACAGTGCCAAATCTGAACACAGCAGTCATACAGTGCCAAATCTGGACACAGCAGTCATACAATGCCAAATCTGAACACAGCAGTATCATACAGTGCCAAATCTGGACATAGCAGTCATACAGTACCAAATCTGGACATAGCAGTCATACAGTGCCAAATCTGGACATAGCAGTCATACAGTGCCAACTCTGGACATAGCAGTCATACAGTGCCAAATCTGGACATAGCAGTCATACAGTGCCAAATCTGGACATAGCAGTCATACAGTGCCAATTCTGTACACAGCAGTCATACAGTGCCAAATCTGGACACAGCAGTCATACAGTGCCAAATCTGGACACAGCAGTCATACAGTGCCAAATCTGAACACAGCAGTCATACAGTGCCAAATCTGAACACAGCAGTCATACAGTGCCAACTCTGGACATAGCAGTCATACAGTGCCAAATCTGGACACAGCAGTCATACAGTGCCAAATCTGTACACAGCAGTCATACAGTGCCAAATATGTACACAGCAGTCATACAGTGCCAAATCTTGACACAGCAGTCACACAGTGCCAAATCTGAACAAAACAGTCATATAGTACCAAATCTGAACAAAGTGGTTATACAATGCCAAATCTGAACACAGCAGTCATACAGTGCCAAATCTGAACACAGCAGTCATACAATGCCAAATCTGAACATAGCAGTCACACAGTGCCAAATCTGAACAAGGCAGTCATATAGTACCAAATCTGAACAAAGTGGTTATACAATGCCAAATCTGAACACAGCAGTGAACATAACAGTCACACAGTGCCAAATCTGAACAAAGTTGTTATTCAGTGCCAAATCTGAACAAAGTTGTTATACAGTGCCAAATCTGTACATACTGGTCTACAGTGCCAAATCTGAACATAGCAAGTCACACAGTGACAAATCTGAACATAACAAGTCACACAGTGACAAATCTGAACATAACAAGTCACACAGTGACAAATCTGGACACAGTGCCAAATATGTACACAGCAGTCACACAGTGCTAAATCTGAACAAAGTGGTTATACAGTGCCAAATCTGAACAAAGTGGTTATACAGTGCCAAATCTGAACAAAGTGGTTATACAGTGCCAAATCTGTACATACTGGTCTACAGTGCCAAATCTGAACAAAGTGGTTATACAGTGCCAAATCTGTACATACTGGTCTACAGTGCCAAATCTGAACAAAGTGGTTATACAGTGCCAAATCTGTACATACTGCTACAGTGCCAAATCTGAACATAACAGTCACACAGTGACAAATCTGGACACAGTGGTTATACAGTGCCAAATCTGTACACAGCAGTCATACAGTACCAAATCTGGACACAGCAGTCATACAGTGCCAAATCTGGATACACTTTACAGTGACTCACCGTATTGTTAATATTGACTAACAGTACAAAGAAATATTGGAAATGTCCCTATAAAACAATATTATTCAAAAATGGTCGGAGCCAACTATCAATATTATATGTGAAAATATGTATTGATACCATATGATTGAATTAACTGCAACAATTACTAAAGCATGTGGATGTATCGTGCAGTGTTTGTTGATTGCTCCTATTCTCAGTGAATTGATTTTCAGACAGTGTTCCTGGCATGCTGTATGTAACTAATAGACAGCAATTAGAACTGGTTTACGCATCCGTTAGCAAAACAAAACGCCCACATTTTTTATTTGATTTACACTTCAACATGATTGATGTTTCTAGATAAAATCTACACATTTAAGGTCTTTTATTAAGCGAAATGTCAATAAAGTTATTTTATTTCACATTTATCATATTTTCATTAGAAGAAAAAATTCTATTGAGGCTGTCATTTGGCTCGTATTTCTAAAATAAATGAAATCTAATGGTTGGTATACAGAGATTGGTGTAATAAGAGGACAACATGAGTTTAGATGCAAGCATGAACATATCTGTACCATTATTAACCCATTCAACCCCAAGTAACTGACATGGACTGGTGCGTGATATTTTCAGACCAATAAATTAATCAGAAAATTACCTTTGGACCAGTTCATTTATCAAAATGGGTAATTTTATCTAAAAATAGTAATAATTATTACTGGCAAAAAAGTGCAGATCCTGATGAGACGGCTCGTCACGAGCCGGCTCATCTGGATTTACACTTTTCATAAGCCTATTTAGAGGCCTGTGGGGTTGAAAGGGTTAAAGCGGCATAACATCGCAAAAATTCCCCAAAATACATACAGTCCCACCTCCCCAAACGTCACCTCCCATGAGCGACACTCTCTTTATAATGTCACCTTTATTCCCACCTGTTGCGTTTTAATACAATTTCACCTCTCATGAATGACACCTCCCAACAACACACAACAACAGTCATTTTCCCACCCAGCGATGCAGAAAACCTCCCAAGAACAGACAGAAATTTGGCTGAAAAAATAGAACTGGCTGTAAAGTATGTGTCATTGGACGCAAATAATCGCCAATTGTTCCTTTCAATAAACAGTAATTATCTTAATCTGGGACCATATCCGGGGGGGGGGGGGGGCAATAATCTACAGGCTGGAAAGTAAGTGTGAAAATAATCATTGTTTACTGGATTTCTTTCAATAAACAGCTTAACACGATTGGCAGGTTGTTTTACCACATATATCTTTTGATCGCTTAAGATGAAGAAAAAAGGAATTTTGCAGGTGCATACCATATATACGGACGGACATGCCTTGTCTGTCAATAGAGGAGACTGTTTATAAACTTTATATGTTTGTTTAAATAATTATCTCATTAAAATGAGTTATTTTTCATTTCCCCGGGTTTAGCCTTAATTCAGTGTAATGTTTTTATCACATACCGTAATAAGATAATTTAACATCAGTTTTCGGACACGCCTCATCCGAAATACTTACCAAATATCTGAGTACTCGAGGATCAAAATTGCTACTCATTGACATCCTTATTTTTTTATATCACACTTTTACTTTGATGTATCCTTGAATACCGTGTTCCGACACATGTTATGACATAACATAAAACGAATGAACTCATGTAAATAGTGTATTATCTGTATAAAAAGAATGTAAATAGTGTATTATCTGTATAAATAGAATGTAAATAGTGTATTATCTGTATAAATAGAATGTAAATAGTGTATTATCTGTATAAATAGAATGTAAATAGTGTATTATCTGTATAAATAGAATGTAAATAGTGTATTATCTGTATAAATAGAATGTAAATAATGTATTATCTGTATAAATAGAATGTAAATAGTGTATTATCTGTATACATAGAATGTAAATAGTGTATTATCTTTATACATAGAATGTAAATAGTGTATTATCTGTATAAATAGAATGTAAATAGTGTATTATCTGTATAAATAGATCCTTTTCTACATATTCAACGCGAGGAATTATGCTTATTACGCTTATTTAGTGTCAAAAAATCACATTGAATCATGCCGCTATTGGGAATTACTTTGAGTCGAGAAACGACGCATTTCATTGGTTGACTAATGACGTTCTAAATATAGTTCATTCACTCTCCTGTATCTGCTCTGCGCATTTCAGGTATTTTACGTCATCTCAAACTAACCTGAAAATTAATTCAGCGTCACTAAATTACATAAAAACTGAGTGTACAACATGCCTTTAATTAATTATGCTAATAAACAGGAAAATTGTCCTGTTTTGTTGTATACAAACTATAACTATGAACATTTAACTAGAAATTATGCCTTGCTGTTGTCCTTATAGCACTCCCAGTCTCCTGTACATGCATAAAAGCAGTGGTCATAGAAGTTGGTGAATACTGTTTATTCTTGCGGTTGGGAGCCTGCACAGATATTGGTTGGTTCTCTATTGTACTATCACAGAGGGATCACAGCAATAAGGTATATAACGTATACACCTTTCCTAACAGTGAATCAATTGTCACGTGACCTACCGATACGCAGAGCTTAGCCGAGCAGACGGACCAAGAATTGTTATGTTTGCAGTAGCATATTGCAAAATATTGGCTATTTAATGTAATGCACAAAGTTGCATTTGGATTTTCTTGGATTACGTTGTAATCACTCACTTTCCACATTTTAGTCTAGGAAATCCCGTATCATGTTTACAAACACTGCAGATGAAAATAACGTCACAGGATATTGTGAATACTGAAAACGAGGTCAAAACATAATTTGCGTCGTATCATGTGTGCGTCGTAAAGTAGTCGGACAATATTGAAAATATTAATGTACACAATTGTCATAAATTTGCATAATCTGGCGATTTTAACACATTGCATCCTCAGATATTCAATCTTAGTTCAATCTATCGTATAATGAAAGTAGTACCCCCCCCATTCTGTATACTCTATATTCAAATCAGTATGAGCAATCATAACTGACAAAACTGACTATTCCCGCATTTCCAAACTTCCAAAATGTTGAACCTCCCTAGAACAACATCTTTACAACAACCAATCTTGGGTGTATCCGGATGATGTTTGCTCTGGAGAGGTTTGACTGTAGTTTACGTATAAATAACATTGATACTACACATTCTTCCAACAGAATTCCGACACTAACTTTCCATCAGCAAACAGTGTTTTTGCAGTCTACAAATTCTCAAAAGCGAAAGTATGATTTCATATAACGGTCAGTCACGCTCCAGTATTGACGTTTGTGTATTTTTGAAATCTATACTAAACGTGTGATAGTGTCAATTAGAGATAATTTAAATCTGATCAGTCTAAAAATAAGTATGCACAAGCACAACTGAGATATAATGGTAAATCTGTACCATAAATGTTGCTATTCATAATACACGCATGGCTGTTGACCCTATTTACATTATTTTGCAGCCAACACACGTTGTATACGACGTTTCGCTTTAAGTTGAAATACTCAGTTTGGTATGTAAATATTTGGAAACAAATTATACCATATAATAGGAAATTACATTCTGTAGCAATTTGCGTTTTCAACAATGTAGTGTCGCTTTAATAGTGTTCAAAACAGAAGAACATGGATCTACTGTAACCATAAGGCTGGATATGTTTCCAATTATCCTTCATATTTAGTCGGGAGTTAATTGTATACTGGGAGTAGATAGTGTATATTAACAAGACCCTCTCCTCTGTTTTTGACAGGTTTTGTGACAAATATTAAATGTCTGGATATTATTATATGCTAGTATTGCCTGGAAACTGATTATCAGGTTCATATGGGAGATGGGATAAACATAAAACATAGAGCCAAAGGAATTTAATGTATACCGTAACGATACTGCTAGATGCTCATACACTTAACCCTTTCCTACATAGATATTTAGGTTAATATACTATTATATCTCCATGCAAACGACAGGCATTTAGCTATCATGCAAGTAGTCACCATATCTATCTCACCTCCATAGATATTACTGGGACTACATAGAGATTTAGGTTAATATACTATTATATCTCCATGCAAACGACAGGTATTTAGCTATCATGCAGTGGATAAGTAGTCACCATATCTATCTCACCTCCATAGATATTACTGGGACTACATAGAGATTTGGTTTTTTTTTTGCATACAAACGACAGCCATTTAGTTATCATGCAGTGGATAAGTAGTCACCATATAATACCCCACCTCCATAGATATTACTGGGATTACATGAGATTCTGACCTTTATTATGAACATTGGTTTGGCTACTACATTGTCAATGTATGTCATATTGGTAATGGCGTCAAGAGGTGCTTCAGCCGTTTTCAGCCGTTAATTGGGGAAAGTAAACGCATCGACGTCTCTAAATTCCTTATTGATGTGATCACAGACGTTGTTTTCCTCATTGCACATAATATTATACAGTCAAACCTGTCTTAAGCAGCCAGCCAAGGGAATCGCAAACTGGCTGCTTAGAACAGGTGGCTGCTTAATAGAGGTCAAATGTATAAAATAAACAGCAAATTGGGAATCTAGCAACTGGCTGCTTAATACAGGTTGGCTGCTTAATGGAGGTGACCACTAACACAGGTTTTACTGTAGACCTATATTTCAAGCAGCATATTTCCTCAAGTCCTTTTAATGTACGACTTCCACATCTTTTATTCCATCGTTAATTTGAATTTAACATGATTACAATTGATCCCTCCTGGTATCAGTCTGGTAACAAAATGATTGGATTCTTATAAAATTAAATAATGTCAAAAACATTTTTCTAGCCAATACATTTACGCGATGCCCGATGATCCAATTGATACGCAATGATTTGCAGACAGAACATTTATGGTGATTTGTATCGGAAGAGCTTTTGCGGCTGTCGGATGTAGTTTCAAGCAGTGTCGAGTAGGTTTGTTTGTCCTCAGGAATTAATTAAGGATTAACAATAAATGTTATCGTTTATTCTCGGTCAGATTCAAATTACAAATGCCATTGGATATATCTTCTGTTTATCTCCCCTTTAGGTCAGATTCAAATTACAAATGCCATTAGTTATATCTTCTGTTTATCTCCCCTTTAGGTCAGATTCAAATTACAAATGCCATTAGTTATATCTTCTGTTTATCGCTGCTTTAGGTCAGATTCAAATTACACATGCCATTGGATATATCTTCTGTTTATCTCCCCTTTAGGTCAGATACAAATGGCATTGGATATATCTTCTGTTTATCTCCCCTTTAGGTCAGATACAAATGGCATTGGATATATCTTCTGTTTATCTCCCCTTTAGGTCAGATACAAATGGCATTAGTTATATCTTCTGTTGATCTCCCCTTTAGGTCAGATTCAAATTACAAATGTTTTTGGTGTTTTTGCCATTGGATATATCTTCTGTTGATCTCCCCTTTAGGTCAAATTCAACTGTTTCACACATGCATTTTTATTGTAAATCACATTTTTATAACTCGATAAATGTTGTTGCAATTTAATCATCAGTCAGAAATAGCTGGCCCTTTAAATAGGGGTGACACTATAATAAACAAACACTTTACTTTATATAATGTGCACACTATACTTTCAGTTTTTGTAAGTTTTTGTAATTCAAGGATCGCAGGTTCGATCCCCTGTCTGACCCTAATAAAATTAACAGTCTTCAGATGGGACGTTAAACCGAGGTCTCGTGACGGTGCTTTACACCGTGCACGTAAAAGAACCAGAGTAGACTCTGGAATGGGTGTCTCTCTGTATCATTGCACTATCCTCCAAAAATCTAAAATCTTCAGGAGGCGTCACTAATCTCTTCAGGAGGCGTCGCTCATATGGGCAACCGGTAGCGATGATTAATAAACGTAAAACAAACATACTCTCAGTTTGCTAGAAATATGGCCTACAGTGCATAACTTTGTTCACTAATTCATCAATGTGAATCGGCAGGATGAATACATAATGTATGGTACTAACGTGGAAATAAATACATATGGTCGGCGACACACGAAAAGGGGTACTTGGACATAATTAACAAAAAATGAATTTGACATATCGGGTCTATATACCACAATGTCTCAAACAAATATCCTGAAAATTTCAACTCAAAATGTTTCATAACGCTATGACATGTTAATGTTAATCAGGGTTTATTCTAGGTCAGAATTTTGGGAGAAGTGAGAAAGCGCGTGATCGCTTCCTTAAATGGTGTTCTTTAATATGCAAAATAGGGTTAAAATGCACAGTACAACCATTAAATACAACATTTGAATAGAAGGAATGCTTTATAATGGGCGTGTATCTTACTAGACAATTATTTTTTTATTTTAGGGAGAAGTGGGGCCCCCAGAGGGCTAAGTCAGGTTCCCTAGGGCGACAATTTCGCCCACATCGCCCTCTAAACTGATCCCTGTGTTTAGTGACATACATAAACAGATGTTTTTGAAAGAACGTTTGAAATGTCGTGCCAACCTGAATTAATGACATTCTATAATATGTAATTTTGGTCGCTAACCCATTTCATTCTGGATACATTTAAAGGCTTTTGCAAACAACATAGATCCAGATCAGCCGCAGTGTGACGCTGCGTGCTGATCAGGATCTATGTTGTTTGCTACATAGTCAAGTGTCTTAGCAAGATCATCTGAATAGCAAACAGCATAGAGCCTGATCAGACGGCATGTTCTGTGGCGGCTGATCTGGCTCTATGTTCTTTGCAAATATTGTTTGAACGGTATCCAGAATAAAATGGGCTAATGAAGTCAGTATGTTTTTACTGTCAATTTAAGAAATGCACATAATATTATATAAGGAATTCCTATTGTTCACATGATCATTCACATTTATAGTCGCCATAACTTTAGTTTATATCACGATTTGACCAAATATCATGCTATTATCTTTTTATAACAAAGTGATGAGCTTGGAAACATTGTTACTATGGCAACAGTTTCGAAATGTTTACATTGTTATATCGATATTTAACCTATTCAACCCCAAGGAACTGACATGGACTGGTGCGTGATATTTTCAGACCAATAAATTAATAAGAAAATTACCTTTGGACCAGTTCATTTATCAAAATGGGTAATTTTATCTAAAAATAGTAATAATTATTACTGGCAAAAAAGTGCAGATCCTGATGAGACGGCTCGTTACGAGCCGGCTCATCTGGATCTACACTTTTCATAAGCCTATTTAGAGGCATGTGGGGTTGAAAGGGTTAAACAGCATAGCTTCAACTAATAATCCCTTGAAATTATACTGATGCTGAAGGATATGGACTCCATATCGGTAGCAAAACTCGTGTTTTAAACAATTCATTTTAGTGTTTGTTACTCAAAGCCAAATGAGTCACACAATACCTTTTTTTTTCTCAATAATATTTTATTACATTTTTTCATACAATACATATATATATATACATACAATACTAAGAACAAATCAGAGATTAATATGTAATTATATGATTGCAGTATACGATACATTTGTTTTGTCGAGGGAAAAAAAGCAAATGGGTTTGGCTACAAGTTATAACAACATTATTTACAAGTAATACCTATCTTGTATACACTGGAATTTTCCATTTAATAATAGACTCATTCCGTGCTCATAGCATTACTTAAAACCTAAAGAGGTAGGATACAACATAAAGCACTAGATTTTCCCCCACTTTACCCCTTCAACACTACAGACCTCTAAATAGGCTCACAAAAAGTATAGATCCAGATGAGCTGGCTCGGCTCATGACGAGAGCCGTCTCATAAGGATCTGCACTTTTTGCTAGTAATATTACTATTTTTAGACAAAATTACCCATTTTGATAAATGAACTGGTTCAAATGTAATTTTCTTATTAATTTATTGGTCTAAGCATATCATGCACCAGTCCATGTGAGTTACTTGGTGTTGAATGGGTTAATATCATGCACCAGTCCATGTGAGTTACTTGGTGTTGAATGGGTTAATAGCATGCACCAGTCTATGTGAGTTACTTGGTGTTGAATGGGTTAATATCATGCACCAGTCCATGTGAGTTACTTGGTGTTGAATGGGTTAATATCATGCACCAGTCCATGTGAGTTACTTGGTGTTGAATGGGTTAATATCATGCACGAGTCCATGTGAGTTACTTGGTGTTGAATGGGTTAATAATTGATTTTCGTTCATTATTAATCCCTTCCCAATTTTCAAGTATCTTACAAACCCTCTAAATTTCTCCTCACAATTTCTCAATATGTCTTTTGTGATGTAGTTCTTTCTTGATTAACATTTTCTTCTGAAACGTGTAATATAAATCCCCAGAATTAAACAAATTTATTGCCACAAAGCTATCCAAGGAACTGCCAAGAACTTGTAAATCTTGTAATAGAGGCCCAAGTTATAAAATTACCATTTGTACTGCATATATTGTGAGAAGTGTTCTCCGATTGAACAAATGTTACAAATAAAATGACGACATATTGCATACTACACCAGGATGAAGTACTCTACACGAGGCAATTACATTAAACTCATCATCATAACAGCTTATATTAATCACTCTCGTTGGCGCGGATGAAAGTGTAAATGTGGTCATTCGTGTGGGAGGAAACCGGAGTACCCGGAGAAAACCCACCTGTCCCATCTGGCTACCACCGTACCATCTTGCATACTTCCTGGTACAAGGATCGAACCAGTGTTGCCTTGGTGAGAAGCGAGCGCGCTTAAACCACTGCGCTTATCGGACAGCGGCAATTAGAAATGTCACTTATTATTATATAATTCTAAAAACTTTAATAACACAGGTTAACGTTTGTGCCAAGTTATTTAAACTGCACTCTGCATATCGTCTCAATATACTGTATGCCCCCGTTTATAATGCCCCCTCCCTAATAAACGCCCCCTCCCTAATAAACACCCCCTCCCATTTTGAAGCAAATCAAAATAATTCTCCCCTCGGTGTCCGCTGCTATCATAGTCTGCTAGAAACACAGTGGTCTGTGTCAATGTCAGATACCGACAACTCCACGGGAGCGTCCGTGGCCTCCTGGACCAGAGTGTCGGTAGCCCCCTCAATCATTTCACTGACCTAGTTCGTTTTCCGTGAACCATTCAAAGTCTTCCTGATCGTCCTCCTGGTCAGACTGCTCACCGAACACGTCGTCCTCAGAACCATCAAGCAGACATGTAATTCCACACTTTTTGAAAGAACGGCGAATGATAGCTGGTGTGATATTGTCCCCTGCTTCCTTAATCCAGCGCATCAATAACGCTTTCGGTGGGGCACATCTGTTTGTTTTCGGTGTCACATTGACTGGGCCCCAGAACAAATGTTCATCATAAAGTTCTGCAAGTTTGGATCCGATCAACTTTAAACACTTTGATTGCTTTTAATTCAAATGCAGCAGAATATGACCGATGCCCACGTGATGTTGATTCCATTTTTATGACGCATGTGTGAAAGCTGCAGGGAGGGAACGATCACATGATATTTTTTCGCTGAAATTACATTGCCTGTCGGTGAATGACTTTGAAGTTTTTTCCCGCTTTAGCCCATGTCCATATATGGAAATCGATGCAAGGTTAAACTGCTCTCCAGGTACTCACACTACGCCCGTGTCGGTTTGTTGCTATAGAGACGTTATACTAGGGATTGTTTCAAGAGGTACGAAGAAAGGGGGGCGTTTAAAGGAATCCCAGACATACTTTGCATATAATTTGTCGCAAATTGCATCGCCCCCGGGGGCGTTTAAACGTGGGTATACGGTAGTTAACATTTATGCCAAGTTATTTAACCATATGTGTCAATGTGGCTAAAATTTATGCCAAGTTATTTATAAATTCCTCAAGCAGTTGAGAAGAGTTATGGACCAGACACATAATATACCATATCACCTTTCACATACAAGTAATGAACTTGCTTGGAACTTGGTTTCTGTCTTTGAGATGAACGAGGTGAACATTTGATAAAATTTAATTAAAATCCTTGAAGGCACTACTTACACTTTAGCATGCTGTAGGCGAAATGAGCAGATAAGAAATGTGTAATTATTTTCTTATTTTTCCTAGAAGGCTTGTGACATTTCATGTAAATCGTCCCGATTTGTTATTTACTCATTTTGCCTACAGCATGCGAAAGGTTAATGAGAAGATATGGACAATAAGCGGACGGGCAAGACGACCATGTGTGACTCCTACATAGCCTGCATGATGTTTAGACAAATGATCATTAAGTACCGTATTTAGCTGTGTATAGTGCACACATTTCTTACTGAAATCCTCGTCTGTACTGGTGTATAATGCGCAGTAGATAAAATGGATGAGGATTTCAGTAAGAAATGTGCGCATTATACACCAGTACAGACATCAGGACATTTTTTTCCGGACCAAAATTGACCAATATTTCGTGAAATTCGACCCGAACGGGACAGTCATTCTATAATTTGTTACATTCGACAAACGTTATAAACTAGCTATTAAAACCAGTTGCCGATAGTCTATATAAATAAATGAAATGAATAAGACCACAAAATTAGCATATATTGCGTTTATTTTGGCAAACTTTGAAGAATTTAATTGAAATTAGTAAATGTATAAAAAAATGGCGATTTGATAACATCACGTGGTTTTATCGTATGTAATATTTCCCGTACTTTTCGCGTACTTCCGCATAAAGCGACGCAGCATACGTACGATATCATAGAGTAAAGAAACTTTGTAATAATAGTTTATTTGATTTAATATACCGTATGTTTTTAAATACGACATGATTAAAGACACGATGTGTTGGTTATTTTGACGGGAAATATTTACTATGTACAATGCATTGCATAAAAAAAAACTTTTTATGGCTGCAGTATTTCAATTGTTTGTAGCGATAATTAATTTCGACAAACCTTTCACAATGGGTCAGTTAATTAGGTAGACTACACGTGTTAAGAAGTTTGAGCATCTGCTAACATGTTTGAGAACGTGTTGACAGTGACGAGGAGTTCGAGGGATTCACGCCCGAGGACTGCCGACAATAAATATATTATGAGAGAGTTTGACACCAACAGTCCTTTTCAGGATTAACCATATATTTCGAAAGAAATACCTCAGAATTGTCTTATCATAAACTTGTGTTGTTTTCTTTTATGCAACATTTCCCGAAACGTGTATTTCTGCACGTACGCATCCACGATATGCATGTAATTTTCATGAAATCATGCCTGAGTGCGTTACTGTTCCTCGATGAGGTATCTCGAGTGATTAATATAAGTTCTAAAAATCACGGAGCACAATTTTTAGCGATTCTTGACTTGGAGAATTGCGTTTTTCACGTGCGCAGTATACATCGGAACTCAGTTTTCCCCCCGATTTTCGTGCCAAATCGTGGGTGCGCATTATACACAATAGCGAATTATACCCCCGATTTTCGTGCCAAATCGTGGGTGCACATTATACACGATAGCGAACTATACACAGCTAAATACGGTAGCAATAATGTCTTAAAACAACCAGCTTTAAAGTTAATACGTCATCATGCACACAGGTTTCCATATATAGTATGACAGAAGATTTCTCCTGGGAAATGAAACTTGCTATTTAAGTACAGCTGTAAAGCATCTAGTGGCTGTATTTTTCTTGTTTCCAATTTACTCTCACTTTTCCTGTTTCCAATTTACTCTTGCTGTTCGGTTAGCAGATATTGTATGCCAGCTTTAATCATAATGTATCTCATCAAAGTTGTTCTTATGCGATGCATCTAGTGGATGCGCGTTCGCTTCAGGTGCGAAAGGTCCGGAGTTTGAGCCCCGCTGGAGCCGTTACGATTGTGCCAGTATGCAAGGCATTTAATTTCACGTTGCCTCTTCTCTCTCCCTCGTGGCGATGGATTCCATTAGGAATGAGGTCTCGAGAGTGATTAATATAAGTTGTAATAACTTGTTTCGCAATCGAGCTAAATTAATTTGTATAAACTAATGTTGTTCTTAAAAACCAACCCTAGAATATTCAAACGTCGGTATGTGAACCAGCAGGATACAGCATATTTGGTCAAGGTGTGGAGACATCGTGATATAATTTCCTCAGGCAAGACACTTAAATCCACATTGCTCTCTTCCTCACGATGATGGATTCCACAGTTACAGTACATCCAATATAAAAAGCCACAGTTACAGTACATCCAATGTAAAAAGTCACAATTACAGTACATCCAATATAAAAAGCCACAGTTACAGTACAACCAATGTAAAAAGCCACAGTTACAGTAAATCCAATGTAAAAAGCCACAATTACAGTACATCCAATGTAAAAAGCCACAATTACAGTACATACAATGTAAAAAGCCACAATTACAGTACATACAATGTAAAAAGCCACAGTTACAGTACATCCAATGTATAAAGCCACAGTTACAGTACATCCAATGTAAACAGCCACAATTACAGTACATCCAATGTAAAAAGCCACAGTTACAGTACATCCAATGTAAAAAGCCACAGTTACAGTATATCCAATGTAAAAAGCCACAATTACAGTACAACCAATGTATATAACTACAATTACAGTACAACCAATGTATATAACTACAATTACAGTACAACCAATGTATATAGCCACAATTACAGTACAACCAATGTATATAACTACAATTACAGTACAACCAATGTATATAGCCACAATTACAGTACAACCAATGTATATAGCCACAATTACAGTACAACCAATGTATATAGCCACAATTACAGTACAACCAATGTATATAGCCACAATTACAATCTCACAAGCCCTACTTTCTGGGGAAAATGATAAAATTATTACACATTTGTTATTTGCTCATTTCGCCGACAGCGTGCTAATGTGTAAGTACCATCAAGGATTTTCATTAAATTTTATCAAATTATTCATCTGATTGGCAGAAGCCAAGTTCCATGCATGTTCATCAAAGGTCACAGCTACACTTGGATGTAAAAGGTCATATGGTATATTATGTGTCTGGTCCATAACTCTTCTCAACCGCTTGAGGAAATTATAAATAACTTGGCATAAATTTTAACCATATTGACACGATATGCAGAGTGCAGTTTAAATAACTTGGCACAAACGTTAAACTGTGTTATTAAAGTTTTTAGAATTATATAATAATAAGTGACATTTCTAATTGCCACTGTCCGATAAGCGCAGTGGTTAGCATGCTCGCTTCTCACCAAGGCACCCTGGTTCGATCCTCGTACCGGGAATTATGTGAGATGGTATGGTGTCGCCAGATCGGACATGTGGGTTTTCTCCGGGTACTCCAGTTTCCTCCCACACGAATGACCACATTTACTCTTTCATCCGCGCCAACGAGAGTGATTAATATAAGCTGTTGAAACTTGTTTCGCAATCGTTGTAAAATAAATAGAGTTTAATGTAATTGCCTCGTGTAGAGTACTTCATCCTGGTGTAGTATGCAATATGTCGTCATTTTATTTGTAACATTTGTTCAATCGGAGAACACTTCTCACAATATATGCGGTACAAATGGTAATTTTATAACTTGGGCCTCGAATACAAGATTTACAAGTTCTTGGCAGTTCCTTGGATAGCTTTGTGGCAATAAATTTGTTTAATTCTGGGGATTTATATTACACGTTTCAGAAGAAAATGTTAATCAAGAAAGAACTACATCACAAAAGACATATTGAGAAATTGTGAGGAGAAATTTAGAGGGTTTGTAAGATACTTGAAAATTGGGAAGGGATTAATAATGAACGAAAATCAATTATTAACCCATTCAACACCAAGTAACTCACATGGACTGGTGCATGATATTAACCCATTCAACACCAAGTAACTCACATGGACTGGTGCATGATATTAACCCATTCAACACCAAGTAACTCACATGGACTTGTGCATGATATTAACCCATTCAACACCAAGTAACTCACATGGACTGGTGCATGATATTAACCCATTCAACACCAAGTAACTCACATGGACTGGTGCATGATATGCTTAGACCAATAAATTAATAAGAAAATTACATTTGAACCAGTTCATTTATCAAAATGGGTACTTTTGTCTAAAAATAGTAATATCACTGGCAAAAAGTGCAGATCCTGATGAGACCGCTCGTCATGAGCCGAGCCGGCTCATCTGGATCTACACTTTTTGTGAGCCTATTTAGAGGTCTGTAGTGTTGAAAGGGTAAAGTGGGGGAAAATCTAATGCTTTATGTTGTATCCTACCTATTTAGGTTTTAAGTAATGCTATGAGCAGGAATGAGTCTATTATTAAATGGAAAATTCCAGTGTATACAGGATAGGTATTTTGTGACTCATTTGGCTTTGAGTAAAGCAACAAACACTAAAATGAAGAGTTTTGCTACCAATATGTAATCCATATCCTTTAGCAATAGCTTTATTAACCACTGTCACATCATCAATAACTACTCCTACAATAGCTTTATTATCAATAACTACTCCTACAATAGCTTTATAAACCACTGTCACGTCATCAATAACTACTCCTACAATAGCTTTATAAACCACTGTCATGTCATCAATAACTACTCCTACAATAGCTTTATAAACCACTGTCATGCCATCAATAACTACTCCTACAATAGCTTTATAAACCACTGTCATGTCATCAATAACTACTCCTACAATAGCTTTATAAACCACTGTCATGTCATCAATAACTACTCCTACAATAGTTTTATAACCACTGTCATGTCATCAATAACTACTCCTACACTAGCTTATGACCACTGTCACTTCATCAATAACTACTCCTACAATAGCTTTATGACCACTGTCACATCATCAATAACTACTCCTACAATAGCTTTATGACCACTGTCACTTCATCAATAACTACTCCTACAATAGCTTTATGACCACTGTCACATCATCAATAACTACTCCTACAATAGCTTTATGACCACTGTCACATCATCAATAACTACTCCTACAATAGCTTTATAACCACTGTCACATCATCAATAACTACTCCTACAATAGCTTTATGACCACTGTCACTTCATCAATAACTACTCCTACAATAGCTTTATAAACCACTGTCACATCATCAATAACTACTCCTACAATAGTTTTATAACCACTGTCACGTCATCAATAACTACTCCTACAATAGCTTTATGACCACTGTCATGTCATCAATAACTACTCCTACAATAGCTTTATGACCACTGTCACATCATCAATAACTACTCCTACAATAGTTTTATAACCACTGTCATGTCATCAATAACTACTCCTACAATAGCTTTATGACCACTGTCACTTCATCAATAACTACTCCTACAATAGCTTTATGACCACTGTCACTTCATCAATAACTACTCCTACAATAGCTTTATGACCACTGTCACATCATCAATAACTACTCCTACAATAGCTTTATGACCACTGTCACATCATCAATAACTACTCCTACAATAGCTTTATGACCACTGTCACATCATCAATAACTACTCCTACAATAGCTTTATGACCACTGTCACATCATCAATAACTACTCCTACAATAGTTTTATAACCACTGTCATTCATCAATAACTACTCCTACAATAGCTTTATGACCACTGTCACATCATCAATAACTACTACTCCTACAATAGTTTTATAACCACTGTCACATCATCAATAACTACTCCTACAATAGCTTTATGACCACTGTCACATCATCAATAACTACTACTCCTACAATAGTTTTATAACCACTGTCACATCATCAATAACTACTCCTACAATAGCTTTATGACCACTGTCACATCATCAATAACTACTACTCCTACAATAGTTTTATAACCACTGTCACATCATCAATAACTACTCCTACAATAGCTTTATGACCACTGTCACATCATCAATAACTACTACTCCTACAATAGTTTTATAACCACTGTCACATCATCAATAACTACTCCTACAATAGCTTTATGACCACTGTCACATCATCAATAACTACTACTCCTACAATAGTTTTATAACCACTGTCACATCATCAATAACTACTCCTACAATAGCTTTATGACCACTGTCACATCATCAATAACTACTCCTACAATAGCTTTATGACCACTGTCACATCATCAATAACTCCTCGTACAATAGTTTTATAACCACTGTCACTTCATCAATAACTACTCCTACAATAGCTTTATAAACCACTGTCATGTCATCAATAACTACTCCTACAATAGTTTTATAACCACTGTCACTTCATCAATAACTACTCCTACAATAGCTTTATGACCACTGTCACATCATCAATAACTACTCATACAATAGCTTTATGACCACTGTCACATCATCAATAACTACTCCTACAATAGCTTTATGACCACTGTCACATCATCAATAACTACTCCTACAATAGCTTTATGACCACTGTCACATCATCAATAACTACTCCTACAATAGCTTTATGACCACTGTCACATCATCAATAACTACTCCTACAATAGCTTTATGACCACTGTCACTTCATCAATAACTACTCCTACAATAGCTTTATGACCACTGTCACATCATCAATAACTACTCCTACAATAGCTTTATGACCACTGTCACATCATCAATAACTACTCCTACAATAGCTTTATGACCACTGTCACATCATCAATAACTACTCCTACAATAGCTTTATGACCACTGTCACTTCATCAATAACTACTCCTACAATAGCTTTATGACCACTGTCACATCATCAATAACTACTCCTACAATAGCTTTATGACCACTGTCACATCATCAATAACTACTCCTACAATAGTTTTATAACCACTGTCACATCATCAATAACTACTACTCCTACAACAGCTTTATTAACCACTGTCACTTCATCAATAACTACTCCTACAATAGTTTTATAACCACTGTCATGTCATCAATAACTACTCCTACAATAGCTTTATGACCACTGTCACTTCATCAATAACTACTCCTACAATAGTTTTATAACCACTGTCATGTCATCAATAACTACTCCTACAATAGCTTTATGACCACTGTCACTTCATCAATAACTACTCCTACAATAGCTTTATGACCACTGTCACATCATCAATAACTACTCCTACAATAGCTTTATGACCACTGTCACATCATCAATAACTACTCCTACAATAGCTTTATGACCACTGTCACATCATCAATAACTACTCCTACAATAGCTTTATGACCACTGTCACATCATCAATAACTACTCCTACAATAGCTTTATGACCACTGTCACTTCATCAATAACTACTCCTACAATAGTTTTATAACCACTGTCATGTCATCAATAACTACTCCTACAATAGCTTTATGACCACTGTCACATCATCAATAACTACTCCTACAATAGCTTTATGACCACTGTCACATCATCAATAACTACTCCTACAATAGTTTTATAACCACTGTCACTTCATCAATAACTACTCCTACAATAGCTTTATGACCACTGTCACATCATCAATAACTACTACTCCTACAACAGCTTTATTAACCACTGTCACTTCATCAATAACTACTCCTACAATAGCTTTATGACCACTGTCACATCATCAATAACTACTACTCCTACAACAGCTTTATTAACCACTGTCACTTCATCAATAACTACTCCTACAATAGTTTTATGACCACTGTCACATCATCAATAACTACTCCTACAATAGCTTTATTAACCTCTGTCACATCATCAATAACTCCTTCTACAATAGCTTTATTAACCACTGTCACTTCATCAATAACTCCTTCTACAACAGCTTTATTAACCACTGTCACTTCATCAATAACTCCTTCTACAACAGCTTTATTAACCACTGTCACTTCATCAATAACTACTCCTACAATAGCTTTATGACCACTGTCACATCATCAATAACTACTCCTACAATAGCTTTATGACCACTGTCACATCATCAATAACTACTACTCCTACAACAGCTTTATTAACCACTGTCACTTCATCAATAACTACTCCTACAATAGTTTTATGACCACTGTCACATCATCAATAACTACTACTTCTACAATAGCTTTATAAACCACTGTCACGTCATCAATAACTACTCCTACAACAGCTTTATTAACCACTGTCACATCATCAATAACTACTCCTACAATAGCTTTATGACCACTGTCGCATCATCAATAGCTACTCCTTCTACAATAGCTTTATGACCACTGTCGCATCATCAATAGCTACTCCTTCTACACTAGCTTTATGACCACTGTCGCATCATCAATAGCTACTCCTACAATAGCTTTATGACCACTGTCACATCATCAATAGCTACTCCTTCTACAATAGCTTTATGATCACTGTCATTATCAGTAACGTGTAACTCCTTCTGCAGTAGCTTTATGGATAATCTTTGTATTCACTCTCACATCCTCAAGAATGGTATGCATACATTATGGTTGCATTTAATTTTAAAATTATGTCTACCAATAATATATTTCCCCACTCTTCAATATAAAGACTATTTCCATGGCACACATCCAAAACAGCACTATCAATTAATGAATCAGTTGGTCATGATAGGGCAACCATCACAATGTACAAGCATATTTGCTGATATGGAATGTAGTGTTGACATTTGGTTGGTTTAGAAACAAGAGAAATTGTCAATCAATAACACAGTAATGGTAACATTAATGAATGATACATTACTCCTAAACAGACAGTAAACTAAACCAGTTTTAGCTCTCAACTAAACATGCACATGACTTCCGTGCTCCAGTTGGTGAACATTTTAACAGAAACTTTGAAATCAAATACAGTCTACATCCGCTATGTCAAAGTCGGTTATGTCGAATTCTCCGGGTATCTCGAAGTCGGATCAAAGTCCCTTTTCAGACACAATCATTTTACATATAACTGGCTCTGTTTATATCGAATTTCGTTAAGTAAAACTTCGGTTATGTCGAAGTATTTTGTTCAGTCTGACGAAATTCGACATAACCGATGTTGACTGTAATATATTTTTGTGACTTGAATACCTTATTTTAAGCTAGATCCTTTAATAAGTCGAGGGTACTTTGTGGACTTACGACATTTGTTACAACAATGTTTTTGAATGAAACTGGGCTCAATTTGAGATATCTGGTTGACTTTATGCCATTACAAATCCTTTAAAAATGCACAGAGGCGCAAAAATAATATATGAAGTTTATGTATCAGCTTTTTCTATGGTTTATGATGTAATAATTATTTAAACCAATTGTTATATTAAAACATATAAACAGACATAAAATTCAAACCTTTTTCTCTCAATATTTTTCTGGACCACGAGTCAATACATTAACCCTTTCAACACCACAGACCTCTAAATTGGCTTACAAAAAAGTGTAGATCCAGATGAGCCGGCTCATGATGAGCCGTCTCATCAGGATCTGCACTTTTTTCAAGTAATATAGCTATTTTTAGAGAAAAAAATTACCCATTTTGATAAATGAACTGATCCAAATGTAATTTTGTTATTAATTTATTGGTCTAAAAATATCATGGACCAGTCCATGTCAGTTACTTGGTGTTGAATGGGTTATTTTCCTCACATTTCTGGATGAGAAGACGGTTGACTTATGGCCGGGAATATACAGTAGTTATTGGTTTGATTAAAGCACCTGTGGTAATTGGTTTGATTAAAGCGCCTGTGGAAATTGGTTTGATTAAAGCGCCTGTGGAAATTGGTTTGATTAAAGCGCCTGTGGAAATTGGTTTGATTAAAGCACCAGTGGAAATTGGTTTGATTAAAGCACTAGTGGAAATTGGTTTGATTAAAGCACCAGTGGAAATTGGTTTGATTAAAGCACCAGTGGAAATTGGTTTGATTAAAGCACCAGTGGAAATTGGTTTGATTACAGCACCAGTGGAAATTGGTTTGATTACAGCACCAATGGAAATTGGTTTGATTAAAGCACCAGTGGAAATTGGTTTGATTAAAGCACCAGTGGAAATTGGTTTGATTAAAGCACCAGTGGAAATTGGTTTGATTAAAGCACCAGTGGAAATTGGTTTGATTAAAGCACCAGTGGAAATTGGTTTGATTAAAGCACCTGTGGAAATTGGTTTGATTACAGCACCAGTGGAAATTGGTTTGATTACAGCACCAGTGGAAATTGGTTTGATTAAAGCACCAGTGGAAATTGGTTTGATTAAAGCACCAGTGGAAATTGATTTGATTAAAGCACCTGTGGAAATTGGTTTGATTAAAGTACCTGTGGAAATTGGTTTGATTAAAGCACCTGTGGAAATTGGTTTGATTAAAGCACCAGTGGAAATTGGTTTGATTAAAGCACATGTGGAAATTGGTTTGATTAAAGCGCCTGTGGAAATTGGTTTGATTAAAGCGCCTGTGGAAATTGGTTTGATTAAAGCGCCTGTGGAAATTGGTTTGATTAAAGCGTCTGTGGAAATTGGTTTGATTAAAGCGCCTGATTAAAGCGCCTGTGGAAATTGGTTTGATTAAAGCGCCTGTGGAAATTGTGGAAATTGGTTTGATTAAAGCGCCGGGAAATTAGTTTGATTAAAGCGCCTGTGCAAATTGGTTTGATTAAAGCGCCTGTGCAAATTGGTTTGATTAAAGCTCCTGTGCAAATTGGTTTGATTAAAGTGCCTGTGCAAATTTTGCAAGTATGTTGAAGAAAGTCGTCAAAATGTCATTTTATTCCGAGAATAGTGAACTTGATTGTAACAATGGCTAGTTGGACTGTGGCCCAAGTTTGTATGGTATCAAAATGTCCCATATAATATGATAATTGTATTAACAGTCTTTCAGATGGGACGTTAAACTGAGGTCTCATGTCGGTGCTTTACACCGTGCACGTAAAAGAACCAGAGGAGACTCTGGAATGGGTCTCTGATTGTATCATTGCACTATCCTCCAAAAATCTAAAATTACTAATCTCTTCAGGAGGCGTCGCTCATATGGGCAACGGGTAGCGATGATAAATATACGTAAATCACACATTGATAATTGTATGCTCATTAGGTTTATTTTGAACCACTATAAAAAAGTAAAAGTAAAGTGTTTGTTTAATCCTTTCCTTCATAGAGATTTAGGTTAATATACTATTCTATCTCCATTCAAACGACAGCCATTTAGCTATCCTGCAGTTGATAAGTAGTCGCCATATCTATCCCACATCCATAGATATTACTGGGATTACATGAGAATCTGGACTTTATTATGAACATTGGTTTGGCTACTACATTGTCAATGTATGTCGTATTGGTAATGGCACCAAGAGGTGCTTCTATGAGGGAAAGGGTTAATATATTGTCGCCCCCATTGAATCGGGGCCATTTCTGACTTATGAGACACCTTACCAAATCCTATCCTTGCATACAGGCACATAACCATTATTTTAACTAGCAAGTGTCTCATTAACCAGCCATAGCAGAATGAACCCCTGTTGAGGTTCGAACCGTAGACCTCCCTCTCCATAGATGTACATCGTAATCACTAAACCATGGAGACGCTATCTACTGATATGATAACTTTTATCAAAATATATTTTTATACAATCTATTTACAGTTGTGTTGAATTTTTTAACAAAAACGTCACTCAAGGACATTGCCTACCGTAATTTCAGCTCCTATTCAAGTTATGCACAATAGGTATTAGTGTGGTAGGGTGTTTAAACATTATAGTTAAGTGAAATGTCTCGAGTACACAATACAATGCACATTGAGAAGCATTTCTGAATAATTGTCCAAAGATTACTGTTTAATGTTGTGAGGGTTTATTTATATGTGACAATATTTATTGTGTTCATCCAAATATTTTCATTTTGTCATTAGCATATGATATGTCTGTGTTTAGGTCATGTGGATAGACTGAAACTTATAAAATAGATATCCAGAATATATTAAAATGACTTGAGTGAAGTTCAAATTTATAAAGCTTACTACTTGTACACCGAGGAGCAAACAAGGTAGTGTTATGTACCAAACAATGAAAGTGGCTTTATAAGATCACAGATAAATTGGGGACAAATTTGGAATGAATTTTATATTCTCAGCTGCTAGTACAATGTGTGACATTATGTGTATAATATATCATAGCTGTAACATGAAATAATTTGGTGATTTCGACAGGGTTTTTTGTACGGAAATGTGAGAAATGATGGTCACATGGATTGTAAATTTTAAAGGAAGACATTGAAGGATTTTAAGATTGATATACACAGAATATAATATTCTACGATTACTTTGTTTGACTGTGAGGAGACAGTGTGCAGTATATTGCATTGCCTTCAAAGTGAGTCGAGATATGACAAATGAACATGGAAGTATCAGTGATTCATCTATGGCATGAAATGATTGATTAATTTCTTAGAATTGTTACCTGAGTATAGTACTAAGTATTACTAGTTGATTACTTGGAAGTGTTAGTGATTGATTACTTGGCAGTATTAGTGGTTGATTACTTGGAAGTATTAATGGTTGATTACTTGGAAGTATTAATGGTTGATTACTTGGAAGTATTAGTGGTTGATTACTTGGAAGTATTAGTGGTTGATTACTTGGAAGTATTAATGGTTGATTACTTGGAAGTTTTAGTGATTGATTACTTGGAAGTATTAGTGATTGATTACTTGGAAGTATTAATGTTGATTACTTGGAAGTATTAGTGGTTGATTACTTGGAAGTATTAGTGGTTGATTACTTGGAAGTATTAGTGGTTGATTACTTGGAAGTATTAGTGGTTGATTACTTGGAAGTATTAGTGGTTGATTACTTGGAAGTATTAGTGGTTGATTACTTGGAAGTGTTAGTGATTGATTACTTGGAAGTATTATGGTTGATTACTTGGAAGTTTTATGATTGATTATTGGAAGTATTAGTGTTGATTTTGGTTTATGGTTGATTACTTGGAAGTATTAGTGATTGATTACTTGGAAGTATTAGTGGTTGATTACTTGGAAGTATTAATGGTTGATTACTTGGAAGTATTAATGATTGATTACTTGGAAGTATTAATGGTTGATTACTTGGAAGTATTAATGGTTGATTACTTGGAAGTATTAATGATTGATTACTTGGAAGTATTAATGGTTGATTACTTGGAAGTATTAGTGATTGATTACTTGGAAGTATTAGTGATTGATTACTTGGAAGTATTAGTGTTGATTACTTGGAAGTATTAATGGTTGATTACTTGGAAGTATTGTTTACTATATTATGGTTGTCTAGTGGTTGATTGATTACTTGGAAGTATTAATGGTTGATTACTTGGAAGTATTAATGGTTGATTACTTGGAAGTATTAGTGATTGATTACTTGGAAGTATTAGTGGTTGATTACTTGGAAGTATTAATGGTTGATTACTTGGAAGTATTAGTGGTTGATTGATTACTTGGAAGTATTAATGGTTGATTACTTGGAAGTATTAGTGGTTGATTACTTGGAAGTATTAATGGTTGATTACTTGGAAGTATTAATGGTTGATTACTTGGAAGTATTAGTGATTGATTACTTGGAAGTATTAATGGTTGATTACTTGGAAGTATTAGTGGTTGATTACTTGGAAGTATTAGTGGTTGATTACTTGGAAGTATTAGTGATTGATTACTTGGAAGTATTAGTGATTGATTACTTGGAAGTATTAATGGTTGATTACTTGGAAGTATTAGTGATTGATTACTTGGAAGTATTAATTGTAATTACATCAAAGATGACTTATTTTGGTTATATAATATTGATTTCTAGTCAATTACATTTCAATGTCATTGATTAATCTATTTTAAGAGATTACTAATTGATTACTTTCAGTGATTATTTGATCTGTGTAAAAAATTAGTGATTGAATACTGATGTATTGTTAATGGATTATAGTACAGCAGTAGTGAGTGATTATTGATGGATTACAAATTCAATAGCAGTATTGATTGATTATTAAATCATTACACAGTGTATCCCATTGATGTATGGGAGAAGCTTACTAATTGATTACTGCAAGTGCCTGTGGATGAATTGACATATACCTGTCATCAAAGAAGAGGTTACTAATTGATTACTGCAAGTGCCTGTGGATGAATTGACATATACCTGTCATCAAAGAAGAGGTTACTAATTGATTATTGCAAGTGCCTGTGGATGAATTTACATATACATGTCACCAAAGAAGAGGTTACTAATTGATTACTGCAAGTGCCTATGGACGAATTTACATATACCTGTCGCCAAAGAAGAGGTTACTAAATATGAGTAAAATTGACACAAGGCTTAAAATTGACAAAAAACTTAAAAGTTTATTTCTGCATCTGAAATATGGGGAACATGTTATTCGAAAGAAGTCGTATGTGGTCAAATGTTCATTTAGAGGTAAGAAGTTTTGCAGTGTTTTGAGTATCACATGGCCAAAGTTTCATTTAGAAGTTGTGTAGTGTTGTGAGTGTCATGTGACCAAATGTTCATTTAGAAGTTGTGTAGTGTTGCTAGTGTCATGTGACCAAATGTTCATTTAGAAGTTGTGTAGTGTTGCTAGTGTCATGTGACCAAATGTTCATTTAGAAGTTGTGTAGTGTTGCTAGTGTCATGTGACCAAATGTTCATTTAGAAGTTGTGTAGTGTTGTGAGTGTCATGTGACCAAATGTTCATTTAGAAGTTGTGTAGTGTTGTGAGTGTCATGTGACCAAATGTTCATTTAGAAGTTGTGTAGTGTTGCTAGTGTCATGTGACCAAATGTTCATTTAGAAGTTGTGTAGTGTTGTGAGTGTCATGTGACCAAATGTTCATTTAGAAGTTGTGTAGTGTTGTGAGTGTCACATGACCAAATGTTCATTTAGAAGTTGTGTAGTGTTGTTAGTGTCATGTGACCAAATGTTCATTTAGAAGTTGTGTAGTGTTGTGAGTGTCATGTGACCAAATGTTCATTTAGAAGTTGTGTAGTGTTGTGAGTGTCATGTGACCAAATGTTCATTTAGAAGTTGTGTAGTGTTGCTAGTGTCATGTGACCAAATGTTCATTTAGAAGTTGTGTAGTGTTGTGAGTGTCTTGTGACCAAATGTTCATTTAGAAGTTGTGTAGTGTTGCTAGTGTCATGTGACCAAATGTTCATTTAGAAGTTGTGTAGTGTTGTGAGTGTCATGTGACCAAATGTTCATTTAGAGGTAAGAAGTTGTGTAGTGTTGTGAGTGTCATGTGACCAAATGTTCATTTAGAGGTAAGAAGTTGTGTAGTGTTGCTAGTGTCATGTGACCAAATGTTCATTTAGAGGTAAGAAGTTGTGTAGTGTTGCTAGTGTCATGTGACCAAATGTTCACTTAGAGGTAAGAAGTTGTGTAGTGTTGCTAGTGTCATGTGACCAAATGTTCACTTAGAGGTAAGAAGTTGTGTAGTGTTGCTAGTGTCATGTGACCAAATGTTCACTTAGAGGTAAGAAGTTGTGTAGTGTTGCTAGTGTCATGTGACCAAATGTTCACTTAGAGGTAAGAAGTTGTGTAGTGTTGCTAGTGTCATGTGACCAAATGTTCACTTAGAGGTAAGAAGTTGTGTAGTGTTGCTAGTGTCATGTGACCAAATGTTCACTTAGAGGTAAGAAGTTGTGTAGTGTTGCTAGTGTCATGTGACCAAATGTTCACTTAGAGGTAAGAAGTTGTGTAGTGTTGCTAGTGTCATGTGACCAAATGTTCACTTAGAGGTAAGAAGTTGTGTAGTGTTGCTAGTGTCATGTGACCAAATGTTCATTTAGAAGTTGTGTAGTGTTGTGTAGTGTCATGTGACCAAATGTTCATTTAGAAGTTGTGTAGTGTTGCTAGTGTCGCGGGCCAAATGTTCATTTAGAAGTTGTGTAGTGTTGCTAGGTGTTTGTGTGTGTGTTGGTGTCTGTGCCAAATTCATTTGAGTTGCCAATGTTCATTTAGAGTTGTGTAGTGTTGAGTGTCTGTGACCAAATGTTCATTTAGAAGTTGTGTAGTGTTGAGTGTCATGTGACCAAATGTTCATTTAGAAGTTGTGTAGTGTTGTGAGTGTCATGTGACCAAATGTTCATTTAGAAGTTGTGTAGTGTTGTGAGTGTCATGTGACCAAATGTTCATTTAGAAGTTGTGTAGTGTTGTGAGTGTCATGTGACCAAATGTTCATTTAGAAGTTGTGTAGTGTTGCTAGTGTCATGTGACCAAATGTTCATTTAGAAGTTGTGTAGTGTTGCTAGTGTCGCGTGACCAAATGTTCATTTAGAAGTTGTGTAGTGTTGCTAGTGTCATGTGACCAAATGTTCATTTAGAAGTTGTGTAGTGTTGCTAGTGTCATGTGACCAAATGTTCATTTAGAAGTTGTGTAGTGTTGTTAGTGTCATGTGACCAAATGTTCATTTAGAAGTTGTGTAGTGTTGCTAGTGTCATGTGACCAAATGTTCATTTAGAAGTTGTGTAGTGTTGTGAGTGTCATGTGACCAAATGTTCATTTAGAAGTTGTGTAGTGTTGCTAGTGTCATGTGACCAAATGTTCATTTAGAAGTTGTGTAGTGTTGTTAGTGTCATGTGACCAAATGTTCATTTAGAAGTTGTGTAGTGTTGTGAGTGTCATGTGACCAAATGTTCATTTAGAAGTTGTGTAGTGTTGCTAGTGTCATGTGACCAAATGTTCATTTAGAAGTTGTGTAGTGTTGCTAGTGTCGCGCGGCCAAATGTTCATTTAGAAGTTGTGTAGTGTTGCTAGTGTCATGTGACCAAATGTTCATTTAGAAGTTGTGTAGTGTTGTGAGTGTCATGTGACCAAATGTTCATTTAGAAGTTGTGTAGTGTTGTTAGTGTCATGTGACCAAATGTTCATTTAGAAGTTGTGTAGTGTTGTGAGTGTCATGTGACCAAATGTTCATTTAGAAGTTGTGTAGTGTTGTGAGTGTCATGTGACCAAATGTTCATTTAGAAGTTGTGTAGTGTTGTGAGTGTCTTGTGACCAAATGTTCATTTAGAAGTTGTGTAGTGTTGTGAGTGTCTTGTGACCAAATGTTCATTAAGAAGTTGTGTAGTGTTGCTAGTGTCATGTGACCAAATGTTCATTAAGAAGTTGTGTAGTGTTGCTAGTGTCATGTGACCAAATGTTCATTTAGAAGTTGTGTAGTGTTGCTAGTGTCACATGACCAAATGTTCATTTAGAAATTGTGTAGTGTTGTGAGTGTCATGTGACCAAATGTTCATTTAGAAGTTGTGTAGTGTTGTGAGTGTCACATGACCAAATGTTCATTTAGAAGTTGTGTAGTGTTGTGAGTGTCATGTGACCAAATGTTCATTTAGAAGTTGTGTAGTGTTGCTAGTGTCATGTGACCAAATGTTCATTTAGAAGTTGTGTAGTGTTGTTAGTGTCATGTGACCAAATGTTCATTTAGAGGTGAGTTGTGTAGTGTTGTGAGTGTCACATGACCAAATGTTCATTTAGAAGTTGTGTAGTGTTGTGAGTGTCATGTGACCAAATGTTCATTTAGAAGTTGTGTAGTGTTGTGAGTGTCATGTGACCAAATGTTCATTTAGAAGTTGTGTAGTGTTGTTAGTGTCATGTGACCAAATGTTCATTTAGAAGTTGTGTAGTGTTGTTAGTGTCATGTGACCAAATGTTCATTTAGAAGTTGTGTAGTGTTGCTAGTGTCATGTGACCAAATGTTCATTTAGAAGTTGTGTAGTGTTGCTAGTGTCATGTGACCAAATGTTCATTTAGAAGTTGTGTAGTGTTGCTAGTGTCATGTGACCAAATGTTCATTTAGAAGTTGTGTAGTGTTGTTAGTGTCATGTGACCAAATGTTCATTTAGAAGTTGTGTAGTGTTGCTAGTGTCATGTGACCAAATGTTCATTTAGAAGTTGTGTAGTGTTGTGAGTGTCATGTGACCAAATGTTCATTTAGAAGTTGTGTAGTGTTGTGAGTGTCATGTGACCAAATGTTCATTTAGAAGTTGTGTAGTGTTGTGAGTGTCATGTGACCAAATGTTCATTTAGAAGTAGTGTTGCTAGTGTCATGTGACCAAATGTTCATTTAGAAGTTGTGTAGTGTTGCTAGTGTCATGTGACCAAATGTTCATTTAGAAGTTGTGTAGTGTTGTTAGTGTCATGTGACCAAATGTTCATTTAGAAGTTGTGTAGTGTTGCTAGTGTCATGTGACCAAATGTTCATTTAGAAGTTGTGTAGTGTTGTGAGTGTCATGTGACCAAATGTTCATTTAGAAGTTGTGTAGTGTTGTGAGTGTCATGTGACCAAATGTTCATTTAGAAGTTGTGTAGTGTTGTGAGTGTCATGTGACCAAATGTTCATTTAGAAGTAGTGTTGCTAGTGTCATGTGACCAAATGTTCATTTAGAAGTTGTGTAGTGTTGCTAGTGTCATGTGACCAAATGTTCATTTAGAAGTTGTGTAGTGTTGCTAGTGTCATGTGACCAAATGTTCATTTAGAAGTTGTGTAGTGTTGCTAGTGTCATGTGACCAAATGTTCATTTAGAAGTTGTGTAGTGTTGCTAGTGTCATGTGACCAAATGTTCATTTAGAAGTTGTGTAGTGTTGCTAGTGTCATGTGACCAAATGTTCATTTAGAAGTTGTGTAGTGTTGCTAGTGTCATGTGACCAAATGTTCATTTAGAAGTTGTGTAGTGTTGCTAGTGTCATGTGACCAAATGTTCATTTAGAAGTTGTGTAGTGTTGCTAGTGTCATGTGACCAAATGTTCATTTAGAAGTTGTGTAGTGTTGCTAGTGTCATGTGACCAAATGTTCATTTAGAAGTTGTGTAGTGTTGCTAGTGTCATGTGACCAAATGTTCATTTAGAAGTTGTGTAGTGTTGTTAGTGTCATGTGACCAAATGTTCATTTAGAAGTTGTGTAGTGTTGCTAGTGTCATGTGACCAAATGTTCATTTAGAAGTTGTGTAGTGTTGCTAGTGTCATGTGACCAAATGTTCATTTAGAAGTTGTGTAGTGTTGCTAGTGTCATGTGACCAAATGTTCATTTAGAAGTTGTGTAGTGTTGCTAGTGTCATGTGACCAAATGTTCATTTAGAAGTTGTGTAGTGTTGCTAGTGTCATGTGACCAAATGTTCATTTAGAAGTTGTGTAGTGTTGTGAGTGTCATGTGACCAAATGTTCATTTAGAAGTTGTGTAGTGTTGCTAGTGTCATGTGACCAAATGTTCATTTAGAAGTTGTGTAGTGTTGTGAGTGTCATGTGACCAAATGTTCATTTAGAAGTTGTGTAGTGTTGCTAGTGTCATGTGACCAAATGTTCATTTAGAAGTTGTGTAGTGTTGTGAGTGTCATGTG
>CM026396.1:13408337-13432014 GCA_014843695.1 Archivesica marissinica | reverse complement strand
GTAGATAAGGATTATGTTAGTATGGTGGTGGATGGAATGTACAAGGTAGATACAGATTATGTTAGTATAGTGGTGGATGGAATGGACAAGGTAGATAAGGATTATGTTAGTATGGTGGTGGATGGAATGGACAAGGTAGATAAGGATTATGTTAGTATAGTGGTGGATGGAATGTACAAGGTAGATAAGGATTATGTTAGTATGGTGGTGAATGGAATGTACAAGGTAGATAAAGATTATGTTAGTATAGTGGTGGATAGAATGTACAAGGTAGATAAGGATTATGTTAGTATAGTGGTGGATGGAATGTACAAGGTAGATACGGATTATGTTAGTATAGTGGTGGATGGAATGGACAAGGTAGATAAGGATTATGTTAGTGTAGTGGTGGATGGAATGGACAAGGTAGATAAGGATTATGTTAGTATGGTGGTGGATGGAATGGACAAGGTAGATAAGGATTATGTTAGTATGGTGGTGGATGGAATGTACAAGGTAGATAAGGATTATGTTAGTGTAGTGGTGGATGGAATGGACAAGGTAGATACAGATTTGTTAGTATGGTGATGGATGGAATGGATAAGTAGATAAGGATTATGTTAGTGTAGTGGTGGATGGAATGGACAAGGTAGATAAGGATTATGTTAGTATGGTGGTGGATGGAATGGACAAGGTAGATAAGGATTATGTTAGTGTAGTGGTGGATGGAATGGACAAGGTAGATAAGGATTATGTTAGTATGGTGGTGGATGGAATGTACAAGGTAGATACAGATTATGTTAGTATAGTGGTGGATGGAATGTACAAGGTAGATAAGGATTATGTTAGTATGGTGGTGGATGGAATGTACAAGGTAGATACGGATTATGTTAGTATAGTGGTAGATGGAATGGACAAGGTAGATAAGGATTATGTTAGTATGGTGGTGGATGGACAAAGTAGATAAGGATTATGGTAGTATGGAGAACAGTTTCTATCTTCATGTGAGAGTTTTGCAACAATTTGTAATATATAGAGATACATAGTTACAATGAATGTTAAGGCAGGTAAATTAAAGACGAAGGCTGCTCACACCTGCTTGAAGGCAGCTTGATCTTGAGGTGTTTCACTTGCATGCTTGAACCAATTATAATCTAACAAGAACGAAACCAGTAAACAGTTTGTCCATTTAGTCATTCCACTGCCAGTAAATCCTCCTATCAATTATATTTACTTAAAACAGCGCACTATTCGTCTATCACACACTTTTCTTTGGCTCAACATTACCAACATCTCTCATTTCAGTTAGAACTCTTTTAGTGCTAGTTTCCATATCACTTAAAACATTCCTATTTACTTGACAGGATGTGTCTATTTTCTTGTCAGTCTTCTTACAAATACTGTCGTGATCTTCATGAATACTTGTAACATTAATGCTTTGATCATTAGCTTTGTCTATAGCGTCATCCATGTTCTTATCTTTGTCATTGTCTCTGTGAAGGAGGTAGGCAATCAGATGTTCATACACTACAAATGTAATACAGCAGGCGGGTGTTACACGTAGCAGGCCCGGAAGCAGTCCCTTGTAAAATCCATAGTAACCTTCATGCCTGCAATTAAATACAGAAAAAATATTGATCCAAGTGTCTCAATTGGAACAAATTGTTTCCATAACCTTTTCCCACATAGCAGTTTATATGCTACTGTACCTCCGTGCATTCTAGCCATTTAGCTATGACAATCAGACAATAAGCAGTCAGCAACTGCATTGATATTAAGAGCTGTATCTCCGTTATTCTGATCTGAATTACAAGTGAATGGTGATTAAGGGCTGTATCCATGTTATTCTGACCATTATTACAAGTGAATGGAGATTAAGGGCTGTATCCATGTTATTCTGACCGTTATTACAAGTGAATGGAGATTAAGGGCTGTATCCCTGTTATTCTGACCTGAATTACAAGTGAATGGAGATTAAGGGTTGTATCCCTGTTATCCTGACCTTTATTACAAGTGAATGGAGTTTAAGGGCTGTATCCCTGTTATCCTGACCTTTATTACAAGTGAATGGTGATTAAGGGCTGTACCCCTGTTATCCTGACCTTTATTACAAGTGAATGGAGATTAAGGGCTGTATCCATGTTATTCTGACCTGAATTACAAGTACTTGCATTTTGACATTGAAGCTGCAGTTACATCGGCCTTGCAGTTGAAGTAACTTCGATGTTGCAGAAACCTCGACATTGTAGCTGCAGTAATTTCAAACTTGTAGGAACCATGACATTGGAGCAGCAATAATATCGAACTTGTAGGAACCATGACATTGGAGCTTCAGTAACCTTCACCTTAGAGTTGAAGCAACTGTGACCATGGAGCTGAAGTCACAATGACCTTGCGTGTAGGGATCTGCCCTTCCATGTTTGTCATAGCATTTCGGACAATTTTATTTAAAAATTCTACTGTGCATATATTCAAGTTACTTAAACTTGCAGCACTGGAAATATGAACAAAAAATTGTGTACGATTTTTGTCGGATTTAGACTGCTGCATATTTAGCATTAAATGACTAACCCAATTATTGGCATACCACATTTAGCGATAGATCTCTTGGGTATCTGTGCAGTAAGCCAAGACTAGATACATTGTAGTAACACTATTCTACTGTATTGCACTATGTCGTTACGACTAGATACATTGTAGTAACACTATTCTACTGTATTGCACTATGCCGTTACGACTGGATACATTGTAGTAACACTACTCTACTGTATTGCACTATGCCGTTACGACTGGATACATTGTAGTAACACTACTCTACTGTATTGCACTATGCCGTTACGACTGGATACATTGTAGTAACACTACTCTACTGTATTGCACTATGCCGTTACGACTGGATACATTGTAGTAACACTACTCTACTGTATTGCACTATGTCGTTACGACTGGATACATTGTAGTAACACTACTCTACTGTATTGCACTATGCCGTTACGACTGGATACATTGTAGTAACACTACTCTACTGTATTGCACTATGCCGTTACGACTGGATACATTGTAGTAACACTACTCTACTGTATTGCACTATGTCGTTACGACTGGATACATTGTAGTAACACTACTCTACTGTATTGCACTATGTCGTTACGACTGGATACATTGTAGTAACACTACTCTACTGTATTGCACTATGCCGTTACGACTGGATACATTGTAGTAACACTACTCTACTGTATTGCACTATGCCGTTACGACTGGATACATTGTAGTAACACTACTCTACTGTATTGCACTATGCCGTTACGTGGATACATTGTAGTAACACTACTCTACTGTATTGCACTATGCCGTTACGACTGGATACATTGTAGTAACACTACTCTACTGTATTGCACTATGTCGTTACGACTAGATACATTGTAGTAACACTACTCTACTGTATTGCACTATGCCGTTACGACTAGATACATTGTAGTAACACTACTCTACTGTATTGCACTATGCCGTTATGACTAGATACATTGTAGTAACACTACTCTACTGTATTGCACTATGTCGTTACGACTAGATACATTGTAGTAACACTACTCTACTGTATTGCACTATGCCGTTACGACTAGATACATTGTAGTAACACTACTCTACTGTATTGCACTATGCCGTTACGACTAGATACATTGTAGTAACACTACTCTACTGTATTGCACTATGCCGTTACGACTAGATACATTGTAGTAACACTACTCTACTGTATTGCACTATGCCGTTACGACTAGATACATTGTAGTAACACTACTCTACTGTATTGCACTATGCCGTTACGACTAGATACATTGTAGTAACACTACTCTACTGTATTGCACTATGCCGTTACGACTAGATACATTGTAGTAACACTACTCTACTGTATTGCACTATGCCGTTACGACTAGATACATTGTAGTAACACTATTCTACTGTATTGCATATGCCGTTACGACTAGATACATTGTAGTAACACTATTCTACTGTATTGCACTATGCCGTTACGACTAGATACATTGTAGTAACACTATTCTACTGTATTGCACTATGCCGTTACGACTAGATACATTGTAGTAACACTACTCTACTGTATTGCACTATGCCGTTACGACTAGATACATTGTAGTAACACTATTCTACTGTATTGCACTATGTCGTTACGACTAGATACATTGTAGTAACACTATTCTACTGTATTGCACTATGCCGTTACGACTAGATACATTGTAGTAACACTATTCTACTGTATTGCACTATGCCGTTACGACTAGATACATTGTAGTAACACTATTCTACTGTATTGCACTATGCCGTTACGACTAGATACATTGTAGTAACACTATTCTACTGTATTGCACTATGCCGTTACGACTAGATACATTGTAGTAACACTATTCTACTGTATTGCACTATGTCGTTACGACTAGATACATTGTAGTAACACTATTCTACTGTATTGCACTATGTCGTTACGACTAGATACATTGTAGTAACACTATTCTACTGTATTGCACTATGCCGTTACGACTAGATACATTGTAGTAACACTATTCAACTGTATTGCACTATGCCGTTACGACTAGATACATTGTAGTAACACTATTCTACTGTATTGCACTATGCCGTTACGACTAGATACATTGTAGTAACACTATTCTACTGTATTGCACTATGCCGTTACGACTAGATACATTGTAGTAACACTATTCTACTGTATTGCACTATGCCGTTACGACTAGATACATTGTAGTAACACTATTCTACTGTATTGCACTATGCCGTTACGACTAGATACATTGTAGTAACACTATTCTACTGTATTGCACTATGCCGTTACGACTAGATACATTGTAGTAACACTATTCTACTGTATTGCACTATGCCGTTACGACTAGATACATTGTAGTAACACTATTCTACTGTATTGCACTATGCCGTTACGACTAGATACATTGTAGTAACACTATTCTACTGTATTGCACTATGCCGTTATGAGTCCAATGCAATGTCACCCCATGCTTATAGTCAGTACTCTTTGCATGCTGGGTAAAATTTAGGCTAAGAATATTGTTATTCTTATGTGTAACTGCAAACTGGAAATATGCTGTGGAATTTCATTTTGTCAAATGATGTATCAAGACCATTTTGGGCTATATTGTTGGCGGGCAGTTTACATAACAACTTTCCTGGGCAGGTTCCAGCAGTGCACCAACCTCCGTTAGAAACTGCCAACTTTTTCAGAGGGGCTCAAACCTGTGACCATCAATTATGATAGGCTAAAGTGGTATACAAGTCAGCGACCGTAACCAGTTAATCACGGAGGCAAACCAATTCTAATGAAATTCCGTGATATATTTGACTTATTTTCACTGCTAGTGTGCAAAGATTAAAATACTGCAAGGAATATCATTTTATCTGAGCCCGTTTTTCTTGGTTCTGGCAAATAGTGAAATTGGTGGAGCCTCTGTGGTGTAATGGGTATGGTGTCCACTAGATAACCTAGAGGCTGCGGGTTTGAGCACCGTCAGAACCATGGTAGTGCTGTCCTTAGGCAAGACACTTAAATCCACATGTAATACAGGGAGAAGTGATACAGTGTTATACTTGTTTAGCACTGCGATAGAGTTAAAATAAATTTGCATTAAACATTCAGGGCTCATTCTAGGTCATAATTTCTGGGAGAAGTGAGACATTTCACCACAGTCGCCCTCTAGAATGAGCACTGTAAATAGGACACCCCAGCAGAATATTGGAAATCTCTTGATTCAATTGATCATCAGTGAAGCAGGAGAGCTAGGAAGTTTATAAATAACCGTGTGTGTGTTTACGTTTATTTATCGTCGACCATATGAGCGACGCCTCCTCAAGAGTTTAGTGATTTAATTGTTTTGGAGGATAGTGCAATGGTTCTTTTACGTGCACAGTGACAAGCACCGACACGAGACCTCGGCTTAATGTTCCAAAGACTGTTAATTTTATTAGTGTCAGATGGGAATCAATTCCTACGATCCCTGGTTTACGTGTTAATCACTGGACTACAGATCTGTCTGTGAACCCTTTCCCTCATAGAAGCACCTCTTGACGCCATTACCAATACAACATGCATTGATAATGTAGTAAGTAGCCAAACCAATGTTCATAATAAAGGCCAGAATCTCATTTAGTCCAAGTAATATATATGGAGGTGGGATAGATATGGTGACTGCATGATAGCTAAATGGCTGCCGTTTGTATGGAGATATAATAGTATATTAACCTAAATCTCTATGAAGGAAAGGGTTAAATAACCTTCAGGTTTGTTCAAAACCTTTATACTCGGGTCTAGAGCTTTCCCATTGGTTGAGCAGATATCAAATCCAACCAATCATTCGCTAATGCCCATAGAAGCAACTCACTAGACTGGAATTACAATGAAATTAAAACAAAATACCCAAATATTTCTGGAAATCAATTTTTATAATCCAAGACAATAAGTTGTGATATTCTGAGAGAGAGAACCAAAAAAATGATGCAATGTACATAACTACAAACTTAAACAACATGGTGTGAACACATAAATAATTGAACAGTATTTAATATCACATGACTTACAACGTAACATGCACCAGTTTTCATTGGCTGGAATGACCAAACTATACATGTTATGATGTATTTTACTTGTTATAATGGTGGAAATGTTGAGTTAATGAAACCAGTTGGATGATGCTCCATTGATCTTATATTTCTCTCCAGGCATGGAGGTTATAAAACTTGTGTCCAATCACAGGCTCAGTCCCAGACCCAACAAATTATACTTGGTTGCTTTGAGATTTGAGAAACGGTTTATATAACCCTCCGACTCAGGTGTTATGTTGATGGAAGAAGACCCCGGTGACCCTCAGAGCAGTAGTTCAGGGGCACAAAAGGCGTATCCAGGAACAGGTTGAGGGGGTGGTAAGTTAGTAACACCAGCCCCCTGCAGCAAGACTGGTTGGCTTTAATCATGCTCCAGAAAGATTAGAAGACCTGAATATCAAATGGGGCAATTTCTTAGAACATGTGTAAAATGAGGATAAGTGCTGGTGCAACGAGTCCCCTGAGCACCCGGATAGAACCACAGTCCTTCTGCAAAGCCACATGAGCTTCTTCATATGAAAGATTTCCACCCCCCCCTGTAGGATTCGAACCTACAGCAGTTAGTGCAAGTGATATGAAGCCAAATGACTGTAACAACTCTTGACTTGTTTACGTAGGTACACCACACCACACCACACCACTACATTCTTGAACAAGATAAACAACGTGTATTCTAGCGCACCTAACGTAATCCACAGAACATAAACTCGACTAAAAATTCATATATTCCTCACAAAGTAAATTACCCATTATCCAGTTTTGTCACCGGTTAATGAAAATTGTGGACATTAATATTTGCAAGTCGTACAATAAATATATACCAACAAGGGCTTGTCAGAGAGTTACCAATGTCCCAAGCCAAAATATATACCAACAAGGGCTTGTCAGAGAGTTACCAATGTCCCAAGCCAAAATATATACCAACAAGGGATTGTCAGAGAGTTACCAATGTCCCAAGCCAAAATATATACCAACAAGGGCTTGTCAGAGAGTTACCAATGTCCCAAGCCAAAATATATACCAACAAGGGATTGTCAGAGAGTTACCAATGTCCCAAGCCAAAATATATACCAACAAGGGCTTGTCAGAGAGTTACCAATGTCCCAAGCCAAAATATATACCAACAAGGGATTGTCAGAGAGTTACCAATGTCCCAAGCCAAAATATATACCAACAAGGGCTTGTCAGAGAGTTACCAATGTCCCAAGCCAAAATATATACCAACAAGGGATTGTCAGAGAGTTACCAATGTCCCAAGCCAAAATATATACCAACAAGGGCTTGTCAGAGAGTTACCAATGTCCCAAGCCAAAATATATACCAACAAGGGCTTGTCAGAGAGTTACCAATGTCCCAAGCCAAAATATATGCTTTGTAACAGACATAACAAGTTTCATGAAGTGTAAATGCAAATATCATTAAACATTCGACCAAGATTGAAGGAGAGATAATAATTAGTCATTTTCCTTCAAAATTATTTCAGAAACACCTACAATTATAAGATTTGTTCTACATATCAAATCTTTGTGCTACATAGCAAATCTTTGTGCTACATAGCAACTCTTTGAGCCAGATACCTATACAGACTTTCACATAATCTGCTGTAAGCTTTTAACATTTCAGGAGAGTAACAAACAAAAACACAAGTAAAATGCTGAAACTAAAAATGAATATGCTCTTGAATTTTCCTTTGTTTATATTACATAATTAAGAAAATGTTTAAGCCACTTATCTTAGGTATTTTCAGAACAAGAACTATTAACCAATCCGTGTTCCAGCTCTATATCACATGCTGTTTACCATTTTTGACTAGCCAATCAACTGCTGGATGTCGGGCAAGAATAACTGCAGTTAAGCAAATATATAAAAAAAAGTTAATAGGTTCAGCTTATGTAAAGAGCAGTAGATATATATAAGATTGTCGCAGCCCTAAGGCACACAGTTAACCTCGCAGCCCTAATGTACACAGTTAACCTCGCAGTCATAACGTACACAGTTACCATCGCAGCCCTAATGTACACAGTTAACCTCGCAGCCCTAACGTACACAGTTAACCTCACAGTCCTAACGTACACATTTAACCTCGCAGCCCTAACGTACACAGTTAACCTCGCAGCCCTAATGTACACAGTTAACCTCGCAGCCCTAACATACACAGTTAACCTCGCAGCCCTAACGTACATAGTTAACCTCACAGCCCTAACATACACAGTTAACCTCGCAGCCCTAACGTACACAGTTAACCTCGCAGCCCTAACATACACAGTTAACCTTGCAGCCCTAACATACACAGTTAACCTCGCAGCCCTAACGTACACATCTAACATCGCAGCCCTAACATACATAGTTAACCTCACAGCCCTAACATACACAGTTAACCTCACAGCCCTAACATACATAGTTAACCTAGCAGCCCTAACGTACACAGTTAACCTCACAGCCCTAACATACATAGTTAACCTCACAGCCCTAACATACATAGTTAACCTCACAGCCCTAACATACACAGTTAACCTCACAGCCCTAACATACATAGTTAACCTCAGAGCCCTAACATACACAGTTAACCTTGCAGCCCTAACATACATAGTTAACCTCACAGCCCTAACATACATAGTTAACCTCACAGCCCTAACATACATAGTTAACCTCACAGCCCTAACATACATAGTTAACCTTGCAGCCCTAACATACATAGTTAACCTCACAGCCCTAACATACACAGTTAACCTCACAGCCCTAACATACATAGTTAACCTCGCAGCCCTAACATACATAGTTAACCTCACAGCCCTAACGTACACAGTTAACCTCGCAGCCCTAACATACATAGTTAACCTCACAGCCCTAACATACACAGTTAACCTCGCAGCCCTAACATACATAGTTAACCTCACAGCCCTAACATACACAGTTAACCTCACAGCCCTAACATACACAGTTAACCTCACAACCCTAATGTACACAGTTAACCTTGCAGCCCTAACATACACAGTTAACCTTGCAGCCCTAATGTACACAGTTAACCTAGCAGCCCTAATGTACACAGCTAACATCACAGCCCTAACATACATAGTTAACCTCACAGACCTAACATACATAGTTAACATCAAAGCCCTAACGTACACAGTACACCTCACAGCCCTAATGTACATAGTTAACATCACAGCCCTAACATAGTTAACCTCGCAGCCCTAACATACATAGTTAACCTCACAGCCCTAACATACACAGTTAACCTCACAGCCCTAACATACATAGTTAACCTCACAGCCCTAACATACACAGTTAACCTCACAGCCCTAACATACATAGTTAACCTCGCTGCCCTAACATACATAGTTAACCTCACAGCCCTAACATACATAGTTAACCTCACAGCCCTAACATACACAGTTAACCTTGCAGCCCTAACATACATAGTTAACCTCAGAGCCCTAACATACACAGTTAACCTTACAGCCCTAACATACACAGTTAACCGTGCAGCCCTATCATACACAGTTAACCTCAGAGCCCTAACATACACAGTTAACCTTGCAGCCCTAACATACATAGTTAACCTTACAGCCCTAACATACACAGTTAACCTTGCAGCCCTAACATACACAGTTAACCTTGCAGCCCTAACATACATAGTTAACCTCAGAGCCCTAACATACACAGTTAACCTTACAGCCCTAACATACACAGTTAACCTTGCAGCCCTATCATACATAGTTAACCTCACAGCCCTAACATACACAGTTAACCTTGCAGCCCTATCATACATAGTTAACATCACAGCCCTAACATACACAGTTAACCTTGCAGCCCTAACATACACAGTTAACCTTGCAGCCCTATCATACATAGTTAACCTCACAGCCCTAATGTACATAGTTAACATCACAGCCCTAACATACATAGTTAACCTCACAGCCCTATCATACATAGTTAACCTTGCAGCCCTAACATACATAGTTAACCTTGCAGCCCTATCATACACAGTTAACCTTGCAGCCCTATCATACATAGTTAACCTCACAGCCCTAACATACATAGTTAACCTCACAGCCCTATCATACATAGTTAACCTCACAGTCCTAACATACACAGTTAACCTCACAGCCCTAACATACACAGTTAACCTCACAGCCCTAATGTACACAGTTAACCTTGCAGCCCTAACATACACAGTTAACCTTGCAGCCCTAATGTACACAGTTAACCTAGCAGCCCTAATGTACACAGCTAACATCACAGCCCTAACATACATAGTTAATCTCACAGACCTAACATACATAGTTAACCTCACATACCTAACATACATAGTTAACATCACAGCCCTAACGTACACAGTACACCTCACAGCCCTAATGTACATAGTTAACATCACAGCCCTAACATAGTTAACCTCGCAGCCCTAACATACATAGTTAACCTCACAGCCCTAACATACATAGTTAACCTCGCAGCCCTAACGTACACAGTTAACCTTGCAGCCCTAACATACATAGTTAACCTCAGAGCCCTAACATACATAGTTAACCTCGCTGCCCTAACATACATAGTTAACCTTGCAGCCCTAACATACATAGTTAACCTCACAGCCCTAACATACACAGTTAACCTCGCAGCCCTAACGTACACAGTTAACCTCACAGCCCTAACATACATAGTTAACCTTGCAGCCCTAACATACATAGTTAACCTCACAGCCCTAACATACACAGTTAACCTCGCAGCCCTAATGTACACAGTTAACCTCGCAGCCCTAACATACATAGTTAACCTTGCAGCCCTAACGTACACAGTTAACCTCGCAGCCCTAACGTACACAGTTAACCTCGCAGCCCTAACATACACAGTTAACCTTGCAGCCCTAACGTACACAGTTAACCTCACAGCCCTAACATACAGTTAACCTCACAGCCCTAACATACAAGTTAACCTCACAGCCCTAACATACAGTTAACCTCACAGCCCTAACATACAGTTAACCTCACAGCCCTAACATACAGTTAACCTCACAGCCCTAACATACAGTTAACCTCACAGCCCTAACGTACACAGTTAACCTCACAGCCCTAACGTACACAGTTAACCTTGCAGCCCTAACGTACACAGTTAACCTTGCAGTCCTAATGTACACAGCTAGCATCGCAGGCTAGCATCGCAGCCCTAACATACATAGCTAACCTCACAGACCTAACATACATAGTTACCATCACAGACCTAACATACATAGTTACCATCACAGCCCTAACGTACATAGTTACCATCACAGCCCTAACGTACACAGTTAACCTCGCAGCCCAAACGTACACAGTAAACCTCACAGCCAAAACGTACACAGTAAACCTCACAGCCCTAACGTACATAGTTAACATCACAGCCCTAACATACATAGTTAACCTTGCAGCCCTAACGTACACAGTTAACCTTGCAGCCCTATCATACATAGTTAACCTCACAGCCCTAACGTACATAGTTAACCTCGCAGTCCTAACATACACAGCTAACCTTGCAGCCCTAAAGTACACAGCTAACCTCACAGCCCTAACATACACATTTAACCTCACAGCCCTAACATACACATTTAACCTCACAGCCCTAACGTACACAGTTAACCTCGCAGCCCTAATGTACACAGTTAACCTCGCAGCCCTAACTTACACAGTTAACCTCGCAGCCCTAACGTACACAGTTAACCTCACAGCCCTATCATACACAGTTAACCTCGCAGCCCTAATGTACACAGTTAACCTTGCAGCCCTAACTTACACAGTTAACCTCGCAGCCCTAACGTACACAGTTAACCTCGCAGCCCTAACATACACAGATAACCTTGCAGCCCTAACATACACAGTTAACCTCGCAGCCCTAACATACACAGCTAACATCACAGCCCTAACATACATAGTTAACCTCACAGACCTAACATACATAGTTAATATCACAGCCCTAACGTACACAGTACACCTCACAGCCCTAACGTACATAGTTAACATCACAGCCCTAACATACACAGTTAACCTCGCAGCCCTAACATACATAGTTAACCTCAGAGCCCTAACATACATAGTTAACCTTGCAGCCCTAACGTACACAGTTAACCTCGCAGCCCTAACATACATAGTTAACCTTGCAGCCCTAACTTACACAGTTAACCTCGCAGCCCTAACATACATAGTTAACCTCACAGCCCTAACGTACATAGTTAACCTCGCAGCCCTAACATACATAGTTAACCTTGCAGCCCTAACTTACACAGTTAACCTCGCAGCCCTAACATACATAGTTAACCTCACAGCCCTAACATACATAGTTAACCTCGCAGCCCTAACGTACATAGCAAACCTTGCAGCCCTAACTTACACAGTTAACCTCGCAGCCCTAACATACACAGTTAACCTCGCAGCCCTAACGTACACAGTTAACCTCGCAGCCCTAACATACACAGTTAACCTCGCAGCCCTAATGTACACAGTTAATCTTGCAGCCCTAACATACACAGCTAACCTCGCAGCCCTAACGTACACAGTTAACCTAGCAGCCCTAATGTACACAGTTAATCTTGCAGCCCTAACATACACAGCTAACCTCGCAGCCCTAACGTACACAGTTAACCTCGCAGCCCTAACGTACACAGCTAACATCACAGCCCTAACATACATAGTTAACCTCACAGACCTAACATACATAGTTAATATCACAGCCCTAACGTACACAGTACACCTCACAGCCCTAACGTACATAGTTAACATCACAGCCCTAACATACACAGTTAACCTCGCAGCCCTAACATACAAGTTAACCTCACAGCCCTAACATACACAGTTAACCTTGCAGCCCTAAAGTACACAGTTAACCTTGCAGCCCTAACATACATAGTTAACCTTGCAGCCCTAACATACATAGTTAACCTTGCAGCCCTAACATACATAGTTAACCTTGCAGCCCTAACATACATAGTTAACCTCACAGACCTAACATACATAGTTAATATCACAGCCCTAACGTACACAGTACACCTCACAGCCCTAACGTACATAGTTAACATCACAGCCCTAACATACACAGTTAACCTCGCAGCCCTAACATACAAGTTAACCTCACAGCCCTAACATACACAGTTAACCTTGCAGCCCTAACGTACACAGTTAACCTCGCAGCCCTAACGTACACAGCTAACCTCGCAGCCCTAATGTACATAGTTAACCTTGCAGCCCTAACATACACAGTTAACCTCGCAGCCCTAACATACACAGTTAACCTCGCAGCCCTAACGTACATAGTTAACCTTGCAGCCCTATCATACATAGTTAACCTCACAGCCCTAACGTACACAGTTAACCTCACAGCCCTAACGTACACAGCGAACCTCGCAGCCCTAACGTACACAGCGAACCTCGCAGCCCTAACATACATAGTTAACCTTGCAGCCCTAACATACACAGTTAACCTCGCAGTCCTAACATACACAGTTAACCTTGCAGTCCTAACATACACAGTTAACCTCGCAGTCCTAACGTACACAGTTAACCTTGCAGTCCTAACATACACAGTTAACCTTGCAGTCCTAACATACACAGTTAACCTTGCAGCCCTAACGTACACAGTTAACCTTGCAGTCCTAACATACACAGTTAACCTCGCAGTCCTAACATACACAGTTAACCTCGCAGTCCTAATGTACACAGTTAACCTCACAGCCCTAACGTACACAGTTAACCTCACAGCCCTAACATACACAGTTAACCTTACAGCCCTAACATACACAGTTAACCTTGCAGCCCTAACATACATAGTTAACCTCACAGCCCTAACATACACAGTTAACCTCACAGCCCTAACATACACAGTTAACCTCACAGCCCTAATGTACACAGTTAACCTTGCAGCCCTAACATACACAGTTAACCTTGCAGCCCTAATGTACACAGTTAACCTAGCAGCCCTAATGTACACAGCTAACATCACAGCCCTAACATACATAGTTAATCTCACAGACCTAACATACATAGTTAACCTCACAGACCTAACATACATAGTTAACATCACAGCCCTAACGTACACAGTACACCTCACAGCCCTAATGTACATAGTTAACATCACAGCCCTAACATAGTTAACCTCGCAGCCCTAACATACATAGTTAACCTCACAGCCCTAACATACATAGTTAACCTCGCAGCCCTAACGTACACAGTTAACCTTGCAGCCCTAACATACATAGTTAACCTCAGAGCCCTAACGTACACAGTTAACCTTGCAGCCCTAACATACATAGTTAACCTCAGAGCCCTAACGTACATAGTTAACCTCGCTGCCCTAACATACATAGTTAACCTTGCTGCCCTAACATACATAGTTAACCTCGCAGCCCTAACGTACACAGTTAACCTTGCAGCCCTAACATACATAGTTAACCTCACAGCCCTAACATACATAGTTAACCTTGCAGCCCTAACATACATAGTTAACCTCAGAGCCCTAACATACACAGTTAACCTCGCAGCCCTAATGTACACAGTTAACCTCGCAGCCCTAACGTACATAGTTAACCTTGCAGCCCTAACGTACACAGTTAACCTCGCAGCCCTAACGTACACAGTTAACCTCACAGCCCTAACATACATAGTTAACCTTGCAGCCCTAACGTACACAGTTAACCTCGCAGCCCTAACGTACACAGTTAACCTCACAGCCCTAACATACACAGTTAACCTCGCAGCCCTAACGTACACAGTTAACCTCACAGCCCTAACATACAGTTAACCTCACAGCCCTAACATACAGTTAACCTCACAGCCCTAACGTACACAGTTAACCTCACAGCCCTAACGTACACAGTTAACCTTGCAGCCCTAACATACACAGTTAACCTTGCAGTCCTAATGTACACAGCTAGCATCGCAGGCTAGCATCGCAGCCCTAACATACATAGCTAACCTCACAGACCTAACATACATAGTTACCATCACAGACCTAACATACATAGTTACCATCACAGCCCTAACGTACATAGTTACCATCACAGCCCTAACGTACACAGTTAACCTCGCAGCCCAAACGTACACAGTAAACCTCACAGCCCAAACGTACACAGTAAACCTCACAGCCCTAACGTACATAGTTAACATCACAGCCCTAACATACATAGTTAACCTTGCAGCCCTAACGTACACAGTTAACCTTGCAGCCCTATCATACATAGTTAACCTCACAGCCCTAACGTACATAGTTAACCTCGCAGTCCTAACATACACAGCTAACCTTGCAGCCCTAAAGTACACAGCTAACCTCACAGCCCTAACATACACATTTAACCTCACAGCCCTAACGTACACAGTTAACCTCGCAGCCCTAATGTACACAGTTAACCTCGCAGCCCTAACTTACACAGTTAACCTCGCAGCCCTAACGTACACAGTTAACCTCACAGCCCTATCATACACAGTTAACCTCGCAGCCCTAATGTACACAGTTAACCTTGCAGCCCTAACTTACACAGTTAACCTCGCAGCCCTAACGTACACAGTTAACCTCGCAGCCCTAACATACACAGATAACCTTGCAGCCCTAACGTACACAGTTAACCTCGTAGCCCTAACATACACAGCTAACATCACAGCCCTAACATACATAGTTAACCTCACAGACCTAACATACATAGTTAATATCACAGCCCTAACGTACACAGTACACCTCACAGACCTAACGTACATAGTTAACATCACAGCCCTAACATACATAGTTAACCTCACAGCCCTAACATACATAGTTAACCTTACAGCCCTAACATACACAGTTAACCTCACAGCCCTAACATACACAGTTAACCTTACAGCCCTAACATACACAGTTAACCTTGCAGCCCTAACATACACAGTTAACCTTGCAGTCCTAACATACATAGTTAACCTTGCAGCCCTAACGTACACAGTTAACCTCGCAGCCCTAATGTACACAGTTAACCTCACAGCCCTAACGTACACAGTTAACCTTGCAGCCCTAACATACATAGTTAACCTCACAGCCCTAACATACACAGTTAACCTTGCAGCCCTAACATACATAGTTAACCTTACAGCCCTAACATACACAGTTAACCTTGCAGTCCTAACATACATAGTTAACCTCGCAGCCCTAACGTATACAGTTAACCTCACAGCCCTAACGTACACAGTTAACCTAGCAGCCCTAACGTACACAGTTAACCTTGCAGCCCTAAGCAATAAGCCGACCAACGAGTTTGAGTTGTATGTGAACTTGTCCTGCTGATATTGTATTATTTTTGTGGCTCGGTCAAACCTGCATTTTACTTGTTATTCAGGATTAACACCAACAGCTTGGCTCATATGGAAACTCTCCAGTTATTACAGGTGATGGAATACGTTAGCAGTATTTGTGTAGAACCACCAACACTCCGCAGTTGGATAGCTTCCTCAGTTGAAAGAATATAACACCACCAGCAACCATGATCATTCTAGGTCATAATGTTAGGGAGAAGTGAGAGCTTGTGATTGCACTCGTAAATTGTGTTATTTAATAAATTAAATTTCAACAAAATAAAGTTAAAAGTCACAATTTGACAATTTTGTATAATGGACCACACTGGTCTTACTGGACAATATTTTGTATGAAAATTTTAAAATAAAATGTTTTGTTTTATAAGGGAGAAGTTGGGTCCCTAGGGGGGCAAAGTCAGGGTCACTAGGGCACCAGTCGCCCTCTATATTGAACCCTGCATGAGTGAAATTCGAGCAAATTACAATTATGTTGTTCCATTGGCTACACAGCAAAACAACATCCAGTCAAATAACAGAATCTCCAGTTCCATTGGCTACACAGCAAAACAACATCCAGTCAAATAACAGAATCTCCAGTTCCATTGGCTACACAGCAAAACAACATCCAGTCAAATAACAGAATCTCCAGTTCCATTGGCTACACAGCAAAACAACATCCAGTCAAATAACAGAATCTCCAGTTCCAAATAGCTGTAAAACAAAGCTACGTTACATTCAGATCAGAACAGACAAAACAAAATTTTTTGAAAATACAGTCAAACCTGTTTTAAGCAGCCAGCCAGAGAACCACAGAGAGCAGTTGTTTAGCACAGGTGGATGCTTATTAAAAAACAATGTATTGGGAATCAGGAAGCTTAATACAGGTGATCACTAACATAGGTTTGACTGTATTCAAAATGAGATACTATTTGGTGTACAGAGATCAACTGGACTCTATATTACACACTATCTGTGTATAATTATGTACATCATAAAATATGTAAAAATCTCCTGCAACTACCATAGACTACATTAAACACGGAAGGCCCTTACAAACAGTATTCCTAGATTCACGTCCAAATTGCATCAGTATTCCAGACATGGGAGATTAAGAGGATATTTGTTTGTTTCAGTGAATGATCGATTTATATTTCACCGAATGAACAATATTAATAGCTTTCTATGTTCATATGCGGAATATTATTCGATCAATCACTTCAACAAATTTTCATTTTATTTTAGGCTGAAGTGTTAATATGATAGAAAACGATGCAACAGTGTGCTAAAATGTCGTGTTTAGCCGACCATAAATGACGTCATAAAAGACGTTTTCAATAAAAAAGACGTCACTGACAGCTGGAGTACGAAAAATGTTCGCATTGACAACAGTTCAAGGTGCAGCGGCTAGGTAACACACTTGCAAAGTGAGAAATAAAATGTGTTATTCCACTGCTATAATACAAGTTATTTCACTGATAAATTTCTATATTTCATTGGAAGGCATAAAATAAACTGTTTTATTAAAAATAATAGGCGTGAGCAGATGGCGGCAACAGTGAGTGGGTGTTGTCCACCGCGAGAGCCAACATGAGCAGATGGCGGCAACAGTGGGTGGGTGCTGTCCACCGCAACAGGTTGGAGCCAACATGAGCAGATGGCGGCAACAGTGAGTGGGTGCTGTCCACCATGAGAGGGTGGAGCCAACATGAGCAGATGGCGGCAACAATGAGTGGGTGCTGTCCACCACGAGAGGGTGGAGCCAACATGAGCAGATGGCGGCAACAGTGAGTGGGTGCTGTCCACCGCAAGAGGATGGAGCCAACATGAGCAGATGGCGGCAACAGTGGGTGGGTGCTGTCCACCGCGACAGGGTGGAGCCAACATGAGCAGATGGCGGCAACAGTGAGTGGGTGCTGTCCATCGCGAGAGGGTGGAGCCAACATGATATTTTATGTTATATTTCGGGTTTTACGCCTGCATCAGCACCATTTTGGGCTATATCGCCGGCGGGCAGTTTACTTAACAACACCTTTCCTGGGCAGGCTCCAGCGGTTAACCAGTACTTGGGTGCACCAACCTCCGTAAGAAACTGCCAACTTTTTCATATAAATGAGACACGGCCTGAGCGGGGCTCGAACCCGTGACCATCAGTGATGATAGGTTACAGTGGTATACAAGTCAGCGACCTTAACCACTCGACCACGGAGGCGGGGAGCCAACATGAGCAGATGGCGGCAACAGTGAGTGGGTGCTGTCCACCGCGAGAGGGTGGAGCCAACATGAGCAGATGGCGGCAACAGTGGGTGGATGCTGTCCACCGCGAGAGGGTGGAGCCAACATGAGCAGATGGCGGCAACAGTGGGTGGGTGCTGTCCACCGCGAGAGGGTGGAGCCAACATGAGCAGATGGCGGCAACAGTGAGTGGGTGCTGTCCACGATGAGAGGGTGGAGCCAACATGAGTGGATGGCGGCAACAGTGAGTGGATGCTGTCCACCGCGAGAGGGTGGCGCCAACATGAACAGATGGCGGCAACAGTGAGTGGGTGCTGTCCACCGAGAGAGGGTGGAGCCAACATGAGCAGATGGCGGCAACAGTGAGTGGGTGCTGTCCACCGCGAGAGGGTGGAGCCAACATGAGCAGATGGCGGCAACAGTGAGTGGGTGCTGTCCACCACTAGAGGCTGGAGCCTACATGAATGGATGGCGGCAACAGTTAGTGGGTGCTGTCCACGGCAAGAGGGTGGAGCCAACATGAGCAGATGGCGGCAACAGTGAGTGGGTGCTGTCCACCGCGAGAGGGTGGAGCCAACAATGAGCAGATGGTGGCAACAGTGAGTGGGTGCTGTCCACCACTAGAGGCTGGAGCCTACATGAATGGATGGCGGCAACAGTTAGTGGGTGCTGTCCACGGCGAGAGGGTGGAGCCAACATGAGCAGATGGCGGCAACAGTGAGTGGGTGCTGTCCACCGCGAGAGGGTGGAGCCAACATGAGCAGATGGCGGCAACAGTGAGTGGGTGCTGTCCACCGCGAGAGGGTGGAGCCAACAGTGAGTGGGTGCTGTCCACCGCGAGAGGGTGGAGCCAACATGAGTGGATGGCGGCAACAGTGAGTGGGTGCTGTCCACCGCGAGAGGGTGGAGCCAACATGAGTGGATGGCGTAAATCTGCACGGGTGAGCGGTAGAGACGAGAACCTAACAGTTAATCTATATTGGGTTACTGGCCATAAACAACATTCAAATATTAAATGACGCATTAATTCAGTGAACAAACTTGCAAGCTATAACTATCTGCTAGTGTGCTGAAAAGCTTCCATCACTCGACACTTCACTACTGCCAATACTTGAACCAATAGATGTCACGTAACCCATTTAGCCTCCAGCAGGTCTGTCACATATAACAACTGCAATACTAATCAAGCAATTCAAGCCTCTGTGGTGTAACAGATACTCGTAATTGAGAGGGTGCCAGTTTGAACCTCTTCAGAACCACAGTGATGGTGTCTTACACAAGACACTCGAGGCGATGGATTGTTACAACTTGTTTCGCAATCGAGCTTAAAAGAATTTGCATTCACTATTGCAATTTGATGAACAAATAGGCTGGGGGGGTTGTAAAGTTGTACCAACAGCTTAGGTCATATGGCGACTCGCCAGTTTTTAGAGATGAAGGTTAAAATTATTTTCTTTACATAAAAACATTTGCAGGACCGTACTATACACAAACAAAATATCAAACATGCAAAAGTTATCAAACGACGATAGTCCAACATAACAAAATGACTCATTGCACACAACAATATTAAAAATTCAAAAACAAAAGTTTGCACTAATCTCTTCACCTTATCTATCCATTTACATTAGTTTATACTTAGAATGCTGCACACAGATATATCAACAAGTAGAAAAGTCCATATATCAACAGAATGCTGCACACAGATATATCAACAAGTAGAAAAGTCCATATATCAACAGAATGCTGCACACAGATATATCAACAAGTAGAAAAGTCCATATATCAACAGAATGCTGCACACAGATATATCAACAAGTAGAAAAGTCCATATATCAACAGAATGCTGCACACAGATATATCAACAAGTAGAAAAGTCCATATATTAACAGAATACTGCACACAGATATATCAACAAGTAGAAAAGTCCATATATCAACAGAATGCTGCACACAGATATATCAACAAGTAGAAAAGTCCATATATCAACAGAATGCTGCACACAGATATATCAACAAGTAGAAAAGTCCATATATCAACAGAATGCTGCACACAGATATATCAACAAGTAGAAAAGTCCATATATCAACAGAATGCTGCACACAGATATATCAACAAGTAGAAAAGTCCATATATCAACAGAATGCTGCACACAGATATATCAACAAGTAACATCAGTACTTCCCGAATCCAATACTTGCAGGCCGGGCGCCAGGCAAGTAGGCACAAGGTAACATCAGTACTTCCCGAATCCAATCCTTGCAGGCCGGGTGCCAGGCAAGTCCTTGCAGGCCGGGTGCCAGGCAAGTAGGCACAAGGTAACATCAGTACTTCCCGAATCCAATCCTTGCAGGCCGGGTGCCAGGCAAGTAGGCACAAGGTAACATCAGTACTTCCCGAATCCATCCTTGCAGGCTGGGTGCCAGGCAAGTAGGCACGAGGTAACATCAGTACTTCCCGAATCCAATCCTTGCAGGCCGGGCGCCAGGCTAGTAGGCACAAGGTAACATCAGTACTTACCGAATCCAATCCTTGCAGGCCGGGCGCCAGGCAAGTAGGCACAAGGTAACATCAGTACTTCCCGAATCCAATCCTTGCAGGCCGGGTGCCAGGCAAGTAGGCACAAGGTAACATCAGTACTTCCCGAATCCAATCCTTGCAGGCCGGGTGCCAGGCCGGTAGGCACAAGGTAACATCAGTACTTCCCGAATCCAATCCTTGCAGGCCGGGTGCCAGGCCGGTAGGCACGAGGTAACATCAGTACTTCCCGAATCCAATCCTTGCGTTGGTAGGCACGAAGTAACCATTATTTAACTAGCTGGCAACTCACCAATCGGTTATATCAGAATGAATCCACCACAAGGTACGAACCATTGACCTCCCACTGCGTAGGCTGACATCTTTACGACTACGCCACAGAGACGGTATATATGAAGTTGTATTGTACGTCACGTGACTACTCAATGCAAAATTCCCATCAGCAAACAGTCAATATTATTTACTATTCGCCCCCGACCAGTCTATATTTTCGATAATAATTTTGTGACTTCATTGATGCACTCTATATATATACATTTGTAGATATTTTGGTCATGTTAGAATGGAAATAATATTTGTTTTTGGGTTATTTAAGGTAGAATAAAACAGGGTTTGTCATTCTGAGTGCCGGAATTAACCACTTAGGCCTACGCTTTCAACATGTCAGAACTTCACACCATGTTTTATTCGCGAATAAATAACTAAAAGACAAATATTATTTCTTAAATGAATTGTTGTAAAATGGAAATGTCGTATTCCAGTAATAATGTGGATATCTAATCCTCCACTTCTTGGAATATCTCTGTGGGCAGCACGTTCTAAGTAAACACATTACGGCGGTTTAAAATTATATAAGCACCCTATATACATGTCATATACTATGCTAACACAACTATCAACCATCATTTTTTAAATCTGGAACTCGACGTCAGCAAGTATATCATGCTCGCATTCAAAATTCTTGTAGCAACCTGCATTCAGATCTTTATAATAATCATTTGCGCGATAGTCCAAAATGCTTGTGTGAACTTAACGAAAATGAGGATGCGGAGCACTATCTATTTCGCTGTCTATTCTATGTAAATTCCAGACGCGTACTATTCGTAAACACACGCACTTATCATCCCTTAAATACAAGAAAACTACTGTTAGGCTTCGAAAACTTAGCGGACAATGAAAATGAATATATTTTCACACAAGTTCAAACATATATTAAAACGACTAAACGCTTCGAGCAAATAACCACATGATCTGTATATATATATATAGGCTGTTCTCTTGTGACGATCTATGTTAGGGTGTGGCTGGCTGGGTAACGTTGTATGGTGGGACACTTGATTGGAGTAGCTATTACAGTTACATTTCCTAAACCTTTTTTTTTTGGTTTGTTTATTGTTGTTTTTTGTTTCTAAATTGTTATTATCTAAAATGTTGCTTATTCTCTTAATCATTTTACCCTTTTTCTATTAGTATCATTAAATTTAGTAAAGTACTAGCACAACTCTTGTATTCAGTCTCTTTGTTAATTACAACCTAGTCTTATGGGGAGGGCCGTAACTAATGTTGTTAAAACTTGTGGCCCAACCCATTTGCTTCAACATATAATGACAATCCTTGAGCAAACAATGCCACGAATCATGCATTATGGATAGTTATACAAGTTTGTTCATTTGTTTTGTATTGTACATTGTATATATAGAATGCAATAAAATATGATTAAACTAACTATCAAAAATATTTATAATCTATAATGGTTAAAAAGGTGGATACTATTCCGTCGTGGAATGTATGACAGTTGACATAGTTAGGTACGACATAGTTAGGTACGACATAGTTAGGTACGACATAGTTAGGTACGACATAGTTAGGTACGACATAGTTAGGTACGACATAGTTAGGTACGACATAGTTAGGTACGACATAGTTAGGTACGACATAGTTAGGTACGACATAGTTAGGTATGACATAGTTAGGTACGACATAGTTAGGTACGACATAGTTAGGTACGA
>CM026396.1:13349253-13407337 GCA_014843695.1 Archivesica marissinica | reverse complement strand
TACCTCAATGAATGAACAATAAGCTGCTACAGCCCCGTTACCTCAATGAATGAACAATAAGCTGCTACAACCCCCATTATCTGAATGAATGAACAATAAGCTGCTACAGCCACCATTATCTGAATGAATGAAAAATAAGATGCTACAGCCCCCATTACCTTATTGAATGAACAATAAGCTGCTACAGCACACATTACCTTATTGAATGAACAATAAGCTGCAACAGCCCCCATTACCTTATTGAATGAACAATAAGCTGTTACAGCCCCCATTACCTGAATGAATGAACAATAAGCTGCTACAGCCCCCATTACCTTATTGAATGAACAATAAGCTGCTACAGCCCCCATTACCTTATTGAATGAACAATAAGCTGCCACATCCCCCCATTACCTTAATGAATGAACAATAAGCTGCTACAGCCACCATTACCTTAATGAATGAACAATAAGCTGCTGCAGCCCCCATTACCTGAATGAATAAACAATAAGCTGCTACAGCCCCCATTACCTTAATGAATGAACAATAAGCTGCTACCGCCCCCATTACCTTAATGAATGAATGAACAATAAGCTGCTACAACCCCCATTACCTGAATGAATGAACAATAAGCTGCTACAGCCCCCATTACCTTAATGAATGAACAATAAGCTGCTACAGCCCCCATTACCTGAATGAATGAACAATAAGCTGCTACAGCCCCCATTACCTTAATGAATGAACAATAAGCTGCTACATCCACCATTACCTCAATGAATGAACAATAAGCTGCTACAGCCCCCATTACCTCAATGAATGAACAATAAGCTGCTACAACCCCCATTACCTGAATGAATGAACAATAAGCTGATACAGCCCCCATTACCTTAATGAATGAACAATAAGCTGCTACATCCCCCATTACCTTAATGAATGAACAATAAGCTGCTACATCCCCCATTATCTTAATGAATGAACAATAAGCTGCTACAACCCCCATTACCTGAATGAATGAACAATAAGCTGCTACAGCCCCCATTACCTTAATGAATGAACAATAAGCTGCTACCGCCCCCATTACCTGAATGAATGAACAATAAGCTGCTACAGCCCCCATTACCTGAATGAATGAACAATAAGCTGCTACATCCCCCATTACCTTAATGAATGAACAATAAGCTGCTACAGCCCCCATTACCTTAATGAATGAACAATAAGCTGCTACATCCCCCATTACCTTAATGAATGAACAATAAGCTGCTACATCCCCCATTACCTTAATGAATGAACAATAAGCTGCTACAGCCCCCATTACCTTAATGAATAAACAATAAGTTGCTACAGCCCCCATTACCTTAATGAATGAACAATAAGCTGATACAGCCCCCATTACCTTAATGAATGAACAATAAGTTGCTACAGCCCCCATTACCTGAATGAATGAACAATAAGCTGCTACAGCCCCCATTACCTTAATGAATGAACAATAATCTGGTACAGCCCCCATTACTTGAATGAATGAACAATAAGCTGGTACAGCCCCCATTACCTGAATGAATGAACAATAAGCTGCTACAGCCACCATTACCTTAATGAATGAACACTAAGCTGCTACAGCCCCCATTACCTTAATGAATGAACACTAAGCTGCTGCAGCCCCCATTACCTGAATGAATAAACAATAAGCTGCTACAGCCCCCATTACCTGAATGAATGAACAATAAGCTGCTACAGCCCCCATTACCTGAATGAATGAACAATAAGCTGCTACAGCCCCCATTACCTTAATGAATGAACAATAAGCTGCTACAGCCCCCATTACCTGAATGAATGAACAATAAGCTGCTACAGCCCCCATTAACTGAATGAATGAACAATAAGCTGCTACAGCCCCCATTACCTGAATGAATGAATAATAAGCTGCTACAGCCCCCATTACCTTATTGAATGAACAATAAGCTGCTACAGCCCCCATTTCCTTATTGAATGAACAATAAGCTGCCACATCCCCCCATTACCTTAATGAATGAACAATAAGCTGCTACAGCCACCATTACCTTAATGAATGAACAATAAGCTGCTACAGCCCCCGTTACCTCAATGAATGAACAATAAGCTGCTACATCCCCCATTACCTGAATGAATGAACAATAAGCTGCTACAGCCCCCATTACCTGAATGAATGAAAAATAAGATGCTACAGCCCCCATTACCTTAATGAATGAACAATAAGCTGCTACAGCCCACATTACCTTATTGAATGAACAATAAGCTGCTACAGCCCACATTACCTTATTGAATGAACAATAAGCTGCTACAGCCCCCATTACCTTATTGAATGAACAATAAGCTGTTACAGCCCCCATTACCTGAATGAATGAACAATAAGCTGCTACAGCCCCCATTACCTTATTGAATGAACAATAAGCTGCTACAGCCCCCATTACCTTATTGAATGAACAATAAGCTGCCACATCCCCCCATTACCTTAATGAATGAACAATAAGCTGCTACAGCCACCATTACCTTAATGAATGAACAATAAGCTGCTGCAGCCCCCATTACATGAATGAATAAACAATAAGCTGCTACAGCCCCCATTACCTTAATGAATGAATGAACAATAAGCTGCTACAACCCCCATTACCTGAATGAATGAACAATAAGCTGCTACAGCCCCCATTACCTTAATGAATGAACAATAAGCTGCTACATCCCCCATTACCTTAATGAATGAACAATAAGCTTCTTCATCCCCCATTATCTTAATGAATGAACAATAAGCTGCTGCAGCCCCCATTACCTGAATGAATAAACAATAAGCTGCTACAGCCCCCATTACCTTAATGAATGAATGAACAATAAGCTGCTACAACCCCCATTACCTGAATGAATGAACAATAAGCTGCTACAGCCCCCATTACCTTAATGAATGAACAATAAGCTGCTACATCCCCCATTACCTAATGAATGAACAATAAGCTTCTACATCCCCATTATCTTAATGAATGAACAATAAGCTGCTACAACCCCTTACCTGAATGAATGAACAATAAGCTGCTACAGCCCCCATTACTTAATGAATGAACAATAAGCTGCTACAACCCCCATTACCTGAATGAATGAACAATAAGCTGCTACAGCCCCCATTTCCTTAATGAATGAACAATAAGCTGCTACAGCCCCCATTACCTTAATGAATGAACAATAAGCTGCTACAGCCCCCATTACCTTAATTAATGAACAATAAGCTCCTACAGCCCCCATTACCTTAATGAATGAACAATAAGCTGCTACATCCCCCATTACCTTAATGAATGAACAATAAGCTGCTACAGCCCCCATTACCTTAATGAATAAACAATAAGTTGCTACAGCCCCCATTACCTTAATGAATGAACAATAAGCTGATACAGCCCCCATTACCTTAATGAATGAACAATAAGTTGCTACAGCCCCCATTACCTGAATGAATGAACAATAAGCTGCTACAGCCCCCATTACCTTAATGAATGAACAATAATCTGGTACAGCCCCCATTACTTGAATGAATGAACAATAAGCTAATCTGGTACAGCCCCCATTACTTGAATGAATGAACAATAAGCTGGTACAGCCCCCATTACCTTAATTCGTATTGCTATAAATGATCCTGTGTCTACAGAAAATGTAATGATCATAAACTAATTGATCATAATGTTCTACTATAATTGCTCATAATGTTCTACTATAATTGCTCATAATGTTCTACTATAATTGATCATAATGTTCTACTATAATTGCTTATAATGTTCTACTATAATTGCTCATAATGTTCTAATATAATTGCTAATAATGTTCTACTGTAATTGATCATAATGTTCTACTATATTTGATCATAATGTTCTACTATAATCGATCATAATGTTCTACTATAATTGATCATATAATGTTCTACTATAATTGCTCATAATGTTCTACTATAATTGCTCATAATGTTCTACTATAATTGCTCATAATGTTCTACTATAATTGATCATAATGTTCTACTATAATTGATCATAATGTTCTACTATAATTGATCATAATGTTCTACTATAATTGATCATAATGTTCTACTATAATTGATCATAATGTTCTACTATAATTGCTCATAATGTTCTACTATAATTGATCATAATGTTCTACTATAATTGCTCATAATGTTCTACTATAATTGCTCATAATGTTCTACTATAATTGCTCATAATGTTCTACTATAATTGATCATAATGTTCTACTATAATTGATCATAATGTTCTACTATAATTGATCATAATGTTCTACTATAATTGATCATAATGTTCTACTATAATTGCTCATAATGTTCTACTATAATTGATCATAATGTTCTACTATAATTGCTCATAATGTTCTACTATAATTGATCATAATGTTCTACTATAATTGCTCATAATGTTCTACTATAATTGATCATAATGTTCTACTATAATCGATCATAATGTTCTACTATAATTGCTCATAATGTTCTACTATAATTGCTCATAATGTTCTACTATAATTGCTCATAATGTTCTACTATAATTGATCATAATGTTCTACTATAATTGCTCATAATGTTCTACTATAATTGATCATAATGTTCTACTATAATTGCTCATAATGTTCTAATATAATTGCTAATAATGTTCTACTATAATTGATCATAATGTTCTACTATAATTGATCATAATGTTCTACTATAATTGATCATAATGTTCTACTATAATTGATCATAATGTTCTACTATAATCGATCATAATGTTCTACTATAATTGATCATAATGTTCTACTATAATTGCTCATAATGTTCTACTATAATTGCTCATAATGTTCTACTATAATTGATCATAATGTTCTACTATAATTGATCATAATGTTCTACTATAATTGATCATAATGTTCTACTATAATTGCTCATAATGTTCTACTATAATTGATCATAATGTTCTACTATAATTGCTCATAATGTTTTAATATAATTGATCATAATGTTCTACTATAATTGATCATAATGTTCTACTATAATTGATCATAATGTTCTACTATAATTGCTCATAATGTTCTACTATAATTGATCATAATGTTCTACTATAATTGCTCATAATGTTCTACTATAATTGATCATAATGTTCTACTATAATTGCTCATAATGTTCTACTATAATTGCTAATAATGTTCTACTATAATTGCTCATAATGTTCTACTATAATTGATCATAATGTTCTACTATAATTGATCATAATGTTCTACTATAATCGATCATAATGTTCTACTATAATTGATCATATAATGTTCTACTATAATTGCTCATAATGTTCTACTATAATTGCTCATAATGTTCTACTATAATTGCTCATAATGTTCTACTATAATTGATCATAATGTTCTACTATAATTGATCATAATGTTCTACTATAATTGCTCATAATGTTCTACTATAATTGCTCATAATGTTCTACTATAATCGATCATAATGTTCTACTATAATCGATCATAATGTTCTACTATAATTGCTCATAATGGTCTACTATAATTGCTCATAATGTTCTACTATAAAGACATTTTATATCTGACAGTCGCTGACATTTGAATTCGTTTTAAAATTAAACATTTATTTTATTATCTCTGCAAGAGTTGTACAATACGTTTATATATTAACTGTAAATATGTGTGATAAATTTCGCATCATTAATCGCCATGTTTTTGTAAGACAGTGTCAATAGCCACCCCTTGTAAAAATGCCACCTGTTCCCGGCGCACCATGCGGTCCGATGGTCATCACGCGCCATTATATTGATAACATAAGAAAACAAATCAAATTAAGCGTTTTACGTGTATCCGTGTCCTTTCTCGCATCTGTCCACGCGACACACCTATCCCGTAGAACCTGCTTTTACCTTTTGGTGTTGCACTTCTCGCGATATGCGACAATAGACGTTATTTCGTGTCCCAAGGTGACACAATGGCGGCGATTTTCTCACTTTTGAAGAATGGTACATATGTCGCGGTGATAATACAATAAAGTGTCTAAATAATAGACGGAAATTATGTACATTCACAGAAATAACACAGTTGTAAAATGTTACGCAGGCGACAACTGGTTCCGATCATTATCAATTATTTGTAAAACACAGACTAGCGATATATATTAGACAGCTAGGTATACTGAACACAAAAAGAAACTTCCCATTTGTACATATATACTTAAGGCCATTAATTACGCACATTTTATGTAGCGGTAGTTTTGATTATAGGTGCCGCTGAAATCATTACATTACCTTGTACATGTCGGGTAAATATTCTACAATCGCGAATAGCGTGCACCCATGCTTTGTGTGCACAAAATGACAGTTATCTGCCGATTTAATGAAAACAATGGTCAAGGCGTGCACAAGGAATGCGTGCATGTATGCATAATTATGCGTTGAATCGTTGATTTGATAGATTTTCGAGCAGACACATCGAATATGTCAACATTGTAAATTTACTGTGTCATTACGAAGCTCTCAGAAGTGTCGGTCCTCTTCAATGTGTCCAGTTGCGTGTAAACGTGACACTTCTCAATTCTATGGGTAACTACCTACTAATAATTAGAGCTTTTTCCAGATTGGTTGTATTTATTGTAACGTTTTAGTCTCCAAAAGTAAGTCACAACATTTCGCGCCAAAAACAATCCAAGGTCAAACGATTGCTAAGATTAAACTAAGGAACAGTTAATATGGTATGGGTATGTTCACATATTACATAATAATAGTGTCTCAGACAAGCTCGACGTTGAGATTTTTTTTCTCAATAAAACAATTATAATCACTATAATATATACTCTCTTCAGACATAGTATTGCTAATAACCCTATTAAAATAACAAAAATGGAAAACAAGATAAAAATGCAAATAAATAAGTGTGATCAATATTCTATTATTTTGTTAATTATATGTAGTGATATATTCCTAATTTAATTTCATTGCTTTTCCCACCAACTTTCTAATCCCGTCTTTTCTTTATCCCGGGTTTAACAAGATTATCGGCTACTTCAAACGCTCGCCGCCTGGATTTTTGTCATACTTATCTTTCTTAATGTTCTTAAGACTCGACATGTTTTGAGTGCGGAAAGTAGTTCCTAAAACTTTCCCAGAGATATGTTTTGATACGCACTAAAACGCGTGCACTTCTGTGCCAACCTTACTTTAATTTGATTTATCCGCCGCGAAGAAAACAAAACGGTACCGAATAAAGAAAACGGAACGCAATCGGATTATCTCCCATTTTATCCAATTACAGATTGCATGCATATTTAATTGTTTGACTAATGCTATGACTTAATCAACCTTTGATTACTTTATGACTATATAACTATATGTATATACAATTCTGTAATATTAAATATAGACGAATAATAGCCCGACTATTATTGTGTACATTTAATATCAATGGATAACTGTATATGATTAACTCTAAATGGGTTATAATTCCAAAACAGTTTTACTAATTAGCTGATCTGCACTCGAGACGTTTTGAATTGATTGCCGTGTATATGTGTACCATGTATAGTTATTCGGATATGTGTCTAGCGACGGATAAAATACATTTTCAACAACTTTTATTTTATTATTAAACTCAGTATGAAAAATGTCTGTTTATACTGCGAAGTTAATATATATTGCATCAATCAGTAGGATTAGACATTAATAAATAGTACTATTATATTAGTACATGACAGTTGTAAATAACCATGACCCCACTCTTATTGATTCAGACTTTAAACCGAGGTCTCGTGTCGGTGCTGTACACCGTGCACGTAAAAGAACCAGAGGAACCTCTGGAATGGGTCTCTGTCTGTACCATTGCACTATCCTCCAGAAATCTAAAATGACTAATGTGTTCAGTGGGCGTATATGGCTCATATGGGCAACCGGTAGCGACCATAAATAAACGTAAAACACGCACATATTGATGCAGAACAGATCTTTCTAGCTCGAACCTGATTCCTATTCACAAGAACTTATACTAGAGGGTATAGTGTGTTATTACAATAAAAACAATAACTATATAAATACATAGTTTTAATCAATTTGGAATATTTTTAGTTGTTCAGTTTGTGTTTTGTAATAAAGATGTCATCTATCTTTGATGGAATCCTTCATATTTCGTTTTCTTGTAATAATAATCATATAAAGTAGGTGTGCGTTTTCTATGTCCTTATCTATATATTAAAGATATTTCTGGGTAAATGTGTGTGTATCCACTACACTGTGTATATTGTCCTTGCACAAAGCATCTTGTAGATGTTTGTGTATCCACTACACTGTGTATATTATCCTTGCTCAAAGCATCTTGTAGATGTGTGTGTATCCACTACACTGTGTATATTGTCCTTGCTCAAAGCATCTTGTAGATGTTTGTGTATCCACTACACCGTGTATATTGTCCTTGCTCAAAGCATCTTGTAGATGTTTGTGTATCCACTACACTGTGTATATTGTCCTTGCTCAAAGCATCTTGTAGATGTTTGTGTATCCACTACACTGCTGTGTATATTGTCCTTGCTCAAAGCATCTTGTAGATGTTTGTGTATCCACTACACTGTGTATATTGTCCTTGCTCAAAGCATCTTGTAGATGTTTGTGTATCCACTACACTGTGTATATTGTCCTTGCTCAAAGCATCTTGTAGATGTGTGTGTGTATCCACTACACTGTGTATATTGTCCTTGTTCAAAGCATCTTGTAGATGTTTGTGTATCCACTACACTGTGTATATTGTCCTTGTTCAAAGCATCTTGTAGATGTGTGTGTATCCACTACACTGTGTATATTGTCCTTGCTCAAAGCATCTTGTAGATGTGTGTGTATCCACTACACTGTGTATGTTGTCCTTGCTCAAATCATCTTGTAGATGTTTGTGTATCCACTACACCGTGTATAGTGTCCTTGCTCAAAGCATCTTGTAGATGTGTGTGTATCCACTACACTGTGTATATTGTCCTTGCTCAAAGCATCTTGTAGATGTTTGTGTATCCACTACACTGTGTATATTGTCCTTGCACAAAGCATCTTGTAGATGTGTGTGTATCCACTACACTGTGTATATTGTCCTTGCTCAAAGCACCGTGTAGATGTTTGTGTATCCACTACACTGTGTATATTGTCCTTGCTCAAAGCATCTTGTAGATGTTTGTGTATCCACTACACTGTGTATATTGTCCTTGCTCAAAGCATCTTGTAGATGTGTGTGTATCCACTACACTGTGTATATTGTCCTTGCTCAAAGCATCTTGTAGATGTTTGTGTATCCACTACACTGTGTATATTGTCCTTGCTCAAAGCATCTTGTAGATGTTTGTGTATCCACTACACTGTGTATATTGTCCTTGCTCAAAGCATCTTGTAGATGTGTGTGTATCCACTACACTGTGTATATTGTCCTTGCTCAAAGCATCTTGTAGATGTTTGTGTATCCACTACACTGTGTATATTGTCCTTGCTCAAAGCATCTTGTAGATGTTTGTGTATCCACTACACTGTGTATATTGTCCTTGCTCAAAGCATCTTGTAGATGTGTGTGTATCCACTACACTGTGTATATTGTCCTTGCTCAAAGCATCTTGTAGATGTGTGTGTATCCACTACACTGTGTATATTGTCCTTGCACAAAGCATCTTGTAGATGTGTGTGTATCCACTACACTGTGTATATTGTCCTTGCTCAAAGCATCTTGTAGATGTTTGTGTATCCACTACACTGTGTATATTGTCCTTGCTCAAAGCATCTTGTATATGTTTGTGTATCCACTACACTGTGTATATTGTCCTTGCTCAAAGCATCTTGTAGATGTTTGTGTATCCACTACACTGTGTATATTGTCATTGCTCAAAGCATCTTGTAGATGTTTGTGTATCCACTACACTGTGTATATTGTCCTTGCTCAAAGCATCTTGTAGATGTTTGTGTATCCACTACACTGTGTATCTTGTCCTTGCTCAAAGCATCTTGTAGATGTGTGTGTATCCACTACACTGTGTATATTGTCCTTGCTCAAAGCATATTGTAGATGTTTGTGTATCCACTACACTGTGTATATTGTCCTTGTTCAAAGCATCTTGTAGATGTGTGTGTGTATCCACTACACTGTGTATATTGTCCTTGCTCAAAGCATCTTGTAGATGTTTGTGTATCCACTACACTGTGTATAGTGTCCTTGTTCAAAGCATCTTGTAGATGTGTGTGTATCCACTACACTGTGTATATTGTCCTTGCTCAAAGCATCTTGTAGATGTTTTCTGCAATACTATTGTTGGTGCTACATGATAGATATAATTTCATATCACAACTAGAACATAGAAATGTACGTTCATTCTCTTTTAAAAATTGATACGGAAACAAACAAATGACATGGCAGTGTGCAAATTAAACCGTACATTAGGCTCCTCCTAGTATGGCAGGCACGAACGGACACCCTGATAGAAACACCGACAGTCGACAATATAGCTTGAAAGAATTCGACACGCCCCTTATTGAGATTCGAACCTACAGAGGTGAGAGGGACGTGATTTAAAGTCAACGACCGTAACCACTCGGCCACGGCGGCCCCTCAATTACATAACGAATAGGAAGACATTGTATAGACAAATCATTCTAAGAATATATAAGCCTTGTGCTCGACTAGGACTCACGTCCCAGACACGAATGGTCATTTACAATTTGATCTACAGCAGGTTCTTTAAAGTATGCCATACAACAGTAGGTCAATAAACAACGACAAAACATGTTTAATCTAAGAAATAGCCTACCTGATCAACGGTAGAGTAAAGTTACGTTTCTTCCATTAGACATAACTGTGTCTCAATCTCCCGAATAACGAGATTAACGGATTATCCGAGATCATATCAGATTATCTCCCTTTGTTATTTCTGTCGACCATTGTTAATTGATTAATCTAATAAAATAGCCACCATGAGGATTAGAAAAGGAGAAAATCGCACCGGTCTCATTCTCCGTGGGAAAGGTGGAGAATTTGTGGCTTTAATTTTGATTATTCTTTAAGCATTTCGGACTATTTTATACACAAAGAAAAAACCTACATAGCCCCATGAAGTCAATGGTTCCCAGCAGGGAAGTGTTTATATTCAACAAGAGATAATGTTAGGGAGTCCTAGACTGGTACTGGCGGTATATTACTGCACCTACTCCACGCCCCATGAAGTCAATGGTTCCCAGCAGGGAAGTGTGTGTATTCAACAAGAGATAATGTTAGGGAGTCCTAGACTGGTACTGGAGGTATATTACTGCACCTACTCCATGCCCCATGACGTCAATGGTTCCCAGCAGGGAAGTGTGTGTATTCAACAAGAGGAAATGTTAGGGAGTCATAGACTGGTACTGGTGATATATTACTGCACCTACTCCACGCCCCATGACCTCAATGGTTCCCAGCAGGGAAGTGTTTATATTCAACAAGAGATAATGCTAGGGAGTCCTAGACTGGTACTGGAGGTATATTACTGCACCTACTCCACGCCCCATGAAGTCAATGGTTCCCAGCAGGGAAGTGTGTGTATTCAACAAGAGATAATGTTAGGGAGTCCTAGACTGGTACTGGTGATATATTACTGCACCTACTCCACGCCCCATAACCTCAATGGTTCCCAGCAGGGAAGTGTGTGTATTCAACAAGAGATAATGTTAGGGAGTCCTAGACTGGTACTGGAGGTATATTGCTGCACCTACTCCACGCCCCATGACCTCAATGGTTCCCAGCAGGGAAGTGTGTATATTCAACAAGAGATAATGTTAGGGAGTCCTAGACTGGTACTGGAGGTATATTACTGCACCTACTCCATGCCCCATGACGTCAATGGTTCCCAGCAGGGAAGTGTGTGTATTCAACAAGAGGAAATGTTAGGGAGTCATAGACTGGTACTGGTGATATATTACTGCACCTACTCCATGCCCCATGACGTCACAAAGAATAGTTGCAGAGTCCCGTATGACCTAATCTGTTGTTGTGACTTTAAACAACAAACAAACAATTCCAGATGAAGTCCTGCAAGGACGAAACGTTGAGCATCATTTAGTCATGTAGTTTAGTTTTTTAAATTTTAGATAACTTCAAATTAGCACTTTATGAACAATGATGTATACGTTTGAGCTTAAGAAATTAAGCCGAAGTAATTTAAGTATAAAAAGTAAAGTGTTTATTTATTATAGTGTCACTCCTATTGAAAAGGACCAGCCATTTCTGACTTATGAGACACCTCTTATGTACATCAGTACTTCACGATTCATATCCTTGAATGTCAGGCGTCTGGCTGATATGTGCAATCGGTAACCATTATTTAACTAGCTGGCGGCTTACCTTCCGGCACTATCATAATGAACCCCTCACGAGAATCGAACCTTCGACCTTCCGCTCCGTAGGCGGACGCTTTAACCACTAGGCCACGGAGTATATATAGGAAGTGTGTAAACTCTGTCTTGGACAGTCACACGGCAAATAAAGTTTGACCAAAAAAACGTGAATGACTAACTGCTAAGTCATACAAAATACTAAATATGTTCACTGGCGTTGCACGGTTGTTGTGTTACTCATGGTGGGTCTTATTGTCTGGCTCTATTTCGGATACACACAATAATACCCGAAATAGAACTCGTCTGAACGGTCTGAAACGCTTAAAGCGGTGATAAATGCAACAAAACCAAGATTCGTTTGGTTGATTATTTGAAAATTGTTTTAGGAATTATCCGAAAATCTATTGGAACATGGATTAACATGTAAATGCAGTTAATTAACTTCGGCGACCGGCGGTGAAACTTCAAAGCCGCTACGGATTATCGCCGGATATTTCCATGATGTAACATGTTTCTGGATTAGAATACACGCAATCATCAGTAATTTTCATAACGGTACATCACGGTACATCACATAGCTCGGCAAACAAAGTAATTAATCGGTAAACTTCGTAATAACTCGTGAATTTGAATGTGAAACAATTTAAAAATTTCAAGCACAGGGAAAAGGTGATTCATCTGGAAGCTGAAGATGGAGTTAATGGACGAACAAAGGTGAGTGTTTGTTTATTTTCAGTTTTAATATCTGAGCGGTGTATTTTCAAAAAAAATTCGAAATAGATCAAATATCAATGTCTTTGCCTGACGTGGTCGAGTGAAATACTGCTCGGAGGTGCAAACGGCTGGAGTGTCGCCATATGACCTCAGCTGTTTGTAGGACTTTATAGACTTCAAAAACAAACAAAGTATCCACCTGCTATGTGATGTACAGTCAAACATGTGTTAACGGTCACCTCCATTAAGCAGCCAACCCGTATTCAGCAGCCAGTTTCAATATTCCCAATATGTTGCTTTATCATACATTTGACCTCTATTAAGCAGCCATCTGTACTAATTCACTCGGCTGGCTGCTTATCACAGGTTTGGCAGTAGTTCTGTTAGCACGAACATAACACATTTATATTCGTTTGCTTATTGGGTTTAAAGTATATGTTGTCCCTCCGAGCAACACCACAAGCACGGATAACCAACCCGCGTAGAACCATTAACCTTCCGCAAGCCAGTGGATAACTCCCTCACATGAACTAATTTGACACCCACAGTGGGATTCGAACGTATAGCGATGATGGGGCAAATTATCTGAAGTCAACAACCTTGACCAATCAGCCATGGAGGCCCCGGATAGTTCGATCAGCCAAACCGGGAACCACAATATATATTGCTATGTATTGCATACTAACCTGGGAACCACAATATATATTGCTGTGTATTGCATACTAACCTGGGAACCACAATATATATTGCTATGTATTGCATACTAACCTGGGAACCACAATATATAGTGCTGTGTATTGCATACTAATCTGGGAACCACAATATATATTGCTGTGTATTGCACACTAACCCGGAAACCACAATATATATTGCTGTGTATTGCATACTAACCTGGGAACCACAATATATATTGCTATGTATTGCATACTAACCTGGGAACCACAATATATATTGCTATGTATTGCATACTAACCCGGGAACCACAATGTATATTGCTATGTATTGCATACTAACCTGGGAACAACAATAGATATTGCTATGTATTGCATACTAACCTGGGAACAACAATAGATATTGCTATGTATTGCATACTAACCTGGGAACCACAATATATATTGCTATGTATTGCACACTAACCCGGGAACCACAATATATATTGCTATGTATTGCATACTAACCTGGGAACCACAATATATATTGCTGTGTATTGCATACTAACCTGGGAACCACAATATATATTGCTATGTATTGCACACTAACCCGGGAACCACAATATATATATTGATATGTATTGCATACTAACCTGGGACCCACAATATATATTGCTGTGTATTGCATACTAACCTGGGAACCACAATATATATTGCTATGTATTGCACACTAACCCGGGAACCACAATATATATTGCTATGTATTGCCTACTATCCTGGAAACCACACTATATATTGCTATGTATTGCATACTAACCTGGGAACCACAATATATATTGCTATGTATTGCATACTAACCTGGGAACCACAATATATATTGCTGTGTATTGCATACTAACCTGGGAACCACAATATATATTGCTATGTATTGCATACTATACTGGGAACCACAATATATATTGCTGTGTATTGCATACTAACCTGGGAACTATTTATATTGCTGTGCATTGCATACTAACCTGGGAACCACAATAATATTATATCTTGCTATGTATAGCACACTAACCCGGGAACCACACTATATATTGCTGTGTATTGCATACTAATCTGGGAACCACAATATATATTGCTGTGTATTGCATACTAACCTGGGAACCACAATATAATTATATTGCTATGTATTGCACACTAACCTGGGAACCACACTATATATTGCTGTGTATTGCATACTAACCTGGGAGCCACAATATATATTGCTGTGTATTGCACACTAACCTGGGAACCACAATATATATTGCTGGTATTGCATACTAACCTGGGAACCACAATATATATTGCTGTTTATTGCACACTAACCTGGGAACCACAATATATATTGCTGTGTATCGCATACCAACCTGGGAACCACACTATATATTGCTGTGTATTGCACACTAACCTGGGAACCACAATATATATTGATGTGTATCGCATACTAACCTGGGAACCACAATATATATTGCTATGTATTGCACACTAACCTGGGAACCACAATATATCTTGCTGTGTATTGCACACTAACCTGGGAACCACAATATATCTTGCTGTGTATTGCACACTAACCTGGGAACCACAATATATATTGCTGTGTATCGCATACTAACCTGGGAACCACAATATATATTGCTGTGTATTGCACACTAACCTGGGAACCACAATAGATATTGCTGTGCATTGCACACTAACCTGGGAACCACAATATAATTATATTGCTGTGTATTGCATACTAACCTGGGAACCATATATATTGATGTGTATCGCATACCAACCTGGGAACCATATATATTGCTGTGTATTGCATACTAACCTGGGAACCATATATATTGATGTGTAGTACACACTAACCTGGGAACCACAATATATTGTACCTGACCCGTCCAGTTTCTCGACTGGATTAATTGTGTGCAACACTATTTTATTATATTATTTGAACTACTAAGGATATATATAATACATGATTGTAGACGAAACTGAACATATAACCAGTTCACTCAAACTCCCAAACAGTGTAGGATGTTCGATTCGCGCAGTGGTTAGCGCGCTCGCTTCTCACCAATGCAACTCGGGTTCGATCCTCGGACCGGGAAGCATGTGAGATGGTACGGTGGTCGCCAGATCGGACAGGTGGGCTTTCTCCGGTTACTCCGGTTTCCTGCCACAGGAATGACCACATTTACGCTTTCATCTGCACCAACGAGAGTGATTACTCTAAGTTGTTAGAACTTGCTTTAAATAAAGTTTTAAAAACACTGTCACAGATTAACCATTCACTGACATAGTTTAACCTTGTTTGGGGAATAGTAATCGTCATTCTGGTGACGAGGCGTAACTGAAAAACAAAGTGTTAAAAACAGTTCATTTAACAGTATTGAATTAACTGAACAAACCAAGGCGTTCACAAGATAACATCAAGTTTCACAAAGAAAATCAGTGATCATGCATTTTTAGTCATTGTTACAAACGACAATATACAGAGACACCATAAACATCCTCAACATTTGCATTTTTTTACAACTATATTACATTACCAATGATGCATGCTTATTTTCCTTTGTTCGGTTGGTGCAAAAATGACCGATACTGTAGTATCTGTACGTTTACTTTTCTCTACAGAGCAAAATGATTTTCATGTAAGATGTCAATTATTTCGCCATTCTGTTCTCGGCCGTCTGCAAACAATATGGGTGATAATCACATTGATCTTTCGTAATCTCGTTATCTGCGAGATTATGTGTGAACTAGTCCCGCCTTCAAATCCCGCCAGCCAATCGGATTATAGCATGGATACGGGTGGATGAATCTCGGAATTTCTGATTGGTTAAAAATAATAATAGCATATTGATATTATATTTGTACGCTACATTAATATTTCAAAGCTCCCTTTTATTACATTGTTATGTGTTTGTAAGTATATGTATAGGTGAAACGTTATCTTAACTTCGGACATTTCCCTAGAAGGATGTGTCATGCGATCGCAAAGAAACAAACACAAGTTTCGCATTTTGTTTAAACGGAATTTTCAAATAGTTGGATTTTTGTTCTGATCTTTAAAATATAGCAAAGACATTTACAAACGTATTGATATTTTTACAGGAGTTGCTGGGAGTTTGTTCCCGGAATAAAAATGCCTAAAGCATTTTTGATGACCGGAAAACGACACGAAAAGTCCACGGGTGAGTTCGAATTTAATGTTTCAAAATGCATGTTCTTAGAAAGTGCTATACAATGCGATATTCAAAGAGGCGGATGATTATAATTCCAGCTTTATACCTTGTTTTGAATGTTTCCAAACTCGAGTTTCTATTTCTAAGCATCCTATTTGGGCCAATAGTTAATTTATATTCATAAATGAAGCGTGTTGACAGTTCTCTATTTGTCCAGGTAGTTTGAAACACTATATAGATAGCACTTAGTACACGTTATGCCTTTCATATGTTATATATCAATACCATCTTTGAATTAGCTTTAATTTACGAGTGTGTTTTACGTTTATTTATCGTCGCCACCGGTTGCCCATATGAGCGACGCCTCCTGAAGAGATTAGTCATTTTAGATTGTTGGAGGATAATGCAATGATACAGAGAAAGACCCATTCCAGAGTCTCCTCTGGTTCTTTTACGTGCACGGTGTAAAGCACCGACACGAGACCTCGGTTTAACGTCCCATCTGAAAGACTGTTAATTTTATTAGGGTCAGACGGGGGATCAAACCTGCGATCCCTGGATTACCAGTCTAGCGTGTTACCACTGGACCACAGATCGTCTGTAATTAATTTACGAATGTATATGTGTCGTTTATATGTATATACGTGTTGGTCACATGGGTCTTAGCCCTTCTATGGAATTCAATAAATAAACCAAAAATGATGTATAGAAAATATTAGTCACTTATAAATATTAGTCACTTCTGCTATGTACAACTTATATATAAACACAATACTTCTAACAATAGATTAGGAATACTATATGTCTGCTATGTATAACTTATATATAAACACAATACTTCTAACAATACTTATATATAAACACAATACTTCTAACAATACTTATATATAAACACAATACTTCTAACAATACTTATATATAAACACAATACTTCTAACAATACTTATATATAAACACAATACTTCTAACAATAAACTTACATTTTTTATTAATTATATTGCTTTGTCCAGATGTTCCGCGTTTCCGAACTACAGACTGTGTTAGTGATCACGTACATTTAAACAGCCAACCTGTTAATCCTGTTATTACCTCCATATACATGAAGAGCACAAGTGAACATACATAATATACAATTACACGTTTTACATGGACACATATAAACATACATATATACAAAGTAGTACAAGTGTACAATAATGGTCATAAGAACTGACATAACCATGCAGCTATTAATTAGTGTATACCGATCATCATTACTTGCCGAAACGAAATGCAAGGGAAAGAGATGATGGTAGCGCACACAAAAGATGTTACAGTGTTTATAACCGGAACACCATTCTTCAGTAAAGAAAACGGTTCAGGTACCTAAAAGCAATACAATGGTATTTAAATAGAAGCAAAGATGTTTATATATACTGACACCAAAATGAAACTGCAAATTTGGTATCAAAATGTGCGACATATTCGGTAAATTAGTGCAATGTGTGAAGAATTTTCTTTTCTTCACTCAAGATAGTAAAATCTATCAATCTAAAATGTGTAACAAAACAGTAATGCTCAATATAAAAGTGCACAGTGTTTGATGGTGGCAGTATTGTCGAATCATATCACGTAATGAATTGTATACGTTTTCTCTTATGTAGATGACAGCTCAAACAGTTCCCTACACGACCGTACAAGTTCACCTGTTAGTCACAGTTCTGACGACAGTGATGATGGTTCATTAAACTATTCAGCATTATTTCGTCAATCGACAGAATCTGCGTTCAGCAAAATTGACAAGCATGATCTCGAAACCGGAAGCGTGAAGTCGCCATTTTTGCCAACTGTGGCTTCTGCGGCGATGCCCGGATTTTATCCAGGATTATTTCCACATCTTTACCCTAGTCATTACTTACCAAGAAGTGCGGAACCGTCGTCAACCAGCAGTAATTTCCCACCATTTCATTACTCGGGTGCCGGAATTCCGACTCTGGGCGAAAATAAACACAATACAGACTCACCTGACAAAAACATGTTTTACTACGTTGATCCGAGAATTCCATTCACAAACTATTTCTTAAATTTGACTAAACTTCTGAACGGTACCAGTAAGGAATATACGGCAACTACACCTCTTGGGAAAATGGCGGGTGAGGAACAGCGAGCAGACGATCGGGAACCACCAATTACACCAGATTCATCGAAGTCCACTTCCGGCAAATCACGTGCGGAAACGATTAGTTCTCCAGAAAGTGACATATCTAGTGCTGACAATGATGACGTATCAGGGCTCAAGGAGCTTAAAGTAGACATTGTCCCAGACAGGCTTAATTTATCAATGTTGTCCGATCCACGTTTTATGAACCCTTACAGTGGAGGTCTCCTTCAACCGACACCCGGCGGCACTATTTTACCAATGCCAGGCGCAGGATTATTCCACCCGGCGATGATGCACCTTCCCGGGTCGGCATACCGGCGTTATAATCCAGAGAAACCAGCGCCGGTGAAAAAGTACAAATGTGATGTATGTGGAAAGTCATTTTCACGAAGCAACACACTGGTCACTCATAAGGTAATGTCATATAATTTGATATTTACACACACTTTTCATACAAAAATACCCTCCTCTACTGCACTATGGAACCAACTTAATACTGACATACGCGACTCCGCATATCTAAGTATATCTAAAACTAGATTGAAAGAAACGTTTAAAGCACTTACGGTACCCAAGCATTTTCTATATGGCAACAGACCACTTGCATTGATCCACGCCCGTTTAAGGAACAAATGTAGCAATTTAAATGATGATTTATACAACAACCATGTAAGAGAAATCCCTAAGTGTGAATGCGATTTTCCAATTGAAAATGCTCAACAGTTTTTCTTCAAGAATTGTTCTATTTCTGGAAACAAGAGTCTATCATCCTCTTAGTGTGTATATGCTACTATTCGGTAGAGATACTTTGAAACACGAAGACAACATAGTAATTTTCACAGCAGTACAGAAATTTATTAAACAAACACATCGTTTTAATTGATTACTTTTATATAAATATATTCTTACGCTATTTGAGTTAGTAACTCTCCAATATGTTCTCGTTTTTCAGTCGGGTTTGGGCTTGGTCCTGGGGTGCAATTCTTGGGATACCGGACAGTGGATTGAACAAACTAGCACATTTCTTTGAAAATTCACAGACTAACTATATTAAATCTTGTAAAATGCATTATGTACATGTTTTCAGCACTAACTACGCCACTTACATTCTGTTGTTCTTAATTTATTTTATGGGGAGGGCCAATCACTAAGGTTGTTAGAACTTGTGGCCCAACCCATTTGCTAAATTTCTATTTGTACAACGATTGTGAGCAATAAAATATTGTCAAAATCAAAAACAGCTCAAACGTTTTATATAGTTCTTTAAAAATCGTAATTAACCCGGTCACCGCCACAATAAAGTCGGTTATTGTTTTGGGCTGTGTGTGTTTGTGAGTCTGTATATGTGTTTGTCTGTCTGTCTGTCTGTCTGTCTGTCTGTCTGTCTGTCTGTCTGTCTGTCTGTCTGTCTGTCTGTCTGTCTGTCTGTCTGTCTGTCTGTCTGTCTGTCTGTCTGTCTGTCTGTCTGTCTGTCTGTCTGTCGTCTGTCTGTCTGTCTGTCTGTCTGTCTGTCTGCTGTCTGTCTGTCTGTCTGTCTGTCTGTCTGTCTGTCTGTCTGTCTGTCTGTTGTCTGTCTGTCTGTCTGTCTGTTAGGATAACTAAAAAAGTTGTGCATGCATTTTGTTGACACTTTGTTGATGTATAGTGTTGGTGCAGGTGGAAGTGATTCTATTTACTAAGAGATCAGGCATGGGTGGCTTGTGGTAATGGCGGTCAGTCCAGAGCGAGGGTTTGCATCTCCGAGTAAGCCCACTATTCTCTAGTCTGTACTTGCATTTAACACCGGGTCGCCATTAATTGACATATATATACATATATTTAATCGCAATAGAAACGCAACCATATACTAGTACATAAGAATATTTAATAATCAACATTGAATTTCAACGCATATAATCATTAATTTCATTAAGCCAGTCTATGCACTAGCCAATCACCTAACATAATCCATCTCTCAGTATCATGTAATATTTCGCAGTTAAAGTGTATCGCTAGAAAGATATTTGCAATAAAGAGTATGTACATAGAAAACAAAATTGTAAAATGTCGCGTTTTTAATGCCGTCAAGTATATATGAATGGGATTACAGTCGCCAGTCCGGTACATATTGCAAACGTTAACTTCATGTATATGCTATGCGAATGTACTTTATTAATAACGCGACACAATAACAAACCTGAAAATGAAAGCACACAGAGTTTCTTCTATTTATGAAAACAACATAAATTCCATATACACGTATGTCATAATTGTTTATTTGGAATCAATCCTGGAGCAACAACTATATGTATTGTATTGTGTTCATGTTGTAACATAATTTCTGAGCATTTCAAATGACCGAATTGTCAACAACAACAACAACAACAACAACAACAGCAGCAACAACAACATTTAGTATTGCATTAAGACATCAATTTATATTATATCTAACTGGTTACATAAATCAAGAACATTTTTAGGAAAATCAGTGTCACGTTTTGACATGATTGGATTAAATAAATAAAGTATAATAGAGGGTATAAGTGGGAGACTCCTTGTGTGAGTGGTTAAGTTATAGAGGTGTTGGTTAAGTTATAGATGGTGTTGGTTAAGTTATAGATGGTGTTGGTTAAGTTATAGATGGTGTTGGTTAAGTTATAGATGGTGTTGGTTAAGTTATAGATGGTGTTGGTTAAGTTATAGATGGTGTTGGTTAAGTTATAGATGGTGTTGGTTAAGTTATAGATGGTGTTGGTTAAGTTATAGATGGTTCAGGCAATATATACAATGTATATGTATTGTACATTCATTAGTTTCATTATGTCTTACAGTACTGCGAGTGTTATCCCCTTATCGAAACGAAACTATAAGAGAGTTGTGTGCAGAGTAGGATATGTAGATAGGCTGACACATATAGTTGTTTAGTACTATCTTCATGTAATAGGCAGACTGTAGAAACACTTTCAAACTTGCGATTTAAGCGTAATATGTTTTATATCAACACACGTGAAATAACACCTGTACTTTGTCTGATTGGTCACGGCACGACAGGTTGCATTATTTTGATCATATTGTATTGCATTTATCATTTACATGTATAATGCAAAAGCTATTGATACAATACATAAAATGGTGCTATATCCAAATTAATAAAACAAAAGGTTTGGTCCACAAGTTGCATTTGACCCATTTAACATATAGCATGCAACTTTGCCGTTGAAAATCAATAAAATATTAAATATGCACTGGCGAAATACAGTATAGTGATTACATGTATTGTGTCGATTATTTGTGGGAGTAACTTGTTTGATTATCGGGGACTAATTACTACAGCATATTAGTTTCCTTGAGCTGTAATAAGGCTCAAAGCATACACGCAAACACAGAAGCGCTTCTTTTTCTATGTATGGTTACTGTGATAATGTGACAAAAAGGATCCTACACTGACTAGTGGGGATTTCGTACCATGCTATGAATTTAGTTTTTATTAACGTCGCTACCGGTTTCTTATTTAACGTTGCTAGTGAGTACCCATTTGCGCGACGGACAGTTTACTTAACAACACCTTTCCTAGGCAGGCCCCCAGCGGTTAACCAGTACTTGGTGCGCAAACCTCCGTAAGAAACTGCCAACGTTTTCATATAAAGAGACACGGTGTGAGCGGGACTCAAGCCTATGCCCATCATTGATGATATGGTACAGTGGTATACTATACTATGGAATCACCACTCATGTAAGACGGATCTGTAGTCCAGTGGTAACACGCTGAACTGGTAATCCAGGGATCGCAGGTTCGATCCCTCCGTCTGACCCTAATAAAATCAAATAGTCTTTCAGATGGGACTATAAACATAATAATAATAATAATAATAAAGACTTTATTTAACGAGAGTACTCATTTAACAAAAGTTAATCTACCATGAGGCCCTCAACATATATACAATCAAATGCAATCAAAAGATAGCACTATAAGTGATAACTGCACATTGGAATAATATAGTAATGTAAAAGCTGAAAAATAGAGAAACTATATTTAATATGTAATGGAATATGATGATATATGGAATTGGCTAGCAGAGTAGAACATGGGAATGAGACAATTAATGATACTAGATCTATCTAACAATGTGCAGATTTGACTTGTAGTGGTATCTTCAAAATATGTATGAAATCAACTTAAAGACAGCAATTTTCCGATTCTAATCAATATAGCAATGGCAAAACACGTTTATAATAACAGTAGAAGTACGCGATTAGTTTGAATTGTTATAGTTCCACCTTAAGTAGAGAATTTTGAACTGTTGGATAGTTGGAGCATTTTGAACTGAGTGAGGCAATGAATTCCAAATAGATGATCCTGAAAATTCAAATGTATTACATAATTCACAATTTGGTCTTGGTGTGTATAATTGATATTCTGAGGTTGATCTAAGAATTCTAGGATGTATATCAGAAGTAAAAGTGAAGGACGATTTTAAATAGTCTGGAGCAGCTCCATGTAATGTTTTATACATTTGTATAGCCTTCTGATATATGACTCGTTCTGGAAAGGTCATCCATTTTAGTTGGGAGAATAATAATTGCGATGGAGTGTCAAAGTCCTGATCTAGAATTAGTCTAGCTGCTCTCTTTTGTAACCGAACTATTTTATCTTCTAAAGATGAGTTGCAGTTACCCCAAATCACACAACAAAAGTCTAAGTGAGGCAATATGTAAGCATTGTAGAAGAGGTTGCGATTGGGAATAGAGAGATATCATTTTATACGAGACAATAAATATAAATAAGAGTTACATTTTTTGAGAACAGTGTCAGTATGCTTACCAGGATAGTGTGTTGTCAATCATAACTCCGAGTAGTCGTTCAGCAGAACTCGGATGTATGACGGTGTTGTTCATTTTCACTTCAAGAGCAGACTCACTGATACTATGAGCTTTTGATTTAGAGGAAATATACATGATTTTGGTCTTAGAAGTATTGAGAATCATACGATTGTCTAAACACCACTGTTGAACATTTATCGTAATCAGTAGATAAAGAAGTAGTAAGAGTATCAAGAGATTGATCGGAGGCAGATATAGTTGTATCGTCAGCAAATATGTCTGCAACTGTGCTGGTAAGAGTCATAGGTAAGTCATTGATGTCAATTATAAAGAGAATGGGACCTAAGACAGATCCCTGAGGAACCGAGGTCTCGTGTCGGTGCTGTACACCGTGCACGTAAAAGAACCAGAGGAGACTCTGGAATGGGTCTCTGTCTGTATCATTGCACTATCCTACAACAATCTAACATGACTAATCTATGCAGGAGGCGTCGCTCATATGGGCAACCGGTAGCGACGATAAATAAACGTAAAACACACACACACTCATGTAAAATCCTATCCCGTCTAGCCTCTGCAAACAGCCTGATGTGCTTCCATAAATGTCAAATAATTGTCTTCAAACACCAATGGATGCTGAGTTCGCTGTATTGTCATTATTCAACGAAAAGAATAATATTTACCCCAATAATTTCAATGTGCAATAACGTCCGGTATTGAACCGCAAGTATCGGTATCGGACAGCAGTGCTTCTCTAAACAATTAACGACACACTAGTGATTTAGCAAGCTGTAACTTTTATCACTTTTCAAACATTTCATTGAATTGAAATAGTTTGTTTAAACAGAATGTTCAATGATATATTGATTTATTGACAAAAACAATACAGTTTAAAGCCACAAACACAAATGAAAGTTAAGTGTGGTTAATGGTTTCCATTACATTTGATTTTCATTTACTGGATAATTTATTAGCATTGTTTATTTTCATTATCACCATTTGGGTTAGTCCAACACGTGAACGTTATTATCACTTCATTAACATTCCTTTATCCATTGGTAAAGTGTGTCGTTCATAAGAGCTGGGCGAATTCAGAAAGTCGGTATTTATCGATTTTTATATAGTGGTTTCGTGTTGCTCTGTGGACGAAATGTCAGGGGAGGTAACTACAGAGTCTGCCCTCTCGAAGGAACTGGAAGCGTGTGCTCGACATTTTATAGGTTATACAAATATAGTTTAGCTCGATTGCGAAACAAGTTCTTACAACCTATATTAATCACTATCAAGACCTCATTCCTGATGGAATCCATCGCCTCCAGGGGAGAGAGAATATGTAATGTTGAATTTAAATGTCTTACCTAAGGGCACAATCGTAACGGCTCCAGTGAACGCTGTCATGACTTCCACATAAACTATTTTCATTATTTTGGCTAACAGGAAGTCAATTGTTACGTCGTTATGACGTCATAACTACCCGCAAATATTCAAAATTTGAATATTATTTCAAGTTTTCAAATTCCCATAACCGCTTTATTTGAAGTGCGATTTTGTTTTAGTATTATAGATGCTACTTAAAAGGACATGCTCACTACCATAGATTTCCAATTATAGATGCTACTTAAAAGGGCATGCTCACTACCATAGTTTTCCAATTATAGATGCTACTTAAAAGGACATGCTCACTACCATATATTTCCAATTATAGATGCTACTTAAAAGGACATGCTCACTACCATAGATTTCCAATTATAGATGCTACTTAAAAGGACATGCTCACTACCATAGATTTTCCTTTAAATTATGTTCTTTCTATTACAGCGAATTCATACAGGGGACAAACCATTCAAATGTGAAATCTGCGCACGTGCCTTCCGGCAGCCTGGCAACCTAACACGTCACAGACTAACACACACGACCGTGAAGCCATATGTGTGCCCCACGTGTAACAAGGCTTTTAATAGGTATATTTCATTATATATCTCCGGAACACACATCACATGAGTAATCCACGGATCGCAGGTTCGATCCCCCGTCTGACCCTAATAAAATTAACAGTCTTTCAGATGGGACTTTAAGCCGATGTCTCGTGTCGGTGCTTTACACTGTGTACGTAAAAGAACAAGAGGAGACCCTGGAATGAGTCTATGTCTGTATCATGCGCGCACGCACGGACGCACACACACACATTTATTTAGTTTAATCATTATTTTATTTTATTCATCATGATATACAACACATGGTTACAAAATATAGTATGATAATACTATTTCGGCCACAAGTTTTAACAACATTAGAAAACTTCCCGCACCAGAATGTCACAGTTATGCATAATTAAACAAAATGACTTGATTTTGGCAAGAAAAAATGAAGCAACTCAAAAAAGATATAACAAGGCGGATCTGTAGTCCAGTGGTTAACACGCTGGACTGGTAATCCAGGGATCGCAGGTTCGATCCCCAGTCTGACCCTAATAAAATTAACAATCTTTCAGATGGGACGTTAAACCGAGGTCTCGTGTCGGTGCTTTACACCGTGCACGTAAAAGAACCAGAGGAGACTCTGGAATGGGTCTCTGTCTGTATCATTGCACTATCCTCCAACAATCTAAAATTACGAATCTCTTCAGGAGGCGTCGCTCATATGGGCAACCGGTAGCGACGATAAATAAACGTAAAACCATATAAAAGATATAAATTAAACGAAAGCTAATTTAATGATTGAATATTAGGGAGATCAACGTTAGGTACTATTTACGCATTTCAAAATATTCATACACCAACAAAGGCTAAATAATGGCGGAAGAAAGAACCCGTCCTTTGTTTGTGTTTTAAATTTCATTGTATTTTCTACTAGTGAGATTTTAGTAACATTTTCAACAGGAAAAGTGCATCTAAGTAAAATTCTATTATATTGTGATATAATATTCGAATAGATATATAGTTACTGTTGTGATATAATATTGGAATATATATATAGTTACTGTTGTGATATAATATTCGAATAGATATATAATTACTGTTGTGATATAATATTCGAATAGATATATAATTACTGTTGTGATCTAATATTCGAATAGATATATAATTACTGTTGTGATATAATATTCGAATAGATATATAATTACTGTTGTGATATAATATTCGAATAGATATATAATTACTGTTGTGATATAATATTCGAATATATATATAATTACTGTTGTGATATAATATTCGAATATATATATAATTACTGTTGTGATATAATATTGGAATATATATATAATTACTGTTGTGATATAATATTCGAATAGATATATAATTACTGTTGTGATATAATATTGGAATATATATATAATTACTGTTGTGATATAATATTCGAATAGATATATAATTACTGTTGTGATATAATATTGGAATATATATATAATTACTGTTGTGATATAATATTCGAATAGATATATAATTACTGTTGTGATATAATATTCGAATAGATATATAATTACTGTTGTGATATAATATTCGAATAGATATATAATTACTGTTGTGATATAATATTCGAATAGATATATAATTACTGTTGTGATATAATATTATTATAGTTACTGTTGTCGCCATATCGGATATGTGGGTTTTCTCCGGGTACTCCGATTTCCTCCCACACGAATGAACACATATACGCTTTCATCCGCGCCAACGAGAGTGATTACTATAAGTTCGTAAAGCTTGTTTCTCAATCGTTGCTAAATAAATAAAGTTTATAATTTTACTTTTTCACATTTGTGTAGCAATTTATACGTGCGTTTGTCATTGGTTGTCTCGCTTATACTAGTGCAGTTATTTTAATGTGATATGTCACTCTCTTATTGTTTAGGAAAATAATGTTTAAAACTCAACATTCCATATAAAAATTCTGCAATTGTAAATTGCATTATAATGCTTGTTTTCTATGTTGTATTTTAACATTATTCACATCAAACATGTGTGCATGTTTTATTCCGGCTGGTATGGAATATGTTATACAGCCACTCTTATGAGAGACATCTCTAAGTTTCTATTACACCTCTTGGCATATACAGTCTGATTTATCCCAAAATGTAAATAGATCCTTTTAGTTGGAATCCTTTGTTTTTACTGTTGTTCCCTAACCAGCTGTTGCGGTATGATACATTTGATATTATCAAAGTCGTGTTAATTACCTATACAAATAAGTAGCCTACCCATTGCATATACTGTAGGAGATCTGTCGAGGTATAGTAATTTAATAATCATAAGAAGCGATAGTGGAATAACATTGCTAGCATGCTGTGCAAAGGAAACAACGATAAAAACAGAGGAAAACACTTAATATGACCTATCTACTTTCAGAGAGTATTCAGGGGCAGTAACTGACCGATGTTTCTCATTGTATTTATATACTAGTACATTACTTACATGTCTTATATTATCAGGGCATCCAATCTACACACGCACATGCGCACTCACACTTCATTCAAAGCGTTCGTCTGTCCGTACTGTGGAAAAGGATTCCATCAGAAGATTGATATGAAAATCCATTGCTATACTCACACAGCCCATGCTGTCAGGTAAAATATACGTGGTAAATATACGTAGTAATATACGTGGTAAATATACGTAGTAATATATGCGGTATATATACGTAGTAATATATGCGGTATATATATATATATATACGTGGTAAATATGCGTGGTAAATATACGTGGTAAATATATGTAGTAAATATACGTGGTAAATATATGTAGTAAATATACGTGGTAATATACGTGGTAAATATACGTAGTAATATGCGTATATATATATATACGTGGTAAATATGCGTGGTAAATATACGTGGTAATATACGTGGTAAATATATGTAGTAAATATACGTGGTAATATACGTGGTAAATATATGTAGTAAATATACGTGGTAAATATACGTAGTAAATATACGTGGTAATATACGTGGTAAATATACGTGGTAAATATGCGTAGTAATATATGCGGTATATATATATATATATATATATACGTGGTAAATATGCGTGGTAAATATACGTGGTAATATACGTGGTAAATATATGTAGTAAATATACGTGGTAATATACGTGGTAAATATATGTAGTAGATATACGTGGTAAATATACGTGGTAATATACGTGGTAAATATATGTAGTAAATATATGTGTTAATATACGTGGTAATGTACGTGGTAATGTACGTGGTAATGTACGTGGTAATGTACGTGGTAATGTACGTGGTAAATATACGTAGTAATATACGTGGTAAATATACGTCGTAATATACGTGGTTAATATACGTGGTAATATACGTGGTTAATATATGTAGTAATATATGCGGTATATAAACGTGGTAAATATACGTGGTAATATACATGGTAAATATACGTAGTAATATATGCGGTATATATATATATATATATATATATATATATATATATATATATATATATATACGTGGTAAATATGCGTGGTACATATACGTGGTAATATACGTGGTAAATATATGTAGTAAATATACGTGGTAAATATATATAGTAAATATACGTGGTAAACATACGTAGTAAATATACGTGGTAAATATATGCGGTATATATATATGTAGTAAATATGCGTGGTAAATATACGTGGTAAATATACGTAGTAAATATATGTAGTAAATAGACGTGGTAACTATACGTAATAAATATACGTCGTAAATATACGTGGTAAATATACGTGGTAAATATATGTAGTAAATATACGTGGTAAATATATGTGGTAACTATATGTTGTAAATATACGTGGTAAATATACGTGGTAAATATACGTGGTAAATATATATGGTAACTATACGTGGTAAATATACGTAGTAAATATACGTGGTAAATATACGTAGTAAATATACGTGGTAAATATACGTGGTAAATATATGTAGTAAATATACGTAGTAAATACCTAGTAAACACACGTGGTAAAGTAAATACACGTGGTAAATATACGTAGTAAATATATGTAGTAAATATACGTGGTAAATATACGTAATAAATACACGTGGTAAATATACGTAGTAAATATACGTGGTAAATATACGTAGTAAATATACGTGGTAAATATACGTGGTAAATATATGTAGTAAATATACGTGGTAAATATATGTGGTAAATATACGTGGTAAATATACGTGGTAAATATACGTGGTAAATATACGTGGTAAATATACGTGGTAAATATACGTAGTAAATATACGTAGTAAATATACGTGATAAATATACGTGGTAAATATACGTGGTAAATATACATGGTAAATATACGTGGTAAATATACGTGGTAAATATACATGGTAAATATACGTAGTAAATATACGTGGTAAATATACATGGTAAATATACGTAGTAAATATACGTGGTAAATATACGTGGTAAATATACGTGGTAAATATACATGGTAAATATACGTAGTAAATATACGTGGTAAATATACGTGGTAAATATACATGGTAAATATACGTAGTAAATATACGTGGTAAATATACATGGTAAATATACGTAGTAAATATACGTAGTAAATATATATTTATGGTAAAGACCACCACTGAATATGCGACCGCTTTTAAACATTTCAACATATGTGACTGTATATACATTTAATGTTTATTTCAATATCCACTTTTGAAAACAGAATAGTGTCCATGTAAGATGTGCTATAATCACTTTCCAAAGTAAAGTTTCGATACAATGTCTACTTTTCGTTACAATGTCTACTTTTCGTTACAATGTCTACTTTTCGTTACAATGTCTAATGATAAATTTCAAAATTATATTTTCAGACCAGATGCTTCGCCTTTGTAATGGATAAACTAGAAAGTCATGTCAGAAATGTTGAACAAGAAAATAAAGTGAAAACATTCACTAAGATCTATCATATAGCTGATTCACAACACGCACGTGCAGAACTGTAAAGAATATTGACTAGAATAGTGCTCGACCGTATCAATTACAATCCAGTCACTGACAATGTTGTGCATGGCTGTTCAGAGATACGTGTGCTAATGTATAATGTACTACTACTAAAGTTGCATTATATGCAATCGTTTGCCCGTGATTAATCGGAGCGTAGCCTGGGAACAGGCGTCGATATATTTTGCTGGTCAGTCAAATAAACATATTTTACCATCGAGACTATTAATTGGGCCGTATTGAGTTTCTGATCATATCAACGCCTGGGGAAAAGTGGGGGATTGTCCGTGTAATTATTGACTCGCACATAGGCATATTAGCACGTGACTTAATTAATGACGTTCTTGAATCGAAAGCGAGACTCTGCAATGTTGATAACACTTTATAATTGGCCGCCATTGTTTACAGGTCAACGGAACGATCAATAGTTTTACAAAGTACAATGTGCGTCTGATTTGACATATTTACTCAATATTTAAGTCGTCCTTAGTTCAATTACTCCGAATCGACCCATTACCATCTAAATGTCATATTTAAAATCCGCCATCTCGTCGATATAACACAGAAACGGGACATTATATATTTGCAATGTAAACGAGTCTACGGGAGCATTCGTGTATATCCGGAAATGATCGTGTATAATCGTGTCTGTTCGGCGATTTCCGATAGAATTCCGTTTCTATATTTAGCGATATTATCTTGTAGAGAAGAGTTGTCGTTCTTCAAATCTATACCCTCATAAAAGTGGGTGTACGTAGATGGCGCTACGATAGGAACTCCAGTTTCCCCAGGCTGTCATTTTGCCAGTAGTGAAAAAGTGAAAAATCGACAGACTTGAATCGGAGCGATATATCCAGTAGTACCACTGCCGTACCGGTACGAGGTCACCGAAGGCGATTGAATGCGAATAACTTCTCGTCAGTCTCTTTTATAGCATATATAATACTATTACTATGTAGAGTGATCATTTTTGCATTTAATACGCTTGACTAAACTCAGATAGCATGACATCTTTTATAATAAAACCACAATTCACTCACATGTGAATTCAACATTAAGACCTACGTTTCGGACACCAATCAAATACCACGTACGTGTTTCCGGTATTATCACATGATTGACACATGACATTGCCAAGCATTTCTCGCGTTGCAAAATTAAACAAATATTTCTTTGTATATATCTCTGAGTTAGGGGATTTTTTCGTGTTTTGGCACTTTAGAGTCTACCATTATTATGATCCAAGTACCTGCTATTGACAGCGATGACGTCATTTGCAAACAAATTCGAAAACAGGTGGTGCCCGGAAATAGACCTATTGACGATATATTAGTCATTGTTATTGTTTAGAGAATAGTGAAATATAGGCTACATGCGGCTCTACAATTACATGTGTATTACTTGCCCGGTGTGTGCCAAGGATTCATGAGACCTCGGTCTATAGTCACATCTGAAATACTGTTAATATTATTAGGGCCAGGCTGGCGCTCTAACCTGAAATCCATGTATTCGCAGTACTGGACCACTGTCCCGTTGAAACATATTCATGTTGTTATTCATATTTATTAAATTATTCACCAAAATATATATGAAATAAATGTTGTTTATACGTAAATGAGTGTGTTTATTTCATATACCACATGAATTAATGTTTGCATTACGGACACGTTTAGTGTGCGCGTCCGTAAATATACGTCCAAATAGGTCAAGGTCACGGTCATTTAAAAATTCTAAATATACTAAGCTGGTCAAAGTGTGCGTGTTATATCGTTGCTATCGTTGTCCCAGGCCCGTAGCCACACTGAGGAAATGATGCACTCGCCTCGGTTAGAATTTCGCAATAACGGCAGGTATAGAAAAACTCTAATAAAACTGCCTTCAAGATCCAAGCATCCACAAAATAATTCCGGGGGGGGGGGGTAGTCGACTCGGTTATTTTCAGATTATTTTGTTGGGGCTATGGCACTGTGTCCACATCATGACGCTACATAAGACAGTAGTCGTTTTATGTTTTGGAGGATTCGTGCAATGATACCGACAATACCCCATTTCACAGTCGCATATGCTACTTTTACGTCATTGAGTAAATCGTTGCCATGAGTATAATTTGAAATACTATAATATTAGTCGTGTTAGTATGCTTGGAATCGGATCGTAGACGGCCCCCTAAGGCCTACGAGTGTTGGACTAATGAACCGCCACTACTAAAAGTGTCACATTGATCCGAACTTTAACCGGGCCTCTAGTACCTGAAGTAAACGCGCAACCACTGTCACCACTTTCATCATAGCTTGAAATAATCCAACTAGGGGTTTAGTTTAATCATATGTTAATTTGCTCTATTATGACACAGAATCTACATACAATATATGCAATGAAAGCAAAACTGGGTCGAGCCACACGTTCTTACAACATTAGAGACGGCTCTTCCCAAATAATGGTTTAACCACACATAACAGCTATAAACAAGTTCATTTATAGAGCAAAACTAATGGTTAAAGTTGTCAGTGCTCTATACGTTGATTTACGCTTGAAAAGATAATTATGTGTAGTAAATGACACGATCGAAGGGAGATATAGAGGGGGAGAGAGAGGGGGTGGAGAGAGATAGAGAGGGGAGAGAGATAGTGACTACGCATGTATGACCTTCATGTGCTGACATCAACCAGATAAAAGAACAACACTAGAGAAACGCACGCTTGTAAGCAAGATGGCGTGTATAATCAGGGTGTGCTTGCTTGTTCAAACAACTAACAGCAACACTAGAGAAACGCGCGCTTGTAAGCAAGATGGCGTGTATAATCAGTGTGTGCTTGCTTGTTCAAACAACTAACAACAACACTAGAGAAACGCACGATTGTAAGCAAGATGGCGTGTATAATCAGGGTGTGCTTGCTTGTTCAAACAACTAACAACAACACTAGAGAAACGCACGATTGTAAGCAAGATGGCGTGTATAATCAGGGTGTGCTTGCTTGTTCAAACAACTAACAACAACACTAGAGAAACGCACGATTGTAAGCAAGATGGCGTGTATAATCAGGGTGTGCTTGCTTGTTCAAACAACTAACAACAACACTAGAGAAACGCACGACTGTAAGCAAGATGGCGTGTATAATCAGGGTGTGCTTGCTTGTTCAAACAACTAACAACAACACTAGAGAAACGCACGATTGTAAGCAAGATGGCGTGTATAATCAGGGTGTGCTTGCTTGTTCAAACAACTAACAACAACACTAGAGAAACGCACGATTGTAAGCAAGATGGCGTGTATAATCAGGGTGTGCTTGCTTGTTCAAACAACTAACAACAACACTAGAGAAACGCACGATTGTAAGCAAGATGGCGTGTATAATCAGGGTGTGCTTGCTTGTTCAAACAACTAACAACAACACTAGAGAAACGCACGATTGTAAGCAAGATGGCGTGTATAATCAGGGTGTGCTTGCTTGTTCAAACAACTAACAACAACACTAGAGAAACGCACGATTGTAAGCAAGATGGCGTGTATAATCAGGGTGTGCTTGCTTGTTCAAACAACTAACAACAACACTAGAGAAACGCACGATTGTAAGCAAGATGGCGTGTATAATCAGGGTGTGCTTGCTTGTTCAAACAACTAACAACAACACTAGAGAAACGCACGATTGTAAGCAAGATGGCGTGTATAATCAGGGTGTGCTTGCTTGTTCAAACAACTAACAACAACACTAGAGAAACGCACGATTGTAAGCAAGATGGCGTGTATAATCAGGGTGTGCTTGCTTGTTCAAACAACTAACAACAACACTAGAGAAACGCACGATTGTAAGCAAGATGGCGTGTATAATCAGGGTGTGCTTGCTTGTTCAAACAACTAACAACAACACTAGAGAAACGCACGATTGTAAGCAAGATGGCGTGTATAATCAGGGTGTGCTTGCTTGTTCAAACAACTAACAACAACACTAGAGAAACGCACGATTGTAAGCAAGATGGCGTGTATAATCAGGGTGTGCTTGCTTGTTCAAACAACTAACAACAACACTAGAGAAACGCACGACTGTAAGCAAGATGGCGTGTATAATCAGGGTGTGCTTGCTTGTTCAAACAACTAACAACAACACTAGAGAAACGCACGATTGTAAGCAAGATGGCGTGTATAATCAGGGTGTGCTTGCTTGTTCAAACAACTAACAACAACACTAGAGAAACGCACGATTGTAAGCAAGATGGCGTGTATAATCAGGGTGTGCTTGCTTGTTCAAACAACTAACAACAACACTAGAGAAACGCACGACTGTAAGCAAGATGGCGTGTATAATCAGGGTGTGCTTGCTTGTTCAAACAACTAACAACAACACTAGAGAAACGCACGATTGTAAGCAAGATGGCGTGTATAATCAGGGTGTGCTTGCTTGTTCAAACAACTAACAACAACACTAGAGAAACGCACGATTGTAAGCAAGATGGCGTGTATAATCAGGGTGTGCTTGCTTGTTCAAACAACTAACAACAACACTAGAGAAACGCACGACTGTAAGCAAGATGGCGTGTATAATCAGGGTGTGCTTGCTTGTTCAAACAACTAACAACAACACTAGAGAAACGCACGATTGTAAGCAAGATGGCGTGTATAATCAGGGTGTGCTTGATTGTTCAAACAACTAAGAACAACACTAGAGAAACGCACGACTGTAAGCAAGATGGCGTGTATAATCAGGGTGTGCTTGCTTGTTCAAACAACTAACAACAACACTAGAGAAACGCACGATTGTAAGCAAGATGGCGTGTATAATCAGGGTGTGCTTGCTTGTTCAAACAACTAACAACAACACTAGAGAAACGCACGATTGTAAGCAAGATGGCGTGTATAATCAGGGTGTGCTTGCTTGTTCAAACAACTAACAACAACACTAGAGAAACGCACGACTGTAAGCAAGATGGCGTGTATAATCAGGGTGTGCTTGCTTGTTCAAACAACTAACAACAACACTAGAGAAACGCACGATTGTAAGCAAGATGGCGTGTATAATCAGGGTGTGCTTGATTGTTCAAACAACTAACAACAACACTAGAGAAACGCACGACTGTAAGCAAGATGGCGTGTATAATCAGGGTGTGCTTGCTTGTTCAAACAACTAACAACAACACTAGAGAAACGCACGACTGTAAGCAAGATGGCGTGTATAATCAGGGTGTGCTTGCTTGTTCAAACAACTAACAACAACACTAGAGAAACGCACGATTGTAAGCAAGATGGCGTGTATAATCAGGGTGTGCTTGCTTGTTCAAACAACTAACAACAACACTAGAGAAACGCACGACTGTAAGCAAGATGGCGTGTATAATCAGGGTGTGCTTGCTTGTTCAAACAACTAACAACAACACTAGAGAAACGCACGATTGTAAGCAAGATGGCGTGTATAATCAGGGTGTGCTTGATTGTTCAAACAACTAACAACAACACTAGAGAAACGCACGCTTGTAAGCAAGATGGCGTGTATAATCAGGGTGTGCTTGCTTGTTCAAACAACTAACAACAACACTAGAGAAACGCACGCTTGTAAGCAAGATGGCGTGTATAATCAGGGTGTGCTTGCTTGTTCAAACAACTAACAACAACACTAGAGAAACGCACGATTGTAAGCAAGATGGCGTGTATAATCAGGGTGTGCTTGCTTGTTCAAACAACTAACAACAACACTAGAGAAACGCACGATTGTAAGCAAGATGGCGTGTATAATCAGGGTGTGCTTGATTGTTCAAACAACTAACAATAATAACTAGAATCGATCAGTATTTTTAATAGTGTTGCATCTCCAAGAAAATGAAGTTACTTCCTTCTTCTGTGTATCGTTCGCTTCCACTGCACAATATATCCGTGTTTAGAGGGTGATGAGTACGTGTCGCATTAAGAAATTGTATTCGTTGGATGTCATATTTTCTACAGTGAAATAAGTAGTGCTCAGTATTTTCTATTTCGGAACTACATTCACATACAGAATTGTCTTTCAAATGATTTCTATGTATAGGTCATCATACAAATTACTGCACTTGTTACGTAAGCGTGCATGCATTACGGAGTACTTTCTGTTTCCTATCAGGTAAGACGTAGGAACATCAGGCGATTTAAATATTCACTTGATCTTTGATTTAAAAATAGTTCATGTACTTGAATGTCTTACTTCGAGGTCACGTGTATTCCACAACGCTGTTGATAACGGTATGAAAGAGCTTGAAACTGGTTGAGTACGGCGCGTGCCATTGTTATATAATCCTCGCCATTTCCTAACTGATAAGGGTTATACTCTGCAACTGTTACTGGGAAATTAGATTCTAGATATACTGGTAGGTTTCCATGCTTAGTTTTATAGACTGTAATTAACATTTGAACTTACTAGGTACACAACACCAGCCTATTTCCTTAAGGGGGCGAGCAATTGATATCGACCTGGTTAGACCAGTGACCATGCGAGCTGCTTCATACTGTAACCTTTCCAGTGACTCCTTTTCGTATTCTGTACACACTTTCCAGACCAGAGAATACTACAGGATTGGTCGCATGTAAGAAATATATATTTGATTAAGAGTTTCTCGCTTAAGATTAAATGTTAGTGTTCTGATTGACCCAGGCACTTTAGTTGCGGATTTCGTAATATTAGTTATACGTTAGTGCCATTTTCACTTAAGGTTACTCCGAGATGTTTATGGTGTTCAACGAAGTCAAGTCTAGTGTTATCGAAGAGTAATATGGAGTTCCGTTCTGATAATAATGAAAAGAACAAAACCTCTGTTTTAGTAGATTGTATAAGCCATTGGGAAATCACTCTCCATACAGTATCATCAGTTAGACATATCTTGGGATATCACTCTCCATATGGTATGGATGACAAAGCCAGAGAACTATCATCAGCAAATAGTCGTGTTACATAAACCAAGAATAGTATTGGTCCTAATACCAACCCCGTGGGACACCAGCTGATAATGGTTTTCGATCAGAAAAGCAAGAACCTACAAAAACATTTTGATCACGATTAGAAAGGTAGTCAGTTAGCCACCTATGTACAAGACCGTCGATACCATTTTGTCGTAGCTTAAACAGAAGTCCTGTGTGCCAAACACGATCAAATGCCTTGGAGATGTCGCAAAATATTATACATTTTGGCTCTTTATTATAAAAGCCCTGTGTGATTTGGTGATAAATATCTATTAGTTGATAGACAGTTGAGTGCCCTGGGAGGAATCCGGATTATTTTGGGTATATGAGGTTGTTAGAATGGAGGTGATTGTAAATATGTTTGAACATTATTCGTTCCATTACGTTGCCGACGCAGCTTATTAGAGACATCGGTCTGTAGTTACTTGGGAGAGTCTTGTTACCATTCTTGAAGATTGGCATTACGTTTGCGAATTCTAAGAACTCGGGAAATTACCGCTTGTTAATGATCTATTAAATAGGATAGTAAGAAGCTGGCATATTGTAAATTTAGTTTCTTTAATCATTGTACGGCTTATTTCATCTTTGTGTAGTAGATAGGGACCATGGCTGTTCAGAGGGTGTAAAAAGCACCAAGTTTGGCAGTGTGGTAGTTTATAACCAGCTTGTAAATAATTGGCCGGAAGACAATCACGAGAGGCACTGAGTCCCCCGTGAGATGGGCCCCAAAGGGGCACATAATTGTGTAAATGTGCATGTATATAATTAATTTATTACAGTCAAACATGGTATATAACTTGTGCAAATGAGGTATGTTATCAGGATAAAAGGTTACACCAGCATAAAAATGACTTTTGTTAACTAATAATTGAAAATTGATGCTCTAAATAGTGATAATACTATAAACGAGGCCCAGAATGTTGTTATAATTGACCAATTACGATTAATAATATAATAAATATTATAAATGTATGCCAATATCCATTATTGTACAAGCAATAACTACTTTACACAATTACAGAGATCTAAATGCTGCATTATGCTTTAGGTAATGGTCAGAAGCCACTTTTAATTGGTTAACAGAATTGTTTCCCTTTTAGCAAAATGTCCATGAACAATTTAGATAGTGGGAAAGTTCGAAATTTCGTTGCGTTTTTACATGCTGTATCACGCCAAGATGTAAATATTATTAAATATTTTGTTTATATAGATAACACATGTATAAATTGCACATGTTTAAATAATTTAAGCAAAAAGAACAAGAATTATAAAGGTATGCATCAGGTATGCATAACAAAATTAATTAGTCCTACAAATTTTACATTTTTAATGGAGTTATATTAATTCAGATATCATGGCAAGTCAACCAGATTCTACTCATGGACGCATATGGATAACAAAATACTAACACACTCAAGAAATTAACATGAGTTAAACCTAGTAACACAGTCACATGTTGACAACAATCAATCAGAGGTTATTGTGCGTAATTTAATATACTATTATATAACAAGTGATGTTGAGGACTGAATGCGAATTTATTCGACCTGCTTGTTTGTTTTGTTATGCTTACAATGTCAGTTCGCCCATTTGGCGCAGTAGAGTAGTGACCCCGGCATGACCCCCACATGCCTTAAAGTAAACTTTTGTGAAGCTGAAGGAGGGAATTTACCTACCAGAAATTTCCAGCCAGTATTTGCATGCTCAAACATGCTCATTTTGAACCCAAATTGTACACACTGAAACAACTGACATTGAGACCTGAACCTTCAGTGGCAACTATTTTTCCTGGATCGAACCAGAACTAGGACACTTTTCTGGATAAAAATCAACTAGTACTGTGCCTCGGCCGGGGATCTAACTCACGACTTCCCGCCTTGGAATTAAAGGCGCTAACCACTGTGCTACTCGAGCTGTTTTATTTTCCAATTCATAATCATTTCAATCAATTTATTCGACCTGCTTGTTTGTTTTGTTATGCGTTCAATGTCATTCCGCCCATTGGGCGCAGTAGAGTAGTGACCGCCCATTGGGCGCAGTAGAGTAGTGACCGCCCATTGGGCGCAGTAGAGTAGTGACCGCCCATTGGGCGCAGTAGAGTAGTGACCGCCCATTGGGCGCAGTAGAGTAGTGACCGCCCATTGGGCGCAGTAGAGTAGTGACCGCCATTGGCGCAGTTGAGTAGTGACCGCCCATTGGGCGCAGTAGAGTAGTGACCGCCCATTGGGCGCAGTTGAGTAGTGACCGCCCATTGGGCGCAGTAGAGTAGTGACCGCCCATTGGGCGCAGTAGAGTAGTGACCGCCCATTGGGCGCAGTAGAGTATGACCGCCATTGGGCGCAGTAGAGTTGTGACCGCCCATTGGGCGCAGTAGAGTAGTGGCCGCCCATTGGCACGAAGTAGAGTAGTGACCGCCCAGGGCCCAGTAGAGTAGTGACCGCCCATTGGGCGCAGTAGAGTAGTGACCGCCCATTGGGCGCAGTAGAGTAGTGACCGCCCATTGGGCGCAGTAGAGTAGTGACCGCCCATTGGGCGCAGTAGAGTAGTGACCGCCCATTGGGCGCAGTAGAGTAGTGACCGCCCATTGGGCGCAGTAGAGTAGTGACCGCCCATTGGGCGCAGTTGAGTAGTGACCGCCCATTGGGCGCAGTAGAGTAGTGACCGCCCATTGGGCGCAGTAGAGTTGTGACCGCCCATTGGGCGCAGTAGAGTAGTGACCGCCCATTGGGCGCAGTAGAGTAGTGACCGCCCATTGGGCGCAGTAGAGTAGTGACCGCCCATTGGGCGCAGTAGAGTAGTGACCGCCCATTGGGCGCAGAGAGTAGGACCGCCCATTGGGCGCAGTAGAGTAGTGACCGCCCATTGGGCGCAGTAGAGTAGTGACCGCCCATTGGGCGCAGTAGAGTAGTGACCGCCCATTGGGCGCAGTAGAGTAGTGACCGCCCATTGGGCGCAGTAGAGTAGTGACCCCGGCATGACCCCCACATGCCTTAAAGTAAACTTTTTTGAAGCTGAAGGAGGGAATTTACCTGCCAGTATTTGCCAAACATGCTCATTTTGAACCCAAATTGTACACAACTATTTTTCCCTGGATCGAACCAAAACTAGGACACTTTTTCCTGGATACAAATCAACTAGTCTGTGCCCCGGCCGTGGATCTAACTCACGCCCTAGAATTAAAGGCGCTAACCACTGTGCTACCTGAGCAGTTTTATTCAACCTGTATTCTCCAATTCACAATCATTTCAATCAAGGGTCACATTCATATGCCTATCTACCTGTTTGTACAGACACATGCATACCTATCATGCAGTTGTCAGTATGCATTGGTGATCATTCTGAGGTATTGTTGTCGTTCTGTACAATCTTGTATTGGTTACATTTTGATAGCCAATTAATAATGTATTCTACGCTTTAGGAATCCACACCAGGACATGCTTTTGGGTCTGAGCAACCTTCGACATATCAGTTGTACAGGGCATGATGTTCCAACTGGAGTCAGTGTTGCCTATGCCAAAAGAAGACTTCCGAGAAATCACGAACACCTTTGGCGTATTCTTCACTGAGTGAATGCCTTATCATCCTGAGTCCACACAATGCATTGCCACAGGAACAATTAAAACTTTGGAATGACTTGACCTAGGGAGTGGCATAGCAGAAGCAGCAGACTAGTGATAGAGCAGTAGACAGCTATACATATCTTGGGAAATCACTCTCCATACAGTATTGTCAGTTAGACATATCTTGGGAAATCACTCTCCATACAGTAGTGTCAGTTAGACATATCTTGGAAATCACTCTCCATACAGTATCATCAGTTAGACATATCTTGGGAATCACTCTCCATACAGTATCATCAGTTAGACATATCTTGGGAAATCACTCTCCATACAGTATCATCAGTTAGACATATCTTGGGAAATCACTATCCATACAGTATCATCAGTAATACATATCTTGGGAAATCACTCTCCATACAGTATTGTCAGTTAGACATATCTTGGGAAATCACTCTCCATACAGTATTGTCAGTTAGACATATCTTGGGAAATCACTCTCAATACAGTATTGTCAGTTAGACATATCTTGGGAAATCACTCTCCATACAGTATTGTCAGTTAGACATATCTTGGGAATCACTCTCCATACAGTATCATCAGTTAGACATATCTTGGGAAATACAGTGTCATCAGTTAGACATATCTTGGGAAATCACTCTCCATACAGTATTGTCAGTTAGACATATCATGGGAAATCACTCTCCATATAGTGTAGTCATTTAGACATATCTTGGGAAATCACTCTCCATACAGTATTGTCAGTTAGACATATCTTGGGAAATCACTCTCCATACAGAATTGTCAGTTAGACATATCTTGGGAAAGCACTCTCCATAGAGTATTGTCAGTTAGACATATCTTGGGAAATCACTCTCCATACAGTATTGTCAGTTAGACATATCTTGGGAAATCACTATCCATACAGTAGTGTCAGTTAGACATATCCTGGGAATCACTCTCCATACAGTATCATCAGTTAGACATATCTTGGGAAATCACTCTCCATACAGTATCATCAGTTAGACATATCTTGGGAAATCACTCTCCATACAGTATCATCAGTTAGACATATCTTGGGAAATCACTCTCCATACAGAATTGTCAGTTAGACATATCTTGGGAATCACTCTCCATACAGTATCATCAGTTAGACATATCTTGGGAAATACAATGTCGTCAGTTAGACATATCTTGGGAAATCACTCTCCATACAGTATCGTCAGTTAGACATATCTTGGGAAATCACTCTCCATATAGTGTCGTCATTTAGACATATCTTGGGAAATCACTCTCCATACAGTATTGTCAGTTAGACATATCTTGGGAAATCACTCTACTTACAGTATTGTCAGTTAGACATATCTTGGGAAATCACTCTCCATACAGTATTGTCAGTTAGACATATCTTGGGAAATCACTCTCCATACAGTATTGTCAGTTAGACATATCTTGGGAAATCACTCAATAATTAAAACTATTGTCTGAAAACTAGTTTGGATATTTTTTATTGATGTGCATAAATATGAATGATACTACTGTACAGCTTGCTGACTGACCCAGGGCTCATTCTAGAGGGCGACATGGGCGAAGTAGTTGCCTTGGTACCCAGACTTCGCCGCCTGGGGGCATCACTTCTCCCTAAAAAAATGTTTCAATTTTCAGACAAAATATTGTCCAGTAAGATACCCTGGGAAATCCTTCTATTCAAATATTGTATTTAACCCATTTCATTCTGGATACATTTAAAGGCTTTTGCAAACAACATAGATCCAGATCAGCCGCAGCGTGACGCTGCGTGCTGATTAGGATCTATGTTGTTTGCTGCATAGCCAAGTGTCTTAGCAAGATCATCTGAATAGCAAACAGCATAGATCCTGATCAGAGGGCACGTTCCGTGGCGGTTGAGCTGGTTCTATGTTCTTTGCAAATACCGTTTGAACGGTATCCAGAATGAAATGGGTTAATGGTCATATTGTGTATTTTAAGTTTTTTAACCCTATTATGTTGAAAGTATAAAATAATACCATTAGATGACACAATCGCGTGCTTTCTCTAGAATGACGATTTAATGATTTCAAATTAAAAATTTCAACTTCACAAACTCACAATTTCAACTTAACAATTTCACATTCAGGAGTTGAAATGGAGAAATAATGAATGTCGCCTCTTGTGTTTTGCCCTGATGTCAAATTGTTTTCCCCCTTGTTTTCCCCCGTGGATTTGCATAATAATTTGCAGTTACATGTAACAGTTATCACCAACATATAAAAATAACAAAACAATTAAAGCGACACTACATCGGTGAAAACGCAAAGTTATACAGAATGTAATTTCCTAGTATATGGTATCATTTTTTCTCCAAGTATTTCAACAAATAAACGTCGCATACGCAGTTTGTTGAAATAATAAAATAATGTAAAAGCGCTTATCCTGAATAACATGGGATATGGCACATATTTACCGTGATAATTATTTGTATCTTAGTTAAATTATCTGAAAGTATCGCGTTTAGTATTGACTCCAATCACCTGCGTAATGCTACAACTGGACAACTCACCTGCATAATGCTACAACTGGACCACTCACCTGCATAATGCTACAACTGGACAACTCACCTGCGTAATGCTACAACTGGACCACTCACCTGCATAATGCTACAAATGTGGATTGACCTGGACCACTCACCTGCATAATGCTACAACTGGACCACTCACCTGCATAATGCTACAACTGGATCACTCACCTGCATAATGCTACAACTGGACCACTCACCTGCGTAATGCTACAACTGGACCACTCACCTGCGTAATGCTACTACTGGACCACTCACCTGCATAATGCTACAACTGGACCATTCACCTGCGTAATGCTACAACTGGACCACTCACCTGCGTAATGCTACAACTGGACCACTCACCTGCATAATGCTACAAATGTGGATTGACCTGGACCATTCACCTGTGTAATGCTACAAATGTGGATTGACCTGGACAACTCACCTGCATAATGCTACAAATATGGATTGACCTGGACCATTCACCTGTGTAATGCTACAAATGTGAATTGACCTGGACCACTCACCTACCTGCGTAATGCTACAAATGTGGATTGACCTGGACCACTCACCTGCATAATGCTACAAATATGGATTGACCTGGACCACTCACCTGCATAATGCTACAAATATGGATTGACCTGGACTACTCACCTGCGTAATGCTACAATATGGATTGACCTGGACCACTCACCTGCATAATGCTACAAATATGGATTGACCTGGACTACTCACCTGCATAATGCTACAAATATGGATTGACCTGGACCACTCACCTGCATAATGCTACAAATATGGATTGACCTGGACTACTCACCTGCATAATGCTACAAATATGGATTGACCTGGACTACTCACCTGCGTAATGCTACAAAATACATCTAGTCATTCCATCAAATTATGATAATTTAATGATTTTGTAATCGGATTAGAACTACACACCAAAAGTCGTCAAGAATGCACCAGCAGTTCGGGAAAGTTCAAAAATAGATTTTCAGGAAACAAACTAGTTGCCCCCATTCTAAACGTTTACAAGCTATGATTCATAAATCATCACTTTGCAAATTCAGAGATGTCTTTTAAAACAAATGGTTAACAGAGTGACAAACGGCACAACTATACTACTATCTGCTATAACTCGAGCTAACACGTAATAATGTACAAATGCTCCAATAAACAGTAAAATAGAACGCAAGGTGGTTAAGACCTTTTTCTGTACAAGTTCACTATTATAAAACAACAAGGCATGAAGCTAAAAAAAAAAAGTTCAAAATATCGGAGGTCGATAGATTAGGTGGGACATCGTTTTGTTTTTGGAGTTTCAAGTCGCACCAACAGCGTAGATCATATGGCGACTCCAGAAATTATTGGTGATGGAAAACCCTGAGTGTACCACCGACCTTCTGTAAATACGCTAAGGATTTCTCGTTCTATTGGAAACCAATATTTTACAAACAAATATTGTAATCTAGTTACTACTAGTAACTACTTTTTCTCCGAGTATAATTGATGAATGCAAGTAAATAAGCAAGTAACCTCTTTCATTTAGAGAGGATAACCCACTCGAGGCAAATCCTCAATAAGGATCCTCTTATATATAAAACATATTTACCGCTATGCAAACATGATGTACGACAACAACTGAAATCAAGACATTTATTAGAACAAATAAAAGAAAGAAATCCATCTACATAAATTGTGAGATGGTCCAGATGAGCGAGACAATAAGACCCTTACAGCTGGATCTGTAGTCACGTGGTTAACAATAGGGGTGTCACGATATCAGCAACCCATATCGCGATATATTGTGATATTTTATCAAATAATCGCGATATATTGCCTATTTGTCATGCATTGTGTTATGTTATATTTCGGGTTTTACGCCTGCATCAGCACCATTTTGGGCTATATCGCCTGCGGGCAGTTTACCTAACAACACCTTTCCTGGGCAAGCTCCAGCGGTTAACCAGTACTTGGGTGCACCGACCTCCGTAAGAAACTGCCAACTTTTTCATATAAATGAAACACGGCCTGAGCGGGGCTCGAACCCGTGACCATCAGTGATGATAGGTTACAGTGGTATACAAGTCAGCGACTTTAACCACTCGACCACGGAGGTGGACTTCATGCATTGTGATTATATATTTTTTTCTATTAAGAGTATTTAATAAGATGAAATGGATTACTTTAGACACATTTTACGACACTATCTCATTCAACAGTATTTATTAACTTGAAAAACAACAAAACACTGAATAAAATAACAACTTAAATCGACTAGAAAATGTTTCAGAGAACGGTGAATATATACATAAGCACCGGTTGAAGCGATTCAGTTGTGTACAAAAGCAGATCCCCTGCATATAACCTTTTACTTGACGGTAGCTATGTTGTAAACTTGTCAGGACAAAAACCCGTATTTATAGTGAAGTCATGAAAAACCGATGCCACCCCTCATAGATAATAAATAGGGCTGCAACGATCCACCAGAAGCTCGATCCGATCTGATTCGATTCTTTATGTGCCGATTCGATCCATTATTCACAGATTACTTTCTAAGAAGCATAATCTGTGTTGCTTAATCCCGAGACCCTAGGGCAGTCTGGCTTCAGAGCAAATTAATTTATTGGTGTATAATCCTAGTTCCTACTACATATGAACAAAACTAGTCACATCACTTAACGTTTGAATAAAAGTAAACCAAAAAACAATAATAATAAATTAATAATACATGTACACGAAATGAGATCAAAGGAAATGACTAGAAATTCAACTGCTGTAGATAATCCAGTGCACATGTCCAAGTGTGGAACAGTGTCCAAGTAATGAATTATGGCTTATATAAATCATCAGGAATTGCACTGATGTTGATGGGTGTGGGGGAAAGTTCGGCGATTGACTCATAGTCTTGTCGATGTTTACGTCTACGTTATGGTGTCTTTTTAGATGCTTCATTAAGTTTGATGTGGAACGAGATGGTGGTTAGCTTACGTCGGTGAAACATAGACAGCATGTGGCCTGTTAACATCTCGAAATCAAAAATGGCCCACACTAACTTTTAGGATCATTATTTAGTAATGGCAGACGCCCATTTGATAAACAGATCTTTCAGAAGTTTTAACGGGCTCATTGATTGGATAAATAGAATATATTCAGCCAATCAGATAGCCGAATACAAACAGTAAAATAAAACAAACTAACTCGGCGTTTATCGCTGAAAACGTTTAAAAGTCGGCATTCGGAATTGAATCGAAAATGACGGGACTTGGATTGAGTATAGAATCGGCGGTGCGGAATCGGATCTAATCGTTGCAGCCCTAGTAGATAAATACCGCTCAATATCGGTATTCAATTTTAATATCGCGATATTTTATCGCGGAACTTAATATTGCAATATACCGGTATACCGCGACACCCCTAGTTAACACGTTGGACTGGTAATCCAGGGATCTCTGGTTCGATCCCCCGTCTGACCCTAATCAAATGAGCAGTGTTTCAGATGGGACGTTAAACAGAGGTCTTGTGTCGGTGTTTTACACAGTGCACGTAAAATAACCAGATGAGACTCTGGAATGGGTCTCTCTCTGTATCATTGCACTAGCCTCAAAAAAGCAAACCTAAAATGACTAATCTCTTCAGGAGGTGTCGCTCATATGGGCAACCGATAGCGATGATAAATAAACATAAAACACACATATTTGGTGCAATTATAAATAGTAGTTAACAGTATTACAAATATAGGATCTTACATGAGTGGTGATTTCATACCATAGTTTATGAAACGAGTTTTGGAATTTTGCTATTAAGTGAGTTTCATAAAATATAGTATAGAATCATCCCGAGTGTAAGATCCTTGTTATCACATGACCATAGCGGGGTATAGAACCATCCAGAGTGTAAGATCCTTGTTATCACATGACCATAGCAGGGTATAGAACCATCGAGTGTAAGATCCTTGTTATCACATGACCATAGCGGGGTATAGAACCATCGAGTGTAAGATCCTTGTTATCACATGACCATAGCGGGGTATAGAACCATCCCGAGTGTAAGATCCTTGTTATCACATGACCATAGCAGGGTATAGAACCATCGAGTGTAAGATCCTTGTTATCACATGACCATAGCGGGGTATAGAACCATCGAGTGTAAGATCCTTGTTATCACATGACCATAGCAGGGTATAGAACCATCCCGAGTGTAAGATCCTTGTTATCACATGACCATAGCGGGGTATAGAACCATCCCGAGTGTAAGATCCTTGTTATCACATGACCATAGCAGGGTATAGAACCATCGAGTGTAAGATCCTTGTTATCACATGACCATAGCGGGGTATAGAACCATCCCGAGTGTAAGATCCTTGTTATCACATGACCATAGCGGGGTATAGAACCATCCCGAGTGTAAGATCCTTGTTATCACATGACCATAGCGGGGTATAGAACCATCGAGTGTAAGATCCTTGTTATCACATGACCATAGCGGGGTATAGAACCATCGAGTGTAAGATCCTTGTTATCACATGACCATAGCGGGGTATAGAACCATCGAGTGTAAGATCCTTGTTATCACATGACCATAGCGGGGTATAGAACCATCGAGTGTAAGATCCTTGTTATCACATGACCATAGCGGGGTATAGAACCATCGAGTGTAAGATCCTTGTTATCACATGACCATAGCGGGTATAGAACCATCCCGAGTGTAAGATCCTTGTTATCACATGACCATAGCAGGGTATAGAACCATCGAGTGTAAGATCCTTGTTATCACATGACCATAGCGGGGTATAGAACCATCGAGTGTAAGATCCTTGTTATCACATGACCATAGCGGGGTATAGAACCATCCCGAGTGTAAGATCCTTGTTATCACATGACCATAGCAGGGTATAGAACCATCGAGTGTAAGATCCTTGTTATCACATGACCATAGCGGGGTATAGAACCATCCCGAGTGTAAGATCCTTGTTATCACATGACCATAGCGGGGTATAGAACCATCCCGAGTGTAAGATCCTTGTTATCACATGACCATAGCGGGGTATAGAACCATCGAGTGTAAGATCCTTGTTATCACATGACCATAGCGGGTATAGAACCATCGAGTGTAAGATCCTTGTTATCACATGACCATAGCGGGGTATAGAACCATCCCGAGTGTAAGATCCTTGTTATCACATGACCATAGCGGGGTATAGAACCATCCGAGTGTAAGATCCTTGTTATCACATGACCATAGCGGGGTATAGAACCATCCCGAGTGTAAGATCCTTGTTATCACATGACCATAGCAGGGTATAGAACCATCCCGAGTGTAAGATCCTTGTTATCACATGACCATAGCGGGGTATAGAACCATCCCGAGTGTAAGATCCTTGTTATCACATGACCATAGCGGGGTATAGAACCATCGAGTGTAAGATCCTTGTTATCACATGACCATAGCGGGGTATAGAACCATCGAGTGTAAGATCCTTGTTATCACATGACCATAGCGGGGTATAGAACCATCGAGTGTAAGATCCTTGTTATCACATGACCATAGCAGGGTATAGAACCATCGAGTGTAAGATCCTTGTTATCACATGACCATAGCGGGGTATAGAACCATCGAGTGTAAGATCCTTGTTATCACATGACCATAGCGGGGTATAGAACCATCCCGAGTGTAAGATCCTTGTTATCACATGACCATAGCAGGGTATAGACCCATCGAGTGTAAGATCCTTGTTATCACATGACCATAGCGGGGTATAGAACCATCGAGTGTAAGATATTCAAATAGATATGTGCATACTTTAAAGCGACACTACATTAGTGAAAACACAAATTTCTACAGAATGTATTTGCCAATTATATGGTAAATTTTTTTGTTCCAAATATTACCTAAAATAATGAGTATTTCAACTAATAAGCAAACGTCGTATACGCGGTTTGTTGACATAACAAAATAATGTAAACATCCATGCGTAATACAACTAGTGTATGGTGAATAACACGATTTATGGTACATATTTACTGTTATATCTCACATTTGTGCCTATTTATTTGTAGAATATACTTAGTTAAATGATCTATAAACGACATTATCTAGCGCTTAGTATTGACTCCGATGACAAACAAACGTCAATTCAGGAGCATGGATGACTGTTATATGAAATCATACTTTCAATCCACAAAAACACTGTTTATTGATTCAATGTTAAGTGTTCGAATGTATTCGGAAGAATTTGTAGTAGCAATGCATTTATACGTGAAAATATGCATTTTATTTGCTTTTTGTGATGTAATGTCGCTTTAAAGTTTCATTTTCAAATTATTATTATTGTTATTCTCAACAAATCGGAATCATTCCAGTTGTTATTACACATGTGTACATATAAGAAATTATGATTTGACTGTATTACACTGAATACAAGCAAAGTTATGTGATAAAATATGTTAGACATTCAACATTTTTAAACAATTTGATTTAAAGAAAGTTAGCTTGAAGTTATTGTTTCCAAGGGCAATCAATTGGTCCCGATTATAAAAGGCTACCCTTAAACACCTCACAAAGATTAATACTGGCAGTATGCAACTTTACCTAAATTTAAGTCATTTAATACTTGGTGTTATTTCATAATATAAGTCTATGATTTGGTGCAATGCTTATATTTCCATCATTTGCAGTTCTAGACTGACACATAGTTATGTTGGCTTTGTCATGGCGCCGTTCTAGACTGAAACATAGTTATGTTGGCTTTGTCATGGTGCAGTTCTAGACTGACACATATTTATGTTGGCTTTGTCATTTGCAGTTCTAGACTGACACATAATTATGGTGGCTTTGTCATTTGCAGTTCTAGACTGATACATAATTATGTTGGCTTTGTCATGGCACAGTTCTAGACTGAAACATAGTTATGTTGGCTTTGTCATGGTGTAGTTCTAGACCGACACATAGTTATGTTGGCTTTGTCATAGCGCAGTTTAATAATATGACGGTTACAGAGTTTTGATATAATTAATACTGATGGATTTTTTGTGCATAAGCAATTGAAATTTGCAACTTTTTATAATGCTTTTACCATAATCCAAAATAAATATAGTAAAAATCACAATAGGCAAAAATAATGATATGTGCGTCCTATAACAGGATGCGTAGAAACTCCTGGTCTTCAAGCCAGGCTCAGTTCACACTCAGTTTCGGGCAGGGAGATCAGTAGCCATGTCAACCAAAACAGGGCAGGGATACCCTTACAAAAACTCCCACTTGAGAACTCACTTCTCTTTTGTTCTGTATTAGCGTGAAATATTAATGTAATTATTTGGTAATGTTTTGTTTGGGTGGGGTTGTGAGTCACACTGATGGCTTAGGTCAAATGGCAACTCTCCAGCTGGTATTGGTGGACGATGACCTTAGGTCAAATGACAACTCTCCAGCTGGTATTGGTGGACGATGACCTTACGTCAAATGGCAACTCTCCAGCTGGTATTGGTGGACGATGACCTTAGGTCAAATGACAACTCTCCAGCTGTTATTGGTGGACGATGACCTCAGATGACCTCTGAGCATTATTTCATGCTGGGACATACACCTGGGAAGAACCACTGTCCTTCCTCAAATCAGCTGGACAGCTCCTCACATGAAAGAATTTGACACTCCTAGTGAGATTCGAACCTACAGCAAGTAATTTGAAGCCAATGACCTTAACCACTCGACCACATTTCTGTTTGTTCATTGATGCAATAAAGTTCAGTGGACAGTGTCACAAAGAGGGAATCTAGGAATTCATTATAATGCTTAAGTTCTTATAACTTATACGGTGGTCCGTTTTCTCCGGGTACTCCGGTTTCCTCCCACAAGAATGACCACTGACCAAGAGTGACTAATATAAGTTGTTAAAGCCTGTTTAGCAATCGTTGTAAAATATATAAAGTTTAAACTACAACTTATATTAATCACTCTCGAGACCTCATTTCTGATGGAATCCATCGCCACGAGGGAGAGAGAAGAGATGAGGCATGTGGAATTTAAGTGCCTTGCCTAAGGGCACAATCGTAACGGCTCCAGTGGTTCTCGAACTCCAGGCCTTTCGCACCTGAAGCGAACATGCTACCACTGCGCTACCACGACTTTCACATTATAATGCCATCAATATCCTCCTCTGAAATAGTTCATAAACTCCGACTGACGACTATCACAGACGCTTGCTGTTTGCAAAAATGACAAGCGTCTCAGGTTAGCGAATCTGGCTCCAAAATGATTCTTGCAAGTCTTAATTAACGCCATTATGATACACCCATTAGCTTGCTACCATACACACAAATATGTAGTTGATATCCAAGTAAGCTTTAAACAGTCCTATCTCTGAAAGATGGGGGGGATATTTGTCCTGATGCTTGGAGACTAGATTAGAATCATTATTTTCCAATTCTCAGACAAAACAAACAGTTCTCAGTCCTAACTAGTTTTTTGGTTCACGCTTGGAATGGTCGAGATTCCCTAATTTGTTCCGCATTCAGTCGCGATGTATTTTTGACTTTGGACCATGTCTAAACACGCCATCAATGTACTGAGAATATATCCTATTCATGTAGCCTGGTTTCCGGGGAAACATCCCTTCCATGAATCCAATATGGCCTCCACGTGAAGTTACGAGCATTGCTATGTTGTCATGTATTTCTGCCTCATTTACAGGAATTGCTAAAATAAATGAGAATGGCAAAGAGTTAGTGGGTGAATAACATTATTTCTGGCAGATGTTTTTAGATTTTAATACAGTCAAACATGTGTTGGTGGTCACCTCTATTAAGCAGCCAACCTGTATTAAACAGCCAGTTTCCAGATTCCCAATATGTTGTTTTACTATACATTATTGACATTTAATATATTGACCTCTATTAAACAGCCACATGTGCTAGGTTATTTTATATGTTGTTTTACTATACGTTTGACCTCTATTAAACAGCCACATGTGCTAGGCAGCCACTTTCTGTAATTCCCTTGGATGGCTGCTTAAGACAGGTTTGACTGTAAATCTAATTTGATTTTTTAGGAAGTTAGATGTCTCCCATTGGAGTATCATATGACTTGAATGGTTTGTCCTTTGGGTATAAAGTCACCCAGCTTAGGTGATATGGCGATTCAGCTGTTATTGGTGAAGGAAACCCCATGTGCCATGTTGTCAACCATTATTTCAGGTACAGATAGAACCACCATCCTTCTGCAAGTCAGCTGGATAGCTTCCTTACACAAAAGAATTTGACACCCCCCAGCAGGATTTTAATTTACAGCGGTGATGGGGCAAGTGATTTGCAGTCAACGACTGTAACAACTCGGCCATGGAAGGTCCCGTGTCATATTGAATGTTGTAGAACGTGTCAAGGTTATTATTATTAAGCAGAAAATGTGTTTGAAAAACATTTTTATTGTGTCGTTGCCAGTTGACACACTAACCCGAAAACCGATACGGACCATGAGAAAGAACCGGACAATCGGCCGCATTTAGACAAGAATACAAATGCACAAGATATCTAACGACAATTTACCATGTTCCGGCGAGAAAGGATCATCGGCCGCATTGAGGCAGAGTACAGGCACCTCGAGATGATGGACCTTGTCATGTATACAAGCATCCTGATAATACTCCTGCCACGTAGAATAACCAAACATCGGCGCCGTAAACCTGTCATCAAACTCTCGAATCGTTGTACTCTGTATAACACAGAGAGAATGAAACTGTGAGAGAAATATTGTGAAAAAAGGAAGCAAGATGAATCCACCTAAAAAGAGAAAACAATGTTTTTTCTAAAGTGTTCGACCAAGACAGACACTATTTATTTTTCTAAAGTGTTCGACCAAGACAGACACTATTTATTTTTCTAAAGTGTTCGACCAAGACAGACACTATTTATTTTTCTAAAGTGTTCGACCAAGACAGACACTATTTATTTTTCTAAAGTGTTCGACCAAGACAGACACTATTTATTTTTCTTAAGTGTTCGACCAAGACAGACACTATTTATTTTTCTAAAGTGTTCGATCAAGATTTAGACCAAAAAAGGAGAAATCATCTAAAATGAGGAAGATTCACCGCTTAGCCATTGGCCAGAATGCTAGTGCATATGCATACACATAACTGGAGCTTACCAATCATAATCAATTGATAGGCAGTCAACATCTCTACTCGTGGAAGTCATGATAGCGCAGGGGTAGCACGTTCACTTAAGGTACGAGAGGCCCGGAGTTTGCCCCCAGCTGTAGCCGTTACGAATGCGTCCTTATGCAAGGCACTTAATTTCCACATTGCATCTTCTCTCTCCTTCGTGGCGATGGATTCCACCAGGATTGAGGTCTCCAGAGCGATTAAACTAAGTTGTAAAAACTTGTTTCGCAAAGCGAGCTAAATGGCAAGTTTGGGCAGGGCTTGAACTCACAATCCCTCACTGCATCCATTACATGATGAGGGTTCCACAGGTTGCTAACACTGCATCCATTACATGATGAGGGTTCCACAGGTTGCTAACACTACATCCATTACATGATGAGGGTTCCACAGGTTGCTAACACTGCATCCATTACATTATGAGGGTTCCACAGGTTGCTAACACTGCATCCATTACATGATGAGGGTTCCACTGGTTGCTAACACTGCATCCATTACACGATGAGAGTTCCACAGGTTGCTAACACTGCATCCATTACATGATGAGGGTTCCACAGGTTGCTAACACTGCATCCATTACATGATGAGGGTTCCACAGGTTGCTAACACTGCATCCATTACATGATGAGGGTTCCACAGGTTGCTAACACTGCATCCATTACACGATGAGGGTTCCACAGGTTGCTAACACTCATCCATTACACATGAGGGTTCCACAGGTTGCTAACACTGCATCCATTACATGATGAGGTTCCACAGGTTGCTAACACTGCATCCATTACATGATGAGGGTTCCACAGGTTGCTAACACTGCATCCATTACACGATGAGAGTTCCACAGGTTGCTAACACTGCATCCATTACATGATGAGGGTTCCACAGGTTGCTAACACTGCATCCATTACATGATGAGGGTTCCACAGGTTGCTAACACTGCATCCATTACATGATGAGGGTTCCACAGGTTGCTAACACTGCATCCATTACATGATGAGGGTTCCACAGGTTGCTAACACTGCATCCATTACATGATGAGAGTTCCACAGGTTGCTAACACTGCATCCATTACATGATGAGGGTTCCACAGGTTGCTAACACTGCATCCATTACATGATGAGGGTTCCACAGGTTGCTAACACTGCATCCATTACATGATGAGGGTTCCACAGGTTGCTAACACTGCATCCATTACATGATGAGGGTTCCACAGGTTGCTAACACTGCATCCATTACATGATGAGGGTTCCACAGGTTGCTAACACTGCATCCATTACATGATGAGGTTCCACAGGTTGCTAACACTGCATCCATTACATGATGAGGGTTCCACAGGTTGCTAACACTGCATCCATTACATGATGAGGGTTCCACAGGTTGCTAACACTGCATCCATTACATGATGAGGGTTCCAGGTTGCTAACACTGCATCCATTACATGATGGAGTTCCACAGGTTGCTAACACTGCATCCATTACATGATGAGGGTTCCACAGGTTGCTAACACTGCATCCATTACATGATGAGCGTTCCACAGGTTGCTAACACTGCATCCATTACATGATGAGGGTTCCACAGGTTGCTAACACTGCATCCATTACATGATGAGGGTTCCACAGGTTGCTAACACTGCATCCATTACATGATGAGAGTTCCACAGGTTGCTAACACTGCATCCATTACATGATGAGGGTTCCACAGGTTGCTAACACTGCATCCATTACATGATGAGGGTTCCACAGGTTGCTAACACTGCATCCATTACATGATGAGGGTTCCACAGGTTGCTAACACTGCATCCATTACATGATGAGGGTTCCACAGGTTGCTAACACTGCATCCATTACATGATGAGGGTTCCACAGGTTGCTAACACTGCATCCATTACATGATGAGAGTTCCACAGGTTGCTAACACTGCATCCATTACATGATGAGGGTTCCACAGGTTGCTAACACTGCATCCATTACATGATGAGGGTTCCACAGGTTGCTAACACTGCATCCATTACATGATGAGGGTTCCACTGGTTGCTAACACTGCATCCATTACATGATGAGGGTTCCACAGGTTGCTAACACTGCATCCATTACATGATGAGGGTTCCACAGGTTGCTAACACTGCATCCATTACATGATGAGGGTTCCACAGGTTGCTAACACTGCATCCATTACATGATGAGGGTTCCACAGGTTGCTAACACTGCATCCATTACATGATGAGGGTTCCACAGGTTGCTAACACTGCATCCATTACATGATGAGAGTTCCACAGGTTGCTAACACTGCATCCATTACATGATGAGGGTTCCACAGGTTGCTAACACTGCATCCATTACATGATGAGGGTTCCACAGGTTGCTAACACTGCATCCATTACATGATGAGGGTTCCACTGGTTGCTAACACTGCATCCATTACATGATGAGGGTTCCACAGGTTGCTAACACTGCATCCATTACATGATGAGGGTTCCACAGGTTGCTAACACTGCATCCATTACATGATGAGGGTTCCACAGGTTGCTAACACTGCATCCATTACATGATGAGGGTTCCACAGGTTGCTAACACTGCATCCATTACATGATGAGGGTTCCACTGGTTGCTAACACTGCATCCATTACACGATGAGAGTTCCACAGGTTGCTAACACTGCATCCATTACACGATGAGAGTTCCACAGGTTGCTAACACTGCATCCATTACATGATGAGAGTTCCACAGGTTGCTAACACTGCATCCATTACATGATGAGGGTTCCACAGGTTGCTAACACTGCATCCATTACATGATGAGGGTTCCACAGGTTGCTAACACTGCATCCATTACATGATGAGGGTTCCACAGGTTGCTAACACTGCATCCATTACATGATGAGGGTTCCACAGGTTGCTAACACTGCATCCATTACATGATGAGGGTTCCACAGGTTGCTAACACTGCATCCATTACATGATGAGGGTCCACAGGTTGCTAACACTGCATCCATTACATGATGAGGGTTCCACAGGTTGCTAACACTGCATCCATTACATGATGAGGGTTCCACAGGTTGCTAACACTGCATCCATTACATGATGAGGGTTCCACAGGTTGCTAACACTGCATCCATTACATGATGAGGGTTCCACAGGTTGCTAACACTGCATCCATTACATGATGAGGGTTCCACAGGTTGCTAACACTGCATCCATTACATGATGAGGGTTCCACAGGTTGCTAACACTGCATCCATTACATGATGAGGGTTCCACAGGTTGCTAACACTGCATCCATTACATGATGACGGTTCCACAGGTTGCTAACACTGCATCCATTACATGATGAGGGTTCCACAGGTTGCTAACACTGCATCCATTACATGATGAGGGTTCCACAGGTTGCTAACACTGCATCCATTACATGATGAGAGTTCCACAGGTTGCTAACACTGCATCCATTACATGATGAGGGTTCCACAGGTTGCTAACACTGCATCAATTACATGATGAGCGTTCCACAGGTTGCTAACACTGCATCCATTACATGATGAGGGTTCCACAGGTTGCTAACACTGCATCCATTACATGATGAGGGTTCCACAGGTTGCTAACACTGCATCAATTACATGATGAGAGTTCCACAGGTTGCTAACACTGCATCCATTACATGATGAGGGTTCCACAGGTTGCTAACACTGCATCCATTACATGATGAGGGTTCCACAGGTTGCTAACACTGCATCCATTACATGATGAGAGTTCCACAGGTTGCTAACACTGCATCCATTACATGATGAGGGTTCTACAGGTTGCTAACACTGCATCCATTACATGATGAGGGTTCCACAGGTTGCTAACACTGCATCCATTACATGATGAGAGTTCCACAGGTTGCTAACACTGCATCCATTACATGATGAGGGTACCACAGGTTGCTAACACTGCATCCATTACATGATGAGGGTTCCACAGGTTGCTAACACTGCATCCATTACATGATGAGGGTTCCACAGGTTGCTAACACTGCATCCATTACATGATGACGGTTCCACAGGTTGCTAACACTGCATCCATTACATGATGAGGGTTCCACAGGTTGCTAACACTGCATCCATTACATGATG
>CM026396.1:13321999-13348253 GCA_014843695.1 Archivesica marissinica | reverse complement strand
TTCCACAGGTTGCTAACACTGCATCCATTACATGATGAGGGTTCCACAGGTTGCTAACACTGCATCCATTACATGATGAGGGTTCCACAGGTTGCTAACACTGCATCCATTACATGATGAGGGTTCCACAGGTTGCTAACACTGCATCCATTACATGATGAGGGTTCCACAGGTTGCTAACACTGCATCCATTACATGATGAGGGTTCCACAGGTTGCTAACACTGCATCCATTACATGATGAGGGTTCCACAGGTTGCTAACACTGCATCCATTACATGATGACGGTTCCACAGGTTGCTAACACTGCATCCATTACATGATGAGGGTTCCACAGGTTGCTAACACTGCATCCATTACATGATGAGGGTTCCACAGGTTGCTAACACTGCATCCATTACATGATGAGGGTTCCACTGGTTGCTAACACTGCATCCATTACATGATGAGAGTTCCACAGGTTGCTAACACTGCATCCATTACATGATGAGGGTTCCACAGGTTGCTAACACTGCATCCATTACATGATGAGGGTTCCACAGGTTGCTAACACTGCATCCATTACATGATGAGGGTTCCACTGGTTGCTAACAACTGCATCCATTACATGATGAGGGTTCCACTGGTTGCTAACACTGCATCCATTACATGATGAGGGTTCCACAGGTTGCTAACACTGCATCCATTACATGATGAGGGTTCCACAGGTTGCTAACACTGCATCCATTACATGATGAGGGTTCCACAGGTTGCTAACACTGCATCCATTACATGATGAGGGTTCCACAGGTTGCTAACACTGCATCCATTACATGATGAGAGTTCCACAGGTTGCTAACACTGCATCCATTACATGATGAGGGTTCCACAGGTTGCTAACACTGCATCCATTACATGATGAGGGTTCCACTGGTTGCTAACACTGCATCCATTACACGATGAGGGTTCCACAGGTTGCTAACACTGCATCCATTACACGATGAGGGTTCCACAGGTTGCTAACACTGCATCCATTACACGATGAGGGTTCCACAGGTTGCTAACACTGCATCCATTACACGATGAGGGTTCCACAGGTTGCTAACACTGCATCCATTACACGATGAGGGTTCCACAGGTTGCTAACACTGCATCCATTACATGATGACAACTCTTACTTGTATGAGCTAATGTAGGAATGGAATCATGGGCTTACCTTTAACACATGGTGACAGTCGTCTATATGCTTTTCAAATAGATGCATATATCTACAATATAGAACATATATCTAAAATATAAGAACATATATCTACAATATCAGAACATATATCTAAAATATAAGAACATATATCTAAAATATAAGAACATATATCTAAAATATAAGAACATATATCTAAAATATAAGAACATATATCTAAAATATAAGAACATATATCTACAATATCAGAACATATATCTAAAATATAAGAACATAATTCATAGATAACACATAATTGCATTACTGAGGTATTCTAAAGAACAGTAGATGCCTATGATTAGATCAGAATTTTAAGCACCAGTGAACATCAGCCAATGAGAAACACAAGTCAGTTACTTCCCTTGAATACTCTTAAAAGTAGACTGGTCCTCTTAATTGGTTTCCTCCGTTTTTATTGTTATTTCTTTTGCACCACATGCTATCCATTTTCATCCGTTTCTCATCTTATAATTATTACAGCATACCCAATTACTATACTGTAAAAATTGGTTATTAATTAACATTTTATTTATCATACCACAAAATCTGGTTAGGGACAACAGTAAAAACAAAGGATTCCAACTAAAAGGACCAATATATATTTTGGGCATAGTATTAGGCAGAAATATCCAAATGGGAGTCTAAAAAAATAAGTCCAGCCCCAGAGCGGGACCCGAATGATGACGGAAATTGCCGCACGGACTCGAAGTGAGAACGACGAACTGACGTGATCGAAATGTGGCAGAAACTGGGAAAGCCTGGGTGGGAAAGCCTCTCCAAAAAGGAATTGCGAACAATATTAGCCTATTATAGGGTCCAGTTCTTGTCATCGTTTTACAGCTGCATATATATGTTAACAAACCTAGTGAGGTCTGAGAGAAAAAAAACAAAAACAAACTTATCAGCCATTTTTTTAACTGGCCGTCGGTAACCGTCGCCAATATAATTGACCGTCTTATTAGGTGATAGGCCGTCGAAAAGACGGCCCGACGGCTCTCTGCCTAATACTGTGATTTTGGGATAAATGTGACTTTATCTGTCCAGGGAGGTAATAGAAAAAGCAGTAATGTCTCACATTTGTTCTCCATGCTGTTGATAAACAATAGGCTGAGCTACAGATTCAATACCTCACAAACACTCACTAGACACACATTCTGATGACAAATACCATGGATGTACAAAGTCAATTATCAGTCATCTAAGGTATGTCTGTGAATAACTTGTAGTCAGTCTCTTTTACAGCAGATGAAATAATATTACTACAGTAAAACTTGTCTTAAGCAACCAGCCAAGGGAATCACAGAAAATGGCTACTTAACACAGGTGGCTGCTTAATAGAGGTTAAATGTATAATATAAAACAACTTATTCGGAATCTGGAAACTGGCTGCTTAATACAGGTTGGCTGCTTAATAGGTGATCACTAACACAGGTTTGACTGTATGTAAATTGATTATTCTTGACTAAACATGGCATAACATCTTTTAAAATAAAACTACAATTTCACTCAAATGTGAATTCAACATTGAGTCATAACTATGTACATGGAGACATAAATAAGTACATGGAGACATAAATAAGTACATGGAGACATAACTATGTACATGGAGACATACATATGTACATGCAGACATAAATATGTACATGGAGACATAAATATGTACATGGAGACATAAATAAGAGCATGGAGTCATAAATAAGTACATGGAGACATACATATGTACATGGAGACATAAATAGGTACATGGGGACATAAATGTGTACATGGAGACATCAATATGTACATGGAGACATAAATAAGTACATGTAGACATAAATAAGTACATGTAGACATAAATAAGTGCATGAAGTCATAAATAAGTACATGGAGACATAAATAGGTACATGGAGACATAAATAAGTACATGGAGACATTAATAAGAGCATGGAGACATAAATAAATACATGGAGTAATAAATAAGTACATGGAGACATAAATACATACATGGAGACATAAATAAGTACATGGAGACATAAATAAGAGCATGGAGACATAAATAAATACATGGAGACATAGCTATGTACATGGAGACATAAATATGTACATGCAGACATAAATAAGTACATGGAGACATAAATAAGTACATGGAGTCATAAATATGTACACGGAGACATAAATAAGTACATGGAGACATAACTATGTACACGGAGTCATAAATATGTACATGGAGACATAAATAAGAGCATGGAGTCATAAATAAGTACATGGAGACATACATATGTACATGGGGACATAAATGTGTACATGGAGACATAAATATGTACATGGACACATAAATAAGTACATGAAGACATAAATATGTACATGGAGACATAAATAAGTGCATGGAGTAATAAATAAGTGCATGGAGTCATAAATATGTACATGGAGATATAAATAAGTACATGGAGTCATAGATACGTACATGGAGACATAGATAAGTACATGGAGACATAAATAAGTATATGGAGACATAAATAAGTACATGGTGACATAAATATGTACATGGTGACATAAATAGGTACATGGAGACATAAATAAGTACATGGAGACATAAATATGTACATGGAGTCATAAATATGTACATGGAGTCATAAATATGTACATGGTGACATAAATAAGTACATGGAGACATAAATATGTACATGGAGACATAAATATGTACATGGAGACATAAATATGTACATGGAGACATAAATATGTACATGTAGTCATAAATATGTACATGGAGACATAAATAAGTACATGGAGACATAAATATGTACATGGAGACATAAATAGGTACATGGAGACATAAATATGTACATGGAGTCATAAATAGGTACATGGAGTCATAAATAGGTACATGGAGTCATAAATATGTACATGGAGACATAAATGTGTACATGGAGTCAAAAATATGTACATGGAGTCATAAATAAGTACATGGAGACATAAATATGTACATGGAGTCATAAATAGGTACATGGAGACATAAATATGTACATGGAGACATAAATGTGTACATGGAGACATAAATATGTACATGGAGACATATATATGTACATGGAGACATATATATGTACATGGAGACATAAATATGTACATGGAGACATAAATATGTACATGGAGTCATAAATATGTACATGGAGACATATATATGTACATGGAGACATATATATGTACATGGAGACATAAATATGTACATGGAGACATAAATATGAACATGGAGTCATAAATAAGTACATGAGGACATAAATATGTACATGGAGACATAAATGTGTACATGGAGACATAAATATGTACATGGAGTCATAAATATGTACATGGAGTCATAAATATGTACATGGAGTCATAAATATGTACATGGAGACATATTTCATGTAAAATAAATGTGTTTTCCAACATTTTCACATGACTGGCACATGACTGGTACATGACTGGCACATGACTGGCACATGACTGGACATGACTGGCACATGACTGGCACATGACTTTACACAGCCAAGCCATATGAGGTTTCACAAGCAGTTAATTCATTATATAAAGATAGATAGTTTTATTCTGGTAAAAATAGAATATATGTCATAAAACAAATACAAAATCAATGTCAACATAGTACATGTGAGCATTAACGTGCAGAGTAGATGACATATAATCAATGTCAACATAGTACATGTGAGCATTAACGTGCAGAGTAGATATAATCAATGTCAACATAGTACATGTGAGCATTAACGTGCAGAGTAGATATAATCAATACCAACATAGTACATGTGAGCATTAATGTGCAGAGTAGAGGACATATAATCAATGTCAACATAGTACATGTGAGCATTAACGTGCAGAGTAGATGACATATAATCAATGTCAACATAGTACATGTGAGCATTAACGTGCAGAGTAGATGACATATAATCAATGTCAACATAGTACATGTGAGCATTAACGTGCAGAGTAGATGACATATAATCAATGTCAACATAGTACATGTGAGCATTAACATGCAGAGTAGATGACATATAATCAATGTCAACATAGTACATGTGAGCATTAACGTGCAGAGTAGATGACATATAATCAATGTCAACATAGTACATGTGAGCATTAACGTGCAGAGTAGATGACATATAATCAATGTCAACATAGTACATGTGAGCATTAACGTGCAGAGTAGATGACATATAATCAATGTCAACATAGTACATGTGAGCATTAACGTGCAGAGTAGATGACATATAATCAATGTCAACATAGTACATGTGAGCATTAACGTGCAGAGTAGATGACATATAATCAATGTCAACATAGTACATGTGAGCATTAACGTGCAGAGTAGATGACATATAATCAATGTCAACATAGTACATGTGAGCATTAACGTGCAGAGTAGATGACATATAATCAATGTCAACATAGTACATGTGAGCATTAACGTGCAGAGTAGATGACATATAATCAATGTCAACATAGTACATGTGAGCATTAACGTGCAGAGTAGATGACATATAATCAATGTCAACATAGTACATGTGAGCATTAACGTGCAGAGTAGATGACATATAATCAATGTCAACATAGTACATGTGAGCATTAACGTGCAGAGTAGATGACATATAATCAATGTCAACATAGTACATGTGAGCATTAACGTGCAGAGTAGACATATAATCAATGTCAACATAGTACATGTGAGCATTAACGTGCAGAGTAGATGACATATAATCAATGTCAACATAGTACATGTGAGCATTAACGTGCAGAGTAGACATATAATCAATGTCAACATAGTACATGTGAGCATTAACGTGCAGAGTAGATGACATATAATCAATGTCAACATAGTACATGTGAGCATTAACGTGCAGAGTAGATGACATATAATCAATGTCAACATAGTACATGTGAGCATTAACGTGCAGAGTAGATGACATATAATCAATGTCAACATAGTACATGTGAGCATTAACGTGCAGAGTAGATGACATATAATCAATGTCAACATAGTACATGTGAGCATTAACGTGCAGAGTAGATGACATATAATCAATACCAAGGATAACACAAACAAGAGAGCAACAAAGTTCTCTTATTTCCATTGAATTAATCATATGACATTGGAAAAGCAAATTAGTCAATCAAATTATTGCACATAGTGAATTACAGTAACATAGCACATGATTGCATGAATATTTATATAATATCACAGGGAATTGCCTGACATTGAACAGGTATTTACTAAAACTCAATACATTGGAAATAAGACATTAAATGAAATAAAAATAATGACCAGATAAAAGGACTAGATTGATACTGATTGCATAAAATGTTCCTTCACAGATTTTTAAACTGACTGTGATTACTAATAGATCTGAAATGTGACGGCAACCCGTTCCACACCCGACAGCCATTATAAGCGAATGATTTTCCCCAAAACCCTTAAAGCAGCATTACATCGTATGAAATAAAAGATATTTGAAAAATTCAATTTTTACGTATGGGTAGCAATGCTGCTACACATTCTAACATTATACTATGTATGCTTATGTTCATTTGGTAGACAGTGTTTTTTGCGATAAAACAAACTCGAAACCGAAAGTAGGACTTTCCGAGTCGATCGGTCACGCACTATTTTACAACCGGAAAGCATTGTCCGCACTTGTTTACATTCGGAATGCATCGTCCCCATTTGTTCCACGTTGTCTTTTTTAATTAAATTACTTGATATGTTGATTCATACCTCTGTTAGCTAAGTCTTTTAGGGACATGTCTACATCCCCGCGAGGGGTTTGACATTAGAGGAAGATAGATAGATAGTCTTTCATGTTCAAAATATATACGATGTTTTCTACATCCTCTGTTGTTTCATGCATGCGCGCTGTGCGTGTTTACATTTCGTGTGTTGCTTAACAAATTTGCGTATACAACGTTTAAATTTATTGCAATTTTATCGTTTCTGAGCGACTATTTCGATTTTTGTGCACACACACACACACACACACACACACACACACACACACATCACATACACACACATCACATACACACACATCACACACACCACACACACCACACATACACCACACACACACACCACACACACACCACATACGCACATACCACACGCAAATACCACACGCACATACCACACGCACACAGCACACGCACACATCACACGCACATACACCACACCCAAACACCACACATCACACAAACACCACAAACAAACACACCACACACACCACACACACCACACACACCACACACACAACAAACACATACCACACACACATACCACACACACCACACATACACACACACCACACACACTTCACACACACACCACACAACACACACCACAAACACACCACACACGCACATACCACACGCACATACCACACGCACATACCACACACACACACCACACGCACACATCACACTCATACACCACATCCACACACCACACGCACACACCACGCGCACACACCACGCGCACACATCACACGCACACAAAACACGCTCACATATACACGACACACCACACACACACACACACCGCACACACACACCACACACACACACACACACACACACATCACATACACACACAACACACACACACACACACACACACACACACACACACACACACACACACACACACACCACACACACACACACACACACACACACACACACACCACACACACACACACACACACCACACACACACACACACACACACACACACACACACACACACACACACACACACACACACACACACACACACACACACACACACACACAACACACACACACACACACACACACACACACACCACCACACACACACACACACACCACACACACAACAAACACACACACACACACACACACACACACATTAGGTATTTACATTTTACCCAAAACATCCTTTATTACGATGTAATGCTGCTTTAACCTTGGGAATGGAATAACTGTTACTGTCTCTGAAACGGGTTGAATAAGAGTGTATCTCATTTGCCAATTTAAAATTCTCATTCAAATAGCTGGGTACACTATTACTGTGTATCTTATGTACATGACCAAGGATAAGGGAATCAACCCTCAGTTGAACAGGCAACCAGCCAACTTCAGCAAATTGGGACCTGCCAATATGAGTATGAGGACTGAGATTAAGTATAAATCTCACCATCTTATTCTGGGTGGCCTGAAGTCTATTTTTCAGGTTTTGGCTTAACCCCAAATACCAGGAGGCACAAGCATAGTCAAAGTGACATTGTATTAATGAAAACCAGTAGCTGTTTAGTATATCTATTTAAAAACTTACTTTTTCTAAATAAAAACTTTAGTTTTGCATTGGCCTTCTTAATAACTTGATTGGCTATGGACTCACCGGATAGACTTTGGTCGAGATCAGCACCTAAGTATTTGACAGAATTGGTGGATGCAATTGAAGTTTCATTGCATGCAATGTCTAGTTTATCACATGACCTCAATCTGGGCTTAGAAGCAAACAAAATGGACTCTGTCTTACCGAGATGCAGCGAAAGCTTATTATCAGTAAGCCATTTACCTACGCTAGTGAGGTCATCAGTAAGCCGAGAGGTAATATACTGAATGCCTTTGCCTGCTACTAAGATACCCGAGTCATCAGCATACAGGAGTAATTTATTACGGACCACAGTCTCCATATCATTCACATAAATCAAAAATAGGAGGGGGGCCAAGAATTGAACCCTGGGGAACACCATATGTGACCTTGGCACTAGATGAAAGTAACCGGAGACATTGACCATTTGTGTACGGCTAGATAAGTAAGACCTAAACCAGTGAATAACATCACTTGAAAACCCCATTGCATCTAGTTTCATAAGTAAAATATCATGGTCGACAGTGTCAAATGCCTTCTGTAAATCTAAAAGGACCATGCCAATATAATTTCCTTTATCTATTTCATGCTTAATATAATCAGTAAGATGTAAAAGATAGGTATCTGTGGAATATTTATGTCTAAAACCAGATTGATGGGCATAAAGTAACTTATTTTCCGTTAAGTAACGCCCTACCTGATCATATATTATCCTCTCAAGGACACAACACTTAGAATTGACACCGGACGGTAATTACCAGCTTCCGTCTTATCACTCTTTTTGCATAAAGGTACAACACGGGCAGATATAAGGTCATCGGGAACAATACGAGTAATAAGGAATTAATTATAGGAGTAAAATATCTCTGCTTAAGTGGGTTTTAGGGTACACATAAATGAGATTAATGAGAAGAGCAACATATAATACTTTAAGTGGGTTTTAGGGTATACGTAAATGAGATTAATGTGAAGAGCACCATATACATACTTTAAGTGGGTTTTAGGGTATACGTAAATGAGATTAATGAGAAGAGCAACATATAATACTTTAAGTGGGTTTTAGGGTACACGTAAATGAGATTAATGTGAAGAGCAACATATACATACTTTAAGTGGGTTTTAGGGTATACGTAAATGAGATTAATGAAAAGAGCAACATAAACATACTTTAAGTGGGTTTTAGGGTATACGTAAATGAGATTAATGAGAAGAGCAACATATACATACTCTCGAAATAATATGATAATAGTTATCTGTTCTAGAATGTGCCACATAAACCAAGCACCTGCTACTAACAGCGATGATGTCAATCCTGAACAAATCTGCAGGAATAAAGAAAGGTTCGTAAGCAGGTGTGGAACGAAAACAGGGCGCTTGACGATACTTACTGTTTAAAATTGTCCACTAATCCTTTAGCTAGCATTCTGTTAAGAATGTGTTTATTTAGTCCCGGCTTCTCCAGGTTATCGACCGACTCGAACACATTCCATGCCATAGACACGCACATTCCCGCAAGCATGCCGCAGTCTTTGCCTGTTTTTGCCAGGTAATTGAACAAAATCATTCTGAAATTTACATGTTTTTTAGGTTTAAAATCGAACAAACAGCTTGGGTCATCTCAGCTATTATTGGTCGAGGAAGAACCCGGATACACCTCAAGAGCGGTATTTCAGGCACAGACAGACACATGGATAGAACCACTGACCTACCGCAAGCCACTTGAAGGAATTGCACACCCTCAGTGGAATGCGAACCCCCGGTGAGGGGCAAGTGATTTGAAGTACACAACCACTCTGCCATTGAACTGTATACCATACATTGATTTATTTCTACATTATAATGTCGAATAATCAATTTCGGATAATGACTGGCAGGTCCCTTTCTCTATTTGGGACGCAGTCAATCCCGATGTAACCCACCCAGCAAAAATAGGGAATTAAGTGCCTAGCTTTGCCTAAGAGCACAATCGTAATGTCTATAGCTGAGCGAGAACTCCTGGGCTCTCACACCTGCATGCGCTACCACTGCGCTATCACGATTGGTTATGCAAGAGAGTTACATGCATAGACCCAATACAATGTCAGTTTGAACATCCCTCTTCATCATATACTATAAATCACTTATTATTCATGCAAGAAGTTTTCCTAGTTTTTCCATCAACATTAAATTCACATGCGTTTTTTATTTTTTTGTTTGTTCGTTTGTTTTGGAGGTTTAAATCCCACATAACTTCTTCGTATGAATACCCGGGTAGAATCAATTCCCTTCTGCAGGATAACTTCCTTACATGACAGAAATCGACACCCCAAACACTATATATGCGTGTCTGCAGGATAACTTCCTTACATGACAGAAATCGACACCCCAAACACTATATATGCGTATCTGCAGGATAACTTCCTTACATGACAGAAATCGACACCCCAAACACTATATATGCGTGTCTGCAGGATAACTTCCTTACATGACAGAAATCGACACCCCAAACACTATATATGCGTGTCTGCAGGATAACTTCCTTACATGACAGAAATCGACACCCCAAACACTATATATGCGTATCTGCAGGATAACTTCCTTACATGACAGAAATCGACACCCCAAACACTATATATGCGTATCTGCAGGATAACTTCCTTACATGACAGAAATCGACACCCCAAACACTATATATGCGTATCTGCAGGATAACTTCCTTACATGACAGAAATCGACACCCCAAACACTATATATGCGTATCTGCAGGATAACTTCCTTACATGACAGAAATCGACACCCCAAACACTATATATGCGTATCTGCAGGATAACTTCCTTACATGACAGAAATCGACACCCCAAACACTATATATGCGTATCTGCAGGATAACTTCCTTACATGACAGAAATCGACACCCCAAACACTATATATGCGTATCTGCAGGATAACTTCCTTACATGACAGAAATCGACACCCCAAACACTATATATGCGTATCTGCAGGATAACTTCCTTACATGACAGAAATCGACACCCCAAACACTATATATGCGTATCTGCAGGATAACTTCCTTACATGACAGAAATCGACACCCCAAACACTATATATGCGTATCTGCAGGATAACTTCCTTACATGACAGAAATCGACACCCCAAACACTATATATGCGTATCTGCAGGATAACTTCCTTACATGACAGAAATCGACACCCCAAACACTATATATGCGTATCTGCAGGATAACTTCCTTACATGACAGAAATCGACACCCCAAACACTATATATGCGTATCTGCAGGATAACTTCCTTACATGACAGAAATCGACACCCCAAACACTATATATGCGTATCTGCAGGATAACTTCCTTACATGACAGAAATCGACACCCCAAACACTATATATGCGTATCTGCAGGATAACTTCCTTACATGACAGAAATCGACACCTCAAACACTATATATGCGTGTCTGCAGGATAACTTCCTTACATGACAGAAATCGACACCCCAAACACTATATATGCGTATCTGCAGGATAACTTCCTTACATGACAGAAATCGACACCCCAAACACTATATATGCGTATCTGCAGGATAACTTCCTTACATGACAGAAATCGACACCCCAAACACTATATATGCGTATCTGCAGGATAACTTCCTTACATGACAGAAATCGACACCCCAAACACTATATATGCGTATCTGCAGGATAACTTCCTTACATGACAGAAATCGACACCCCAAACACTATATATGCGTGTCTGCAGGATAACTTCCTTACATGACAGAAATCGACACCCCAAACACTATATATGCGTGTCTGCAGGATAACTTCCTTACATGACAGAAATCGACACCTCAAACACTATATATGCGTGTCTGCAGGATAACTTCCTTACATGACAGAAATCGACACCCCAAACACTATATATGCGTATCTGCAGGATAACTTCCTTACATGACAGAAATCGACACCCCAAACACTATATATGCGTATCGGCAGGATAACTACCTTACATGACAGAAATCGACACCCCAAACACTATATATGCGTATCGGCAGGATAACTACCTTACATGACAGAAATCGACACCCCAAACACTATACATGCGTATCGGCAGGATAACTACCTTACATGACAGAAATCGACACCCCAAACACTATATATGCGTATCTGCAGGATAACTTCCTTACATGACAGAAATCGACACCCCAAACACTATATATGCGTATCTGCAGGATAACTTCCTTACATGACAGAAATCGACACCCCAAACACTATATATGCGTATCTGCAGGATAACTTCCTTACATGACAGAAATAGACACCCCAAACACTATATATGCGTATCTGCAGAATAACTTCCTTACATGACACAAATCGACACCCCAAACACTATATATGCGTATCTGCAGGATAACTTCCTTACATGACAGAAATCGACACCTCAAACACTATATATGCGTATCTGCAGGATAACTTCCTTACATGACAGAAATCGACACCCCAAACACTATATTGCGTATCTGCAGGATAACTTCCTTACATGACAGAAATCGACACCCCAAACACTATATATGCGTATCGGCAGGATAACTACCTTACATGACAGAAATCGACACCCCAAACACTATATATGCGTATCTGCAGGATAACTTCCTTACATGACAGAAATCGACACCCCAAACACTATATATGCGTATCTGCAGGATAACTTCCTTACATGACAGAAATCGACACCCCAAACACTATATATGCGTATCTGCAGGATAACTTCCTTACATGACAGAAATCGACACCCCAAACACTATATATGCGTATCGGCAGGATAACTACCTTACATGACAGAAATCGACACCCTAAACACTATATATGCGTATCTGCAGGATAACTTCCTTACATGACAGAAATCGACACCCCAAACACTATATATGCGTATCTGCAGGATAACCTCCTTACATGACAGAAATCGACACCCCAAACACTATATATGCGTATCGGCAGGATAACTACCTTACATGACAGAAATCGACACCTCAAACACTATATATGCGTATCGGCTCTCTGAGATCAGGAGCATATAAACAAATGGTAGCTTCAATTTGAAAGAATATTACGTTTTTCAGGAATATTTAATTTCCCCACATGCATTTGATCATTATTCTATTATTATTGCAGGCTAGTTTTCGCTTCTATTTCAATCTATGTGACCTCTCTAAAACCTCTATGGATTTAGTAGTTAAGGTCACTAGACTATTTTTATCTTCTATTTTTAGTCTATCATCATGACCTCTTAGTTTGGTTGACGAGAAAAATAACTAACCCTCCAAGTGAGATTCCGGTTCCAATAAGTGGTGCCGCCGGGTACCGCTTCTTCACATGGGCTACAACTACTCCTAGGTCCTCGCTGTTAGAGGCACAGTACGTTCGCGATGTCTGCCAATATAGTAGGTATGAGAATTTATATGAATCCTTCTTTACAGTTAAACCTGTGTTAGCAGCCCCCAGTATTACGCAGCCAGACTCTCTGTTATTATATAGTTCACCTGTGCTAGCAGCCCCCAGTATTACGCAGCCTTTCTCTGTTATTATATAGTTCACCTGTGCTAGCAGCCCCCAGTATTACGCAGCCAGACTCTCTGTTATTATATAGTTCACCTGTGCTAGCAGCCCCCAGTATTACGCAGCCTTTCTCTGTTATTATATAGTTCACCTGTGCTAGCAGCCCCCAGTATTACGCAGCCTTTCTCTGTTATTATATAGTTCACCTGTGCTAAACACCCACTTTATTCACTTCCTTTGACTGGCTGCATTAGGTAGGTTTGACCATACATTGTATATGAATTCAACAAGCTTGGCACGAGTAACGTAGTGATTAGCACCACATAATTATATGCTTTCATCCGTGCCAACGATTAATATACATATAAGTTGCTAAAGCTTTTTTTCGTAATCATTGTATAATAAATCAAGTTTTTAAACTTAAAATATTTGATTATATTTTATTTGACACTGACACCTACCGGTACAATACGATAATACACTGAAATTAATGAATATACACTCTGTATCATTATTTAAATAGGTTTAATATAGGGATGGGACCGAATATTCAAATATCCGAATACCCGACTAATATTCGAATCCTAGTTCGGTATTCGAATACAAAAAAAAATTATTTTCAGTTTTTGTATTAATATTGGTTATTAATAGTTATTTCAATCCATAAAGTCCACTGATTCGCACCTCCTCAGGTGTTTGTTTAGGTCCGTAAATATGGCCACCTGTTCCCAATCTCACACGCCCTCAGATGTCTTGACATTTTGTACAAGGTGTTGTTTTAGAAGCATTAACTAATGTCAATAGAAGCCAATTTCACGAATTGTAAAATACAAACGCACCGGTGAATAGAGGTCAGGTTGGAAAAAGTTAGGATTTGATGTGAAATATTCATCGAATATTTGAATACCACTTAGCTAAGCCTATTCTGTCCCATCCCTACTTTAAAATATTAATGTTATGCTCACCAAAAGCTCACTTCCATTTCCTCTGTTACTGAACACAACAACTCTGAAAGAATTCTGCAAATGTGTTGTCTGCTAAAACATTATGATAAAATATCATCATTTCAGCAAAGGGGCATAACTCTGTCGACTTGATCAACACTTTAATCTCTTCAGGACAGGTTTGACTGTATGCCCTCGGCTTATTTGAGTCTGTATTGTAACGATCCGATCTGATGGTACGGTAGTCGCCAGATCGGACAGGTCGGTTTTCACAGGGTACTCCAGTTTCCTCCTGCATGAATGACCACATTTACGCTTTCATCCGCACCAATGCGAGTGATTAATATCAGTTGCTAAAGCTTGTTTCGCAATCATTGTAAAATAACTAGTCTCCTGTCATCGAATGCTATTGAAACGGGTAAGTGGTCCAGTTAACAGAGACTGTGAATCCAGGGATCCCAGGTACGACCCACCCCACCGTCCGACCATAATACATGTAATATTAACAGTCTCTCAGATTGGATTATAAACCGAGGTCTCGGGGGACAATAACCAGGGATATTTCTGGAATTGAAGACATCGCCCCACATCACCGATTAACCAGGCGGCGATAAATAAACGTATCTGAAAATAGAAATAAGTTTGCAGTCCTGGGGATTCCTACCTGTAACCAAGATTGGTTGTCTCTGTAACGAGGTTCAGGATGTATGTCTCGGAGCTGGTACCTGAAATATTGCAGTTCACATATAACACTAGTCACTACACTACTGTAGTAGAAACAGAATTCCATTCACTAGGTATTCATAATATACACAAATAACATACTGGTAAGCAATGACAAAATGCTGTTTCCATGGATCATTCTAGAGAGCGATGTGGGCGAAACAGGCATCCTAGGTACCCTGACTTCGCCATCTGAGGGCCCATTTCTCCTTAAAAAACATTTTTTTTTTACAATTTTCATACAAAATTTTGGCCAATAAGATACACTGACTGACCCATTATAAAACACTCTTTCTATTCAAATGTTGTACTTAATGGTCATACTGTATATTTTAACCATATCACCATCTAAGGAACACACTTGTATGTCCAGGTAACAGTATCAAGGTTCCCACGGATTTTTGAATATAAAATTCAAGCATTATTTAAGTATTTTTCAAGGAGTACAGAAAATTGTTCAAGGACTATCGGTACACTGTATTTTTTATATAACATAACAGTGAATTGTTTGATATTGAGCATATTGAAACGATGATAAATGTTTATGTTTATACCCATGTCACATTTACATATGTGAACCTACACTGTCTAATCTTTCAGCAGAACAATCTTCTCCTCCAGTTCTTTGCTTAATGTCTGAAACAACTTCAGTTTCTCCTTAAATCTTTTTTACCAACATTACAGTTTGCCTTGTGTTTCTTTTCTTTAACGACAGAGAGCCATTTATAAACCATAACCCAAGCAGGATTAAAAACGCATTTGCCAAAAGGCATGTTTAATTTCTTCTGGCAACAATTATTATTATTATTATATTTCGGGTTTTACGCATGCATCAGCACCATTTTGGGCTATATCGCCGGAGGGCAGTTTACCTAACAACACCTTTCCTGGGCAGGCTCCAGCGGTTAACCAGTACTTGGGTGCACCGACCTCCGTAAGAAACTGCCAACTTTTTCATATAAATGAAACACGGTCTGAGCGGGGCTCGAACCCGTGACCATCAGTGATGATAGGTTACAATGGTATACAAGTCAGCGACCGTAACCACTCGACCACGGAGGCAGACATTCTGGCAACAAACAAAGAGAATTGAAGCATGTGGTTTGTCACAGATGTTGTACACAAGACACAAAAGTGATGACGTGCAGCACTAATCTTTTTATATAACTTGAATACGTCATGGGGTTCCTGGAAATTCGCTACAGTGAGCTAAATATAGATGACATAGATAATCATATATGGTCAAATTCGCGCATGCTATCTTTGTATAACAGCCCTGCAAATCGGACATATTCTTGGGAATTCTCTGGTTACAATTCTCATATATGGGCTGAATTCGAGTACTTTTCAAAGGGGGGTGCTGGATAATCAAGTACTCTTCAAGGGGGGTGCTGGTAAATCAAGTACTTTTCAAGTGGGGTGCTGGTAAATCAAGTACTCTTCAAGGGGGATGCTGGTAAATCAAGTACTTTTCAAGGGGGGTGCTGGTAAATCAAGTACTCTTCAAGGGTCTTATTTAATTCAAGCACTTTTCAAGGGCGAACCCAGAGTAAGATAGTTGGGACTGTCTAGTGGAATGTGATGTATGAACGTACCTGTAAGTCCAGGTAACAGTATGATGGTTGGGTGTGTCATGTGGAATGTGATGTATGAACGTACCTGTAAGTCCAGGTAACAGAATGATGGTTGGGTGTGTCATGTGGAATGTGATGTATGAACATACCTGTAAGTCCAGGTAACAGTATGATGGTTGGGTGTGTCATGTGGAATGTGATGTATGAACATACCTGTAAGTCCAGGTAACAGTATGATGGTTGGGTGTGTCAAGTGGAATGTGATGTATGAACGTACCTGTAAGTCCAGGTAACAGTATGATGGTTGGGTGTGTCATGTGGAATGTGATGTATGAACGTACCTGTAAGTCCAGGTAACAGTATGATGGTTGGGTGTGTAAGTGGAATGTGATGTATGAACGTACCTGTAAGTCCAGGTAACAGTGTTGGGCGCGTCATGTGGAATGTGATGTATGAACGTACCTGTATGTCCAGGTAACAGTATGATGGTTGGGTGTGTCATGTGGAATGTGATGTAAGAACGTACCCGTAAGTCCAGGTAAATCTACAATGGTTGGGTGCATCCATGGATTAGTATTAAGGAACGTACCTGTAAGTCCAGGTAACAGTATGATGGTTGGGCGTGTCTTCGGTTCAGGGTGTACTTTACTCTCATCGTTGTGGCACCAGTCTAGCCGTACCTGACCTCCGTCACACAACTGTAGAATCTCACTGAAAATAACAAGTCATACATACATACATGCCACATAAAATTTGATATTCAAATTGATCAAAATATGTATTCTTTCATAAATATGGTTTGGGCATTTCATTCTTGCAAATTATCAAATAATTATATTGTATTTTAAGTTATAAATATTCATTTCGCTATTATAATAAATAACCTTTGGTCAGTTCATTATTCATAAATATTATTTGACTATTCCACTAAACAAATTTTATTTTTATTTCAATGAAGTGTTTTTATGATAGAAAACGATACAACTGTGCACTAAATGGCACTAGAACGTCATATTTAGACGACCATCTTGAAAGCTTAAGTCTGAAAACATCCGCTGTATATAAACCAGTAAAACATTACAATTTATGGAAAAGATGTGATTCTTTTAAAAATGCAATAATGTATTTAAAATCAACAGTGTCGAAAAGCTCCTCGGACAGGTGGGTTTCTCCGGGTACTCCGGTTTGCTCCCACATGAATGACCACATATACGCTTTCATCCGAGCCAACGAGAGTGATTAATATAAGTTGTTAAAACTTGCTTCGCAATCGTTATAAAATAAATAAAGTATTAAAATAAAATATTTAAGCATTGTTTACATACGAGACAACAATTCGCGTATACAATATTAACAATCATGTTACTCTAAAATTATTATCTCATGTTGACTATTTATAAAAATCTATTTTAGCTCGATTGCGTAACAAGTTCTTACAACTTATATTAAATGATAGATTCCATCGCCATGAGGGAGAGAGAAGAGGCATGTGGAATTTAAATGCCTTGCTGCCTAAGGGCACAATCGTAACTGCTCCATCGGGGACTTGAACTCCGGGCCTTTTGCACCTGAAGCAAACGTGCTACCACTGCGCTATCACGACTTCCACAAATTGTTGACTGACTGATGGATATGGAGATCCAGCTCATAGATTATTGGTTAGTTCTATAAATAGAACTTATAGATTGCAATACCAGCTCATAGATTATTGGTTAGTTCTATAAATAGAACTTATAGATTGCAATACCAGCTCATAGATTATTGGTTAGTTCTATAAATAGAACTTATAGATTGCAATACCAGCTCATAGATTATTGGTTAGTTCTATAAATAGAACTTATAGATTGCAATACCAGCTCATAGATTATTGGTTAGTTCTACAAATAGAACTTATAGATTGCAATACCAGCTCATAGATTATTGGTTAGTTCTATAAATAGAACTTATAGATTGCAATACCAGCAAAGAACTCCTGATTGATGCATATAAAAACTGTTTATTTTATCCAAATGGTGCAGCGCGTTGCATTATGGTACATTTGTATAGCAATGTATAAGTTCTATTTTTAGAACTAACCAATATGGCAGGACAATGATATTCATTAAATAATCTATGAGCTGGCTTCCACATCCATAAGTCAGTCAACAAAAGATAATAATTTGAGCGTTACGATATATCACAAATTATCATGGTTCCTGCTGTTGTCGCCAATGACGCCAATTTCGATATAAAACACATACTGTGTGCTAAATTTTGTGAATTGGTGAAAATATTTGGCGAAACGTTTTCTTTTCTGTTTTAAAATTGTTTTTGATGGCGCAACATGTTTTGTCAAATACATAGCCTCAAATATTTATCTGTGAACTATATGGCTCTTGGTTTAAACATATTTATTCCACTATATACATTCACAAAACAATACATGTACACAAAATCAAAGAAGTAAGTATATAGGAAAGGATTAAAATGGTAGGAGAGCTTATATAGTTTCTCTCCTCGACTCTTAGTTGGCTACAAGTTTAGTATTTTTCAATTGGCGACAGAAGTGGCCCAAACAAGGATTCAGACAGAGGGAACCCTGGGATTGAAATGTTATAGTCAAACGTATGTGAACAATGCTTCTTGTGTATGCGTCCTGCAACAAGGAGCATTCAGTTACATGTGTATGCGTCCCGCAACAAGGAGCATTCAGTTACGTGTGTATGCGTCCCGCAACAAGGAGCATTCAGTTACGTGTGTATGCGTCCCGTAACAAGGAGCATTCAGTTACGTGTGTATGCATCCCGCAACAAGGAGCATTCAGTTACGTGTGTATGCGTCCCGCAACAAGGAGCATTCAGTTACGTGTGTATGCGTCCCGCAACAAGGAGCATTCAGTTACGTGTGTATGCGTCCCGCAACAAGGAGCATTCAGTTACGTGTGTATGCGTCCCGCAACAAGGAGCATTCAGTTACGTGTGTATGCGTCCCGCAACAAGGAGCATTCAGTTACGTGTGTATGCGTCCCGCAACAAGGAGCATTCAGTTACGTGTGTATGCGTCCCGCAACAAGGAGCATTCAGTTACGTGTGTATGCGTCCCGCAACAAGGAGCATTCAGTTACGTGTGTATGCGTCCCACAACAAGGAGCATTCAGCTATGTGTGTATGCGTCCCGCAACAAGGAGCATTCAGTTACGTGTGTATGCATCCCGCAACAAGAAGCATTCAGTTACGAAGCGATTCAGGAAAGTCTTACTTTCACTTTGAGTTTGTTATATTGCAAAAACACTGTTTACTTTAACTGAAAATAATTATAATGGAAGAATGTGTGTGTTTTACGTTTATGTATCGTCGCTACCGATTGCCCATATCAGCGATGCCTCCTGAAGAGATTAGTCGATTTAGATTGTTGGAAGATAGTGCAATGATACAGACAGAGATCCATTCCAGAGTTTCCTCTGGTTCTTTTACGTTCATGGTGTAAAACACAAGACACGAGATCTCGGCTTAAAGTCCCACCTGAAACCTGTTGATTTTATTAGGGTCAGTCGGGGGATTGACCCTGCAATCTCTGGATTACAAGTCCAGCATGTTAACCATTGCAATACAGATCCATCTGTGCCACACACAGCATGTTAACCACTGCACTACAGATCCATCTGTGCGTGTGTATGCGTCCCGCAACAAGGAGCATTCAGTTACGTGTGTATGCGTCCCGCAACAAGGAGCATTCAGTTACGTGTGTATGCGTCCCGCAACAAGGAGCATTCAGTTACGTGTGTATGCGTCCCGCAACAAGGAGCATTCAGTTACGTGTGTATGCGTCCCGCAACAAGGAGCATTCAGTTATGTGTGTATGCGTCCCGCAACAAGGAGCATTCAGTTACGTGTGTATGCGTCCCGCAACAAGGAGCATTCAGTTACGTGTGTATGCGTCCCGCAACAAGGAGCATTCAGTTACGTGTGTATGCGTCCCGCAACAAGGAGCATTCAGTTACGTGTGTATGCGTCCCGCAACAAGGAGCATTCAGTTACGTGTGTATGCATCCCGCAACAAGGAGCATTCAGCTACGTGTGTATGCGTCCCGCAACAAGGAGCATTCAGTTACGTGTGTATGCGTCCCGCAACAAGGAGCATCAGTTACGTGTGTATGTGTCCCGCAACAAGGAGCATTCAGTTCGTGTGTTGCGTCCTGAACGGAGCATTCTTATGTGTGTATGGTCCCGCAACAAGGAGCATTCAGTTCGTGTGTTGCATCCGCAACAGGAGCATTCGTTACTGTGTATGCGTCCCGCAACAAGGAGCATTCAGTTACGTGTGTATGCGTCCCGCAACAAGGAGCATTCAGTTACGTGTGTATGCGTCCCGCAACAAGGAGCATTCAGTTACGTGTGTATGCGTCCCACAACAAGGAGCATTCAGCTATGTGTGTATGCGTCCCGCAACAAGGAGCATTCAGTTACGTGTGTATGCATCCCGCAACAAGAAGCATTCAGTTACGAAGCGATTCAGGAAAGTCTTACTTTCACTTTGAGTTTGTTATATTGCAAAAACACTGTTTACTTTAACTGAAAATAATTATAATGGAAGAATGTGTGTGTTTTACGTTTATGTATCGTCGCTACCGATTGCCCATATCAGCGATGCCTCCTGAAGAGATTAGTCGATTTAGATTGTTGGAAGATAGTGCAATGATACAGACAGAGATCCATTCCAGAGTTTCCTCTGGTTCTTTTACGTTCATGGTGTAAAACACAAGACACGAGATCTCGGCTTAAAGTCCCACCTGAAACCTGTTGATTTTATTAGGGTCAGTCGGGGGATTGACCCTGCAATCTCTGGATTACAAGTCCAGCATGTTAACCATTGCAATACAGATCCATCTGTGCCACACACAGCATGTTAACCACTGCACTACAGATCCATCTGTGACACACACACACACACACACACACACACACACACACACACACACACACACACACACACACACACACACACACACACACACACACACACACACACACACACACACACACACACACACACACACACACACACACACACACACACACACACACACACACACACACACACACACACACACACACACACACACACACACACACACACACACACACACACACACACACACACACACACACACACACACACACACACACACACACCACACACACACACACACACACACACACACACACACACACACACACACACACACACACACACACACACACACACACACACACACACACACACACACACACACACACACACACACACACACACACACACACACACACACACACACACACACACACACACACACACACACACACACACCACACACACACACACACACACACACACACACACACACACACACACACACACACACACACACACACACACACACACACACACACACACACACACACACACACACACACACACACACACACACACACACACACACACACACACACACACACACACACACACACACACACACACACACACACACACACACACACACACACACACACACACACACACACACACACACACACACACACACACACACACACACACACACACACACACACACACACACACACACACACACACACACACACACACCACACACACACACACACACACACACCACACACACACACACACACACACACACACACACACACACACACACACACACACACACACACACACACACACACACACACACACACACACACACACACACACACACACACACACACACACACACACACACACACACACACACACACACACACACACACACACACACACACACACACACACACACACACACACACACACACACACACACACACACACACACACACACACACACACACACACACACACACACACACACACACACACACACACACACACACACACACACACACACACACACACACACACACACACACACACACACACACACACACACACACACACACACACACACACACACACACACACACACACACACACACACACACACACACACACCACACACACACACACACAGCATGTTAACCACTGCACTACAGATCCATCTGTGCCACACACACACACACAGCATGTTAACCACTGCACTACAGATCCATCTGTGCCACACACATACACACACACACAGCATGTTAACCACTGCACTACAGATCCGTCTGTGCCACACACACAGCATGTTAACCACTGCACACAGACCTCCACAGCATGTTACCACTGCACTACAGATCCGTCTGTGCCACACACACCACACACACACAGCATGTTAAACACTGCCCTATATATACCACACACACACACCGTCCCCCACCCCTCCCCCACACACACACCCACCACACACACACACACAACACAACACAACACAACAACTCAACTCAACACACAACACAACACAACACAACACAACACACACACACACACCACTCACACACCACACACACACACCACACACACAAACACACCACACACACACCACAACTGGACAACAGATCCGTCGATCTCTGGATTACCAGTCCAGTGTGTAACCACTGGACTACAGATCCGTCGATCTCTGGATTACCAGTCCAGCGTGTCACCACTGGACTACAGATCCGTCGATCTCTGGATTACCAGTCCAGCGTGTCACCACTGGACTACAGATCCGTTGATCTCTGGATTACCAGTCCAGCGTGTCACCACTGGACTACAGATCCGTCGATCTCTGGATTACCAGTCCAGCTTGTCACCACTGGACTACAGATCCGTCGTCTCTGGATTACCAGTTGTTGGTGTTACCAGTCCAGCGTGTCACCACTGGACTACAGATCCGTCGTTCTCTGGATTACCAGTCCAGCGTGTCACCACTGGACAACAGATCCGTCGATCTCTGGATTACCAGTCCAGCGTGTCACCACTGGACTACAGATCCGTTGTTCTCTGGATTACCCGTCCAGCGTGTCACCACTGGACTACAGATCCGTCGATCTCTGGATTACCAGTCCAGCGTGTCACCACTGGACTACAGATCCGTCGATCTCTGGATCACCAGTCCAGCGTGTCACCACTGAACTACAGATCTGTCGATCTCTGGATTACCAGTCCAGCGTGTCACCACTGGATTACAGATCCGTCGATCTCTGGATTACCAGTCCAGGTATTTTTGATTGTTCCAATTTTATTGCTAATTGATAATGTCAAAAAAACAAATAATTTAGACAAGCTAAGTGAGAAGTAGGTTACCAACTTTTATCACAATAATTAGGGATGTCAACGAATATTCACTCGGACATCCGAATATCCGAATACTAATCCAGAATTCGAATATTCAGAAAACATTATATTTGCAAACATGAAATAAACTGTCATAAAATCAGATACTTTATTTTCTTTTGAAACCATCATAAAACCTTCTGTAAAAGAAATCGCACAAGGATGTGTGAATAAACCATGTTGTGGAGGCATCCATGGCAGTTGTTAATTGACACTCTGCCATGTAATCAGATAATTACAGTAGGTGCTAAGGTAGGTAGTGTTTAATTATGATGGCAAAACTGTTTAGACCGAGAATGAAATATTACAGACATTTTGCAACAACATCCACCGCCACATATCTTACAATTTTAATTAACTGCTCAATATTACCAAAAAGTACTATTTAAAGTACGATGTTTATGATGGTTACGGGTTCGAGCGACGCTCAGGCCGTGTCTCATTTATATGAACATGTCGACAGTTTCTTACGGAGATTGGTGCACCAAGTACTGGTTAACCTCTGGAGCCTGCCAAGGAAAAGTGCTGTTAGGTAAACAGTCCGTCGCTCAAATGGACAACCGGTTGCGACGTTAAATAAACTTGAATAATAAAAAAAACATTGTCCTCAAAAATGCCGCCCGCTCAGTCACACGTTTGGAAAGACTTCAATCGCTCTGAGAATAAGAAAACTGCTAGGTGTAATCTATGTAAATTGGATTTAACATATTCGGGTACAACATCAATCTGAATAATCATTTGAAAAACAAACACTTTTCAACGGAAAGCAGTTCAAGTGACAATGTGAAAACGCCCATGAATGTACAGATGTCCGGATAACTGAATGAAGAAGAAGATGACGATTACGCAATTTTTAGAAGAGTTTGAGAGCTTTTGATAGAATTCTATTGAATATTCAAATACCTTCCCGACCGAATATTCGAATACCAAAATCACTATTCCTAATAATAATACATCAATAATAAAGTTTAAACATATTATATCAAAAGGACTGGACACTATGAGCAAATAAATACATGATCTGTATATTTTCAGGGTTCATTCTAGGTCAGAATTTTTGGGAGAAGTGAGAAAGCTCGTGATCGCTTCCTTAAATGGTGTTCTTTAATATACTTCTGCAAAATAGGGTTAAAATGCACAGTACAATCATTAAATACAACATTTGAATAGAAGGAGTGCTTTATAATGGGCCAGTGTATCTTACATAAAAAAAAAACAGAGGGTGAAGTCAGTGTCCCTAGGGCGACAATTTCGCCCACATCGCCCTCTAGAATGATCCCTGTATTTTACGTGTGTATATATATATATGGGCTGTTCTCCACAAGCGATGATTTATTTGAGGGAGTGGTGACGGCTGGCTGGGGAACTTTGTATGATGGTGATGGGTGTGGCTGGCTGGCTGGGGAACTTTGTATGATGGTGATGGGTGTGGCTGGCTGGCTGGGGAACTTTGTGTGATGGGTGTGGCTGGCTGGGGAACTTTGTATGATGGTGATGGGTGTGGCTGGCTGGGGAACTTTGTATGATGGTGATGGGTGTGGCTGGCTACGGAACTTTGTATGATGGTGATGGGT
>CM026396.1:13275841-13320999 GCA_014843695.1 Archivesica marissinica | reverse complement strand
ATGGTGACGGGTGTGGCTTGCTGGGGAACTCTGTACGAAGGTGACGGGTGTGGCGTGCTGGGGAACTTTGTACGATGATGACGGGTGTGGCTGACTGGGGAACTTTGTACGATGGTGACCGGCGTGGCAGGCTGGGGAACTCTGTACGATGGTAGCGTGTGTAGCTGGCTGTGGAACGTTGTACGATGGTGACGGATGTGGCTGGCTGGGGAACGGTGTACGATGGTAACGGCTGTGGATGGCTGGGGAACTTTGTACGATGGTGATTGGTGTGTCTTGCTGGGGAGCTCTGTACGAAGGTGACGGGTGTGGCGTGCTGGGGAACTTTGTACGAGGGTAACGGGTGTGGCTGGCTGGGGAACTTTGTACGATGGTGACGGGTGTGGCTGGCTGGGGAACTTTGTACGGTGGGGACGGATGCGGCTGGCTGGGTAATTTGTACGATGGTGACGGGTGTGTCTGGCTGGGGAATGTTGTACGATGGTGACGGGTGTGGCTGGCTGGGGAATGTTGTACGATGGTAACGGATGTGGCTGGCTGGGGAAATTTGTACGATGGTGATGGGTGTGGCTTGCTGGGGAACACTGTACGAAGGTGACGGGTGTGGCGTGCTGGGGAACTTTGTACGAGGGTGACGGGTGTGACTGGCTGGGGAACTTTGTACGATGATGACGGTAGTGGCTGGCTGGGGAACTTTGTACGATGGTGACGGGCGTGGCTGGCTGGGGAACTTTGTACGATGGTAACGGGTGTAGCTGGCTGTGTAACGTTGTACGATGGTGACGGATGTGGCTGGCTGGGGAAAGGTGTACAATGGTAACGGTTGTGGATGGCTGGGGAACTTTGTACGATGGTGACGGGTGTGGCATGCTGGGGAACTTTCTACGAGGGTGACGGGTGTGGCTGGCTGGGGAACTTTGTATGATGATGTTGGGTGTGGCTGGCTGGGGAACTTTGTACGATGGTGACGGGTGTGGTTGGCTGGGGAACTTTGTACGATGGTGACGGGTGTGGCTGGCTGGGGAACTCTGTACGATGGTGATGGGTGTGGCTGGCTGGGGAACTTTGTACGATGGTGAGTGTGGCTGGCTGGGGAACTTTGTATGATGGTGATGGGTGTGGCTGGCTGGGGAACTTTGTATGATGGTGATGGGTGTGGCTGGCTGGGGAACTTTGTATGATGGTGACGGGTGTGGCTGGCTGGGGAACTTTGTATGATGGTGATGGGTGTGGCTGGCTGGGGAACTTTGTATGATGGTGATGGGTGTGGCTGGGGAACTTTGTATGATGGTGATGGGTGTGGCTGGCTGGGGAACTTTGTATGATGGTGATGGGTGTGGCTGGCTGGGGAACTTTGTATGATGGTGATGGGTGTGGCTGGCTGGGGAACTTTGTATGATGGTGATGGGTGTGGCTGGCTGGGGAACTTTGTATGATGGTGATGGGTGTGGCTGGCTGGGGAACTTTGTATGATGGTGATGGGTGTGGCTGGCTGGAACTTTGTATGATGGTGATGGGTGGGGGGGTGGCTGGCTGGGGAACTTTGTATGATGGTGATGGGTGTGGCTGGCTGGGGAACTTTGTATGATGGTGATGGGTGTGGCTGGCTGGGGAACTTTGTATGATGGTGATGGGTGTGGCTGGCTGGGGAACTTTGTATGATGGGGCACTTTATTGGAGTTGGTATTGTTAGTTTATTGGTTCTAAATTCTGGTTATCTATATTTTACTTATTTTCCCTTTACATGTATATTAGTAATCATCAATTTTAGTAAAGTGTTTGTACAACTCATACATTCAGTGTTTGTACAACTCATACATTCAGTGTTTGTACAACTCATACATTCAGTGTTTGTACAACTCATACATTCAGTGTTTGTACAACTCATACATTCAGTGTTTGTACAACTCATACATTCAGTGTTTGTACAATGACATAAATCGTATATACTATGCGTAATTATACACGTGTGTTCATTTGTTTTGTTCTGTACATTGTGTATATAGAATGAATGCAATTAAATATAATGAAACTTAATAATACATACAACTAAATAGCAAAGTTATATACACCTGCTTAAAGCAGCATTACATCGCATGAAATAATATATATTTGAAAAATTCAATTTTTACGTATGGGTAGCAATGCTGCTACACATTCTAACATTATACTTTGTATGCTTATGTTCATTTGGTAAACAGTTTATTTGGGCGATAAAACAAACTCGAAACCGAAAGTAGGACTTTCCGAGTCGATCGGTCACACACTTGTTTACAACCGGAATGCATCGTCCGCACTTGTTTACATTCGGAATGCATCTGTCCCACGTTGTCTTTTTTTAATTAAATTACTTGATATTCATACCTCTGTTAGCTAAGTCTTTTAGTGGCATTTCTACATCCCCGCGAGGGGTTCGACATTAGAGGAAGATAGATAGATAGTATTTCATGTTCAAAATATGTACGTTGTTTTCTAAATCCTCTACAAATTCGCGTATATGATGGTTTAAATTTATTGGAATTTTATCGTTTCTGAGCAACTATTTCGATTTTTGTAAACACACATATTTTACCCAAAACATCCTTTATTACGATGTAATGCTGCTTTAACATGTTTAAATGCAAATCCAGGGATCACATGTTCGATCCACAGTCATTGTGATTCATTTTGCGTTTATGCGTAGTACCGTTGTTTATTAGAATGCGCCGTGCGGCCCAGTACTTCCGGCTTCAGCATTCAAGGTTTTGTTGGGGTTACCTCACCCTTAGGCTAGGACTTTTAAGGCGGTCCATATATTCGCCTGATGCACCCGTTGTGGGACGCGTGGAGTATTTAATAGGAGTAGCTTTGCCATGTGCTATCCTGCCCCGTCCTGGTAGGTACACTGCCATATGGTCCGGGACTGCTTATTTGATTCACAGCTAACCCCCATATCTGAGGGCCGTTCCCCTATCCGCCACCTGAGGACCCGCTGGGTAGGGGATGGTCGCCCCACTACTGAATAGGAAGCAGCATGGTCCCAGCGATCCACAGTCAGATCAGACCCTAATAATAATACAAGTCTTTCAGATGAAACTATAAACCAAGGTTACATTTATCGGTGGCTACACACCGGACATGAGAACTACCAGGGATGCTTCTGGAATTGTAATGTCTTGTGCATCTTGTACTATCGGCCAAACCATGTGCCTTCTGTATCTTGCACTATCCTCCAAAACATAAAATGACTAATACACTTCTGGAGGTGTTGCCCCGATTAAGCTGGGGACCAGGGGGCGACAATAAATAAATTTATTACATGATTTTGCTTGTATTCGGTATAATACAGTATTCTCATAATTTCTTATATGTACACACATGTAATAACACCTGGAAGGATTCCGATTGTCTGGGAGAATAATCCTTATATATATGTATGCATATTTCTATTTGAATTGGTACACAATGTTAATGGTAAGATTAACCATGATTAAAAAGAAGTTTCGATACAATTATAAAATGCTGTTTAATTAAAACATAACGCTAATTTGCGTAGTGACGTCATAATAATTTAATGATGTCATGACACTATGCGCTGACACTTGGCACCAAAATGAAAGTAGCAAAATTATTTATTAAACAGAGCGCGCTATGGTAATGTGATATAAGGAATCTTACACTTGTGATGATTTCATACCATATTTTAAAACCAGATCACAGTACATTGTATCTTGGGGTTAAAGTCGCACTGAATAATGACAAAGCTTTTTAATTACAAGTATTTGACTTTCAAAAATATGTCATGCTCAATATATCTCGCTATTGCATTTCCTTCGATGAACGTATGTGCTCTGATTGTATACAGTTCCCAACTAATGATATGCAGCTGACATGCATAGTCGAAGTTAGTCTTGTGTCAGTGCTTTACATCGTGCATGTAAAAGAACCAGAGGAGACTCTGGAATGGGTCTCTATCTGTATCATTGCACTATCCTCCAAAAATCTAAAATGACTAATCTCTTCAGGAGGCGTCGCTCATATGGGCAACCGGTAGCGACGATAAATAAACGTAAAACACACAACTCAAAGTTACGGGCATGCGTATTTGCATTATTAGGCAACGTTTGTTGCGAGAAAAGGCGTGTCTTATAGTATACGCTGTTTACCTGTTCCGAGACACAGTAAGTTGCAAATCTGGACTAAAACATTTTAAATGCAAAGTGTGCTATATTTTTATTGAAAAGAATAATTAATATAAGTAAATATAAGTAATTGTTTGTTTGTTGAATCGCGGGTACCGTATATAGTTTGCATCGGGATATGAACTACATTGGCCGAGGATGCCTTCAGCCTCCACATACTTTAACCACGCCCTATATAGTTCATACCACGATGGAAACTATTAACCCACGATTCATTCTGTAAATAAAGCTGTCTTTTTCAGACAACAAATTTATTTATTGATGAATCAGCAATGGCGAAAAAAGAAAATACTTACGTATCATAGTTCACTTTGGGTGCCCTTTCAAGGAAAGATCGAAATATCGTCATGGCACGACTCTCAAAACACCAAACTGTCGGCCAGAATTTCTCATGGACTATCGGTACACGGTCTGTCAAAAACTTGCGAAATTGTTTATCTGAACATGCCAACACTGGTTTCTGAAACACAGAGAAGTGTGGCAACTGAGGGAGAAGTGTGGCAGCTCAGGGAGAAGTGTGGCAGCTGAGGGAGAAGTGTGTCAACTGAGGGAGAATTGTGACTGCTGAGGGAGACGTGTGGCAGCTCAGGGAGAAGTGTGGCAGTTCAGGGAGAAGTGAAACAGCTGAGGGAGAAGTGTGACTGCTGAGGGAGAAGTGTGGCAGCTCAGGGAGAAGTGTGGCAGTTCAGGGAGAAGTGACAGCTGAGGGAGAAGTGTGACAGCTCAGGGAGAAGTGTGGCTGCTCAGGGAGAAGTGTGATAGCTCAGGAGAAGTGGGCAGCTCAGGAGAGTGGTGGGAGAAGTGTAGTAGGGAGAAGGGAAGCAGGGAGAAGTGGGAGCTCAGGGAGAAGTGGCAGCTCAGGGAGAAGTGTGACAGCTCAGGGAGAAGTGTGGCAGCTCAGGGAGAAGTGTGACCGCTCAGGGAGAAGTGTGACAGCTCAGGGAGAAGTGTGGCAGCTCAGGGAGAAGTGTGACAGCTCAGGGAGAAGTGTGACAGCTCAGGGAGAAGATAAATGTGGCAGCTCAGGCAGAAGTGAGGAAGCTCAGGGAGAAGTGATGAAGCTCAGGGAGAAGTGAGGGAGCTCAAGGAGAAGTGAGGAAGCTCAAGGAGAAGTGAGGCAGCTCAATGAGAAGTGAGGCAGCTCAAGGAGAAGTGGGGCAGCTCAAGGGATGAGGCAGCTCAGGGGGAAGTGAGACACCTCAAGAGATGAGGCAGCTCAGGGGGAAGTGAGACAGCTCAGGGAGAGGTGAGGCAACTCAGAGGGGTGAGGTAGTTCAGGGAGAAATGTGGAAACTCGGGGAGAAGTGAGGCAGCTCAATGAGCTCAGGGAGAAGTGAGGCAGCTCAGGGAGAAGTGAGGCAGCTCAAGGAGAAGTGAGGAAGCTCAGGGAGAAGTGAGGCAGCTCAATGAGAAGTGAGGCAGCTCAAGGGGTGAGGTAGCTCAGGGAGAAGTGAGACAGCTAAGGGAGAAGTGAGACAGCTCAGGGAGAAGTGAGACAACTCAAGGAGAAGTGTGGCAGGTCAGGGAGAAGTGAGGAAGCTCAGTGAGAAGTGAGGCAACTCAGGGAGAAGTGAGGATGGTCAGGCAGAAGTGAGGAAGCTCAGGGAGAAGTGAGGAAGTTCAGGGAGAAGTGAGGAAGCTCAAGGAGAAGTGAGGCAGCTCAGTGGGTGAGGCAGCTCAGGCAGAAGTGAGGAAGCTCAAGGAGAAGTGAGGCAGCTCAAGGAGAAGTGAGGCAGCTCCTGAAGGCAGAAGTGAGGCAGCTCAGGCAGAAGTGAGGCAGCTCAGGGAGAAGTGAGGCAGCTCAAGGAGAAGTGAGGCAGCTCAAGGAGAAGTGAGGCAGCTCAGGCAGAAGTGAGGCAGCTCAGGGAGAAGTGAGGCAGCTCAAGGGAGAAGAGATGTGTGATAGCTCAGGGAGAAGTGAGACAGCTCAGTGAGAAGTGAGGCAGCTCAAGGAGAAGTGAGGAAGCTCAGGGAGAAGTGAGGAAGCTCAGGGAGAAGTGAGGCAGCTCAATGAGAAGTGAGGCAGCTCAAGGGTGAGGTAGCTCAGGGAGAAGTGAGACAGCTAAGGGAGAAGTGAGACAACTCAGGGAGAAGTGTGGCAGGTCAGGGAGAAGTGAGGAAGCTCAGTGAGAAGTGAGGCAACTCAGGGAGAAGTGAGACAACTCAGGGAGAAGTGTGGCAGGTCAGGGAGAAGTGAGGAAGCTCAGTGAGAAGTGAGGCAACTCAGGGAGAAGTGAGGCAGGTCAGGCAGAAGTGAGGCAACTCAGGCAGAAGTGAGGAAGGTCAGGGAGAAGTGAGGAAGTTCAGGGAGAAGTGAGGAAGCTCAAGGAGAAGTGAGGCAGCTCAGTGGGTGAGGAAGCTCAAGGAGAAGTGAGGCAGCTCAAGGAGAAGTGAGGCAGCTCCTGAAGGCAGAAGTGAGGCAGCTCAGGCAGAAGTGAGGCAGCTCAGGGAGAAGTGAGGCAGCTCAAGAAGTGAGGCAGCTCAAGGAGAAGTGAGGCAGCTCAGGCAGAAGTGAGGCAGCTCAGGGAGAAGTGAGGCAGCTCAAGGGAGAAGTATGGCAGCTCAGGGAGAAGTGAGGCAGTTCAGGGAGAAGAGATGTGTGATAGCTCAGGGAGAAGTGAGACAGCTCAGGGAGAAGTGTGGCAGCTCAGGGAGAAGTGTAGCAGGTCAAGGGATGAGGCAGCTCAGGGGGAAGTGAGACAGCTCAAGGAGAACTGACGAAGCTCATGGAGAAGTGGGGCAGCTCAAGGGATGAGGCAGCTCAGGGAGAGGTGAGACAGCCCAAGGAGAAGTGAGGCAGCGCAGGGAGAAGTGTGGCAGCTCAGGGAGAAGATAAGTGTGGCAGCGCAGGGAGAAGATAAGTGTGGCAGCACAGGGAGAAGTGTGGCAGCTCACGGAGAAGTGTGGCAGCTCAGGGAGAAGTGTGGCAGCTCAGGGAAAAGTGTGACAGCTCAGGGAAAAGTGTGGCAGCTCAGGGAGAAGTGTGGCAGGTCAGGGAGAAGTGGGGCAGCTCATGGAGAAGTGTGGCAGCTCAAGGGAGAAGTGAGGCAGCTCAGGGGGAAGTGAGACAGCTCAGGGAGAGGTGAGGCAACCCAGGGGGGTGAGGTAGCTCAGGGAGAAGTGAGGAAACTCAGGGAGAAGTGAGGAAGCTCAAGGAGAAGTGGAGCAGCTCAAGGGATGAGGCAGCTCAGGGGGGAGTGAGACAGCTCAGGGAGAAGTGAGGCAACTCAGAGGGGTGAGGTAGCTCAGGGAGAAGTGAGGCAGCTCAGGGAGAAGTGAGGCAGCTCAAGGAGAAGTGAGGCAGCTCAGGGAGAAGTGAGGCGGCTCAATGAGAAGTGAGGCAGCTCAATGAGAAGTGAGGCAGCTCAGGGAGAAGTGAGACAGCTCAGGGAGAAATGAGGCAGCTCAGGGAGAGGTGAGGAAACTCAGAGGGGTGAGGCAGCTCAGGGAGAAGTGAGACTACTCGGGGAGAAGTGAGGAAACTCAGGGAGAAGTGAGGCAGCTCAAGGAGCTCAGGGAGAATTGAGGCAGCTCAGGGAGAAGTGAGGAAGCTCAGGGAGAAGTGAGGCAGCTCAGGGAGAAGTGAGGCAGCTCAGGGAGAAATGAGGCAGCTCAGGGAGAAGTGAGGAAGCTGAGGGAGAAGTGAGGCAGCTCAAGTAGAAGTGAGGCAGCTCAAGGTGTGAGGAAGCTCAGGGGGGAGTGAGTCAGCTCAGGGAGAAGTGAGGCAGCTCAGGGAGAGGTGAGGAAACTCAGAGGGGTGAGGTAGCTCAGGGAGAAGTGAGGCAGCTCAGGGAGAAGTGAGGCAGCTCAATGAGAAGTGAGGCAGCTCAGGGAGAAGTGAGGCAGCTCAATGAGAAGTGAGGCAGCTCAGGGAGAAGTGAGACAGCTCAGGGAGAAGTGTGGCAGCTCAGGGAGAGGTGAGGAAACTCAGAGGGGTGAGGCAGCTCAGGGAGAAGTGAGGCTACTCGGGGAGAAGTGAGGAAACTCAGGGAGAAGTGAGGCAGCTCAAGGAGCTCAGGGAGAATTGAGGCAGCTCAGGGAGAAGTGAAGAAGCTCAGGGAGAAGTGAGGCAGCTCAGGGATAAGTGAGGAAGCTCAGGGAGAAATGAGGCAGCTCAGGGAGAAGTGAGGCAGCTGAGGGAGAAGTGAGGCAGCTCAAGTAGAAGTGAGGCAGCTCAAGGTGTGAGGAAGCTCAGGGGGGAGTGAGTCAGCTCAGAGAGAGGTGAGGCAACTCAGGGAGAAGTGAGGCAGCTCAGGGAGAAGTGAGGAGCTCAGGGGAAGTGAGAGATAGCTCAGGGAGAAGTGAGGCAACTCAGAGGGGTGAGGCAACTCAGAGGGGTGAGGCAACTCAGAGGAGTGAGGCAGCTCAGGGAGAAGTGAGGCAGCTCAGGCAGAAGTGAGGCAGCTCAGGGAGAAGTGAGGCAGCTCAAGGGAGAAGTATGGCAGCTCAGGGAGAAGTGAGGCAGTTCAGGGAGAAGAGATGTGTGATAGCTCAGGGAGAAGTGAGACAGCTCAGGGAGAAGTGTGGCAGCTCAGGGAGAAGTGTAGCAGGTCAAGGGATGAGGCAGCTCAGGGGGAAGTGAGACAGCTCAAGGAGAACTGACGAAGCTCATGGAGAAGTGGGGCAGCTCAAGGGATGAGGCAGCTCAGGGAGAGGTGAGACAGCCCAAGGAGAAGTGAGGCAGCGCAGGGAGAAGTGTGGCAGCTCAGGGAGAAGATAAGTGTGGCAGCGCAGGGAGAAGATAAGTGTGGCAGCACAGGGAGAAGTGTGGCAGCTCACGGAGAAGTGTGGCAGCTCAGGGAGAAGTGTGGCAGCTCAGGGAAAAGTGTGACAGCTCAGGGAAAAGTGTGGCAGCTCAGGGAGAAGTGTGGCAGGTCAGGGAGAAGTGGGGCAGCTCATGGAGAAGTGTGGCAGCTCAAGGGAGAAGTGAGGCAGCTCAGGGGGAAGTGAGACAGCTCAAGGAGAAGTGGGGCAGCTCAAGGGATGGGGCAGCTCAGGGGGAAGTGAGACAGCTCAGGGAGAGGTGAGGCAACCCAGGGGGGTGAGGTAGCTCAGGGAGAAGTGAGGAAACTCAGGGAGAAGTGAGGAAGCTCAAGGAGAAGTGGAGCAGCTCAAGGGATGAGGCAGCTCAGGGGGGAGTGAGACAGCTCAGGGAGAAGTGAGGCAACTCAGAGGGGTGAGGTAGCTCAGGGAGAAGTGAGGCAGCTCAAGGAGAAGTGAGGCAGCTCAGGGAGAAGTGAGGCGGCTCAATGAGAAGTGAGGCAGCTCAATGAGAAGTGAGGCAGCTCAGGGAGAAGTGAGACAGCTCAGGGAGAAATGAGGCAGCTCAGGGAGAGGTGAGGAAACTCAGAGGGGTGAGGCAGCTCAGGGAGAAGTGAGACTACTCGGGGAGAAGTGAGGAAACTCAGGGAGAAGTGAGGCAGCTCAAGGAGCTCAGGGAGAATTGAGGCAGCTCAGGGAGAAGTGAGGAAGCTCAGGGAGAAGTGAGGCAGCTCAGGGAGAAGTGAGGCAGCTCAGGGAGAAATGAGGCAGCTCAGGGAGAAGTGAGGAAGCTGAGGGAGAAGTGAGGCAGCTCAAGTAGAAGTGAGGCAGCTCAAGGTGTGAGGAAGCTCAGGGGGGAGTGAGTCAGCTCAGGGAGAAGTGAGGCAGTTCAGGGAGAGGTGAGGAAACTCAGAGGGGTGAGGTAGCTCAGGGAGAAGTGAGGCAGCTCAGGGAGAAGTGAGGCAGCTCAATGAGAAGTGAGGCAGCTCAGGGAGAAGTGAGGCAGCTCAATGAGAAGTGAGGCAGCTCAGGGAGAAGTGAGACAGCTCAGGGAGAAGTGTGGCAGCTCAGGGAGAGGTGAGGAAACTCAGAGGGGTGAGGCAGCTCAGGGAGAAGTGAGGCTACTCGGGGAGAAGTGAGGAAACTCAGGGAGAAGTGAGGCAGCTCAAGGAGCTCAGGGAGAATTGAGGCAGCTCAGGGAGAAGTGAGGCAGCTCAGGGATAAGTGAGGAAGCTCAGGGAGAAATGAGGCAGCTCAGGGAGAAGTGAGGAAGCTGAGGGAGAAGTGAGGCAGCTCAAGTAGAAGTGAGGCAGCTCAAGGTGTGAGGAAGCTCAGGGGGGAGTGAGTCAGCTCAGAGAGAGGTGAGGCAACTCAGGGAGAAGTGAGGCAGCTCAGGGAGAAGTGAGGAGCTCAGGGGAAGTGAGAGATAGCTCAGGGAGAAGTGAGGCAACTCAGAGGGGTGAGGCAACTCAGAGGGGTGAGGCAACTCAGAGGAGTGAGGCAGCTCAGGGAGAAGTGAGACAGCTCAGGGAGAAGTGAGGCAGCTCAGGGAGAAGTGAGACAGCTCAGGGAGAAGAAAAGTGTGACAGCTCAGGGAAAAGTGTGGCAGCTCAGGGAGAAGTGTGGCAGCTCAGGGAGAAGTGTGGCAGCTCAGGCAGAAGTGTGGCAGCTCAGGCAGAAGTGTGGCAGCTCAGGCAGAAGTGTGGCAGCTCAGGGAGAAGTGTGGCAGCTCAGGCAGAAGTGTGGCAGCTCAGGGAGAAGTGTGGCAGCTCAGGCAGAAGTGTGGCAGCTCAGGCAGAAGTGTGGCAGCTGAGACTTCTAGCATTAAACATGATGATGACATTCAATATTACAATCTATTTATGTAATAATTCTGGATCAATAGTTTATCAATAGCAGTATGGCTCTATAATGACTTGTCGTGGTTAAAGCAGATAATGTCAATGTTTTAGTCTAAACAAACTTGCACCATAAACTTGCAACAGAGATAATTGTGCACATGTAGAACACATGCATTATGATCTGACTCATATATGGAATTGAAATGTTGTCATAGTTATTCTTTTAAAATGTCTTTCATGGACAGATCCAAGAACAACAGTAATAGAACAAAGAATGAAGCAAGACAATAAAATGGAGAACAAAAATTGGTGGGGGGAACATAGGGGGGTAAAAATGTGGTGAGTCGTGGTGATGGATTCCATCTGGAATGAGGTCTCGAGAGTGATTAATATAAGTTATAAGAACTTGTTTCACAATCGAGTTAAATAAATTTGCATAAACTAATTAGTGCAAAATGACATGTTTAAATTCCACAGAATACAGCAGACGTATCAGTTTATTACTACACTGTTAATGTAAGTACTGTTATTACATTCGCCATTTTTTATCACATTATTTACATGTATGTGCTTCATTTAATAAATATGAAATATGATAGTACAGTGTGTTTTTATAATGTCACAGCTATAAACAGACAATGGCAACTTGGAAAATGATTTATTATGGGACAAATATATGATGGGTAATTATGCGTGTGATCTACAAGAAACATGTTGGGAAATATGGTCAATCACTTTGGCCAATGAAAGATAAAGAGTTTTCTTAGTGAAAGAACCTCCATCATACACAACTTTGAAACAGTGAAAGATGGCATTTTCACTGCCACTGGTTGTGTTTCGTACTCCTGCACAGTTAGGTGTACGTTTGTATTTAGCTACTTTCTGACTATCATGAATTTGTTTTGTCTGTAGCACAGGGATTCGGCACGTTTGGGGGTACTAGTATATATATTTAAGTACAGGGATTCTACTCTGTGGGATGTCAGATTTCGCATCGATCAGTAAAATGGCCCTATCTGAAACAATGTTGTACAAATCAGTCCAAATACAACGCCTATCCCGAGTCTTTATATTGTTCTACAAATAAAACACAACTTTAAGCTGCATGCATGTATACTTTGCAAACAATTGCCACATACATTGGCCATAGCATGATTATTCTTCCTATATAAAAACAACATCTTGTTACATTCTAATAATCCAATCAGAACGCTCGTTTCAACGCGAATTGCGCCGCTATAGAAATTTTCAAAACAAATTGAAATTGCTACGAAATCTCTTTTTGACGTACATTATTGCCGAATAAACCTACACGTTAGTGTAAACACATTTTATTGATAATGTTATTCACAGTTAAAACTCTCCCGTCGAAGATTTTTTTTTGTTGCTGACAGAACCCGTGTCCTAGTATGGAAATGTGACCTGCTATGGCCAATGTATGTGGCAATTGTTTGCAAAGTATACATGCATGCAGCTTAAAGTTGTGTTTTATTTGAAGAACAATATAAAGACTCGGGATAGGCGTTGTATTTGGACAGATTTGTACAACATTGTTTCAGATAGGGCCATTTTACTGATCGATGCGAAATCTGACATCCCACAGAGTAGAATCCCTGTACTTAAATATATATACTAGTACCCCCAAACGTGCCGAATCCCTGTGGTCTGTAGTTGTTAATTTTGACAGCAAACAGAAACTAACTTGAAAATTATACAGGAACTATTTCTTATTACAGACGTTCACACTAATAGAAGTGGTTGTGCGATGGTGTCACGTAGTGCATGAGGCTTCCAGACAGGGCAGTTAAAAGGAATATAATTTGAAAACAAATATTATATTAGCCAAAATCATAAAAGAAAAAGATTTGTGTTTATTAGTGTAAGATAGGATTTTATTTATCTCGTGATCAACGTATTTCCACTCGTGGCGTTACAAATTTTGGTGATCACTCGATGAAATAAAATCCTACATGTATCTATCTATCTTCCTCTAATGTCAAACCCCTCGCAGGGATGTAGACATGTTGCGCGTCAAAAACGCAAAGTTAAAAGTATGAGTAGCTAAGCATAAATATAAGAAAGTAATGAAAAATAAGTTGGGTTAAGAGTTTAAAAGCAATTGGGCAGAGCAACTAGGGGCTGGCATGATCAATTACACTAATAAACACAAAATCATCTATATCCGTTATGTCAAACTTCGGTTAAGTATTGTTTTCAGTCCGACGGAATTCGACATAACGGATGTAGACTGTAGTAATATTGTATCACGGCTACAAATTGCTTATTTACAGCAAACATTACTTATTATATGACCATCAGCACCGTAGCCAGAGGCAAATTTCAACCGAGGCAATCTAGGGGGGTCCGGGGGCATGTTCCCCCTTACAATTGTTGGGGTATAGAAGATATTTCCTACGTTTTCTGATTTAATGAGTTTAGACGAATAATTATGTACTGAACTTTCAGCTCTCTAGCAGTCAACATTAATTTTATAGAGCAAAGGGATATTTTTGGCATTTTATTTTTTTGGCTTTGGAAATTTTAACCGAGGCAACTGCCTTGGCGTTCCTCAGTATGGCTATGGGCCTGACATGTCTTGTGCCTTCAAGCCTTGTGCCTGTGTCTTTAGCTATTGCAACAGTCAGTCATTACAATTGCTCAATATGAAAAACAATCAACAACTGATCAACTGGTGGCAAGTGGACAATGGGAATTAGGGACATAACGGACCACGGACATAACAGACCAGACAGAACGGACCACTTCATGGGACAGAACGGACCATGTGTTTGGACAGAACGGACCATGTCTCAGAGCATTCCTAGTTGTATTATGAACGCCTTACCAATCTATTAATCCAAATTATAATTGCAAGATCTTTGTAGAAAAATAAAAAAGGCAAAATTAGACCTTTTCTCTTTAAATTAAAATACACACTGTCAGAGATTATGTACCATCATGTTTTTCACATCCAATTAATGTGCATGATTGCCAATATTAAAGAGTGTCATTGACCATATGTAAGTGTGTAGCATTGTACATTTTCATGTAAGTATTATTTGCATTATTCCGTAACATTTCATTGATGAATTTCACTAGCTCCTTAAAATCTTACAATATATTTGTAAAATGAACGTGGTACGTAATGGCTTGTTTTATTTCTAGTTACAAGAGGGAAAGAACGGACCATGTATTAAATTTTAAATGACATAAGAAATGATGCCGTTTTACATATTTTCGAATATCTTCATTATTAGTTTCGTTAATTATGACATGCATCTATTAATGTAATGCATCGTTAATAAATGAAATCACATGCTATTATTACAAGCATATGGCGTAGGTTTTAGCCCTCAAATGATCTTTAAACAGGTTTCAATTATTTACGTTATAATTGCTACATTGTACATAGTTAACAAAAGTAATGATGATAATATTTATAAATAATATGTAAAACAACATGCTTTCTTCAGTAAATAGACATTTAAATACATGGTCCGTTCTATCCCATGAAGGTCAGACGGTGTTATTGATATGGTGGTCTGGGATTGGTGGGAAAAGTGTAGGGAAGCCCTTAAGAGTTATTGATACATGAACTGATTAGCTGAGTAGGTATTGTCACAAATATTGAAAATGACTTCTAAATATTAAAATACAATATATGAGCTGCATTTTGGAATATTTAAAAATATTTGCAGACTATTTGGTGACAAATAAACATCATATTATAAATGCAGGTGTCAGTGCAACATGCACCACCAAATTACCTTCAGAGTAGGGGGTGGGTGCCTTTAGTGGGAAATAAAAAAAACCGCAATTGGTCAACCCCATTGAAATTTGACATTTTCCTGTGGCTCAAAGGCCATTCTGTTGAAAATTACTCTCTTTTGTGCCAAACTATTTTTGGGGAAAATCTAATGGCACTGTATGTTATAATGGTGGCCTATGGAAATTGCAATAGCGGTGTCTGACCGTATGTCCATGGTCCGTTATGTCCGTACTCCGACAATGGTACTTACAGTACAAAATCAATCTATCACTTTTGTGCATGGTCAGGTTAATGCAATTTTGATACATGTAAAAAAAATCATTGTTTATTTTATAGCACGTGATTCCATAAATGAAAATTCAAATTGACCTTGGCAGTCTGCAGCGTAATCAAGTTCTGCTTATTTAAATTAAGTGATTAATGCATTACCTTGACGACATATGCCAGATAGTACACCATATATCCGATAAAAAACACCAGCAGAACAAATGTTGCAGGATATTCACGGATATAATTCAGTACGTCCATTTTTGACAGTCTAGTGATGCTGATCGTTACATTTCTCGACTCTAAAAAGTATATCGGACGGTCCCATTATGTTAACGGGAACAAGATCAGTAGTATGGCATTACAATCTGGGTGGAACAAATACAAATGGTGGTACAGTAATACCATACAGCAATGAAACAAAACATGTTCAAAAGAATAAAGACATTCATATTATTTTCTGCATAAATTATATATATTTTTAAACAATATTTCATGTTGACACACTTTCTCCACCCAATTATGAAAATGAGATGTCCGGAAGTAAATAGATACTTATAAACGGGTTCTCATAATTAGGGTCTGTCTAAAATGCGGACGCGTTAAGCGGGCGCTATATATAGAGAGAGAAAACGCGGACGCTGTGTAATATATAGGGGAAACGCGGGCGCTATAGGTATTACTTGATAAAGGTGTTAGATAAGGTGTGCGATTAAACGAACTTATAATCGCCGTGTTTTTAGTGTGGCTGGTGTCTTTTGTTTCATTCAATATGTTATTTTCTTATAAATTATATAATATTTCGTCTTTTTTTAAAAAAAAGTATGCGTTTCTTTGTCCCGTTCTGTTATTATTTTCGTTATTGATTTATTTAGCAATTTAAAATTTCCGGTACATCTGGAAGAAAAGTTTACGTTCTATGATCATTATGATACTAACACTTGAAATACCATACAAGAATTTGAAACTTTTCTTCCGGATGTACCGGAAATGATGTGCCTTATTAACTTTAATGAAACCAAAACACTCCAAATGTCAATAATAATGTTTTAATTTTAAGTTTATAGAGTAATAATTAGATCATGCTCGTAATCATTTTAAAAGTAACTCACTAGGAGTACTGTTTCGTGTATGCTTTCCAGTGAATTATAGAGTTTTCTCAGTGAACGAATGGTGAATATCGTAGTTATTGTAGCGACCTATGTCCGCTGTTGTCTAACTAATTTATTAATTCTAAATTACTGCACAGTATTTCCTTTAAAGAACTGCACATGATTGAATAGCATTGAGAATGACGGCAAGGTATACATCACTGAAATATCATGCTATAAATATTGACATGTGGCTACCGTAGTCCAGTGGCAGAACGTTGTTGGATCTCGAATTGAATAGTCCTGGGTTCGATACTCGATTAGTGAATTGTCCTTAAAAGTTTATAATAGTAGTGGTTAACTGCTAATCCTGCCCAGGATAATATGTCTAGGCCCGTCGCAAATGTTTTGACATAAATGGAATATATATAGAGTTCAAACCTCTCACGGGGATGTAGTCATATTCCTTCTATAATGTCTATCTCGGTGCATTGTTAAGTTAATGCAATCTTAGACTATATGCAATCTTAGACTATCAAATATGTAACTCTCTACCGAATGAACTAACCATGCTAAGTGGTGTGACATAGATGGAACATAAGACATTCCATACCCATTAAATTTGAATTCTTCTACGAATGTCCAGGGATAGAGAACACGATAACATTGATCTCTGTAAACATGTATATATTCTCCTCGCTGAACGCTCGACCCACTCAGCTAGCCGGACCGCCTGGTAATGTAGTGCTACTATATAAATAATAGAGTAGGACCCGGGCCTGAACGTAACATATAACATGACAGCAATGGGGGGGGGGGTATTCTGGGGATTTTATGTCCTTTTTGTGTTTATTACATTCTTTGGTGTAGTACAATTTGCAAATGTGATACAGTCCATATTTTCAAAATGGCGTCAGGTGCACTTTTCGGAAATGCGAGCGGTCGCTCTCAAAGCAAGAATTTGGTTGAATTTCGTGCTGGTAAGATGTATATGAAAGGAAAAATGGTGCATCCCGACAAGAGGAAAGGCTTGGTATACGTTTATCAGTCGGACGATTCTTTGATGCATTTCTGTTGGAAGGACAGGACAAGCGGAAGCGTTGACGATGTAAGATTTTTTGCAAATTGCATAGTCATTATGTTGCCGTCCGTGATCTAGTGGTAGCGAGTCTGATTAAGAATACTCGGTCATGACACGATTGCAGTGTCCCTTGGAAAGCCGCCTCGCACACGTTGCTTTGGCCTTAGTATATTTGTTTCTCATATTGTCTATGTGCCCTAGTGCAAATCATTAGCAGTGTTCACAGGCACCAGACACACAAAAAAAAAATATTTTTGGCCTATGGTCATATAGTAAGTAATATATAATAAAGGCAACCAACGAAATTGAAACATGCATGCAGAAACATCGACGAGAAACTAGGTAAAAACGACCAGATCACTGATTTGCCCTCGTGGTCCCGACCGGAAGACCTTATTCTATCAACAAATACTTTTTATTTCATGGAGATCGGTCAGATAACACCAGAATGGCACATTGTTTCATCGTGAACAGCAGGGCATGAAATGTTGTCGTTTTGGCTGGGTGTTCGGTTTTTGATTTGGCGGAATGTTTTCTCGACGTTTTACCCAGTGTAATACTCATAACATCTAAAAATCACTCATACTTCGTTAAATGGAATCTTTCTCTCGCGAATCATGTTGTTTGCAGCCTCGGCGTGCAGATCCAACAGCAATACAGGAATCAAATACAAAACAAAAGTAAAATTCAATAATTGTTCCATTTTGGATAAGATCCGCGGTGAATATACAGCGGCATTTCATTGGCTGCTGTTTATATATGTATTTACATGTTTCATTTTTGACCAATGAGAAAAAAGCATTCATTCACATCGTATGTTGCCAAAAACCGATCGCCCAGCCAAAACGACAACTTTTCGTTTCCTGCCGTTCCCGATGAAACAATGCGCCGTTCAGGTGTTATTTGATCGATCTCGATGAAATAAAAAGTATTTGTTGATAGAAAAAGGTCTTCCGGTCGGGACCACGAGGGCAAATCAATGATCTGGTCGTTTTTACCTAGTTTCTCGTCGATGTTTCTGCATGCATGTTTCAATTTCGTTGGTTGCCTTTATTATATATTACTTACTATATGACCATAGGCCAAAAATAAAAAAAAAAATTGTGTCTGGTGCCTGTGGCAGTGTTTAGACTATCCCGGTGTTACTGGTTTCCGACAATGTAGTACATAACGGACTCCTATAGGTTTAGAATTGTCATACACTGCAAACAATTTTATGTCACCAAATAAACAATATTTTACCATTCATTCACGAAAATCTCGAAGAAAACCGAAATGTTTACTTTTTCGAGAAAAGTTGACAAAATAGCGGTACCTCATTCGAATTATGGTCATTTCGGACCATGGTCATTTTGGCCCATATTCGTGGGCCTAACCAATGTCATTTCGGCCCATATGTCTGGTCATTTCGGCCCACCTCCAGGCCCATATGTCTGGTCATTTCGGCCCACCTCCATAGTCATTTCGGCACACCTCCATGGTCATTTCGGCACATCTCTATGTAGAATGGTCATTTCGGCCCATATGTCTGGTCATTTCGGCCCACCTCCATGGTCATGTCGGCACATCTCTATGTAGAATGGTCATTTCGGCCCATATGTCTGGTCATTTCGGCCCACCTCTATGGTCATTTCGGCCCATGTTTATGTCTACGTGGGCCGAAATGACCAGCTACATTGGCATTTTGGCAGGTATTTTCTCTGGTGCTGGCGCAACTTCCCTTTGACCAGCTTAACTTGAGTTGGTATCATGTTGGCCTCTTCGTATATGATGAGATAGATTGTCAACTACAAATATTGTGATTATACTAGCCAAACAAACTGTGTTATCTTAGTACACTTTTTGGACATGTTTGACGAAATAAACATACATGTATTACTGGGCCGAAATTACCAGACTTAATATTATTGATGGGCCGAAATTACCAAGAAGTGACTAGGTGGGCCGAAATGACCATGCAGATGGGCCGAAATTACCAGGCATGTGGGCCGAAATTACCACAAAAATATGGGCCGAAATGACCATGGTCCGAAATGACCATACACCCCTCATTCTCAGTAATCCGGAATGACATCACATGTTTTCGCCTAACTGTGGAAATTGCCAACAGCGCAAACATTAGTATGTAAGCAACAGTTCTTTTTTAACAAAACAATATAACTAAGGAAGACTTACTTTAATAACAGGCTTAATTTATCATTTTCACTCAAAATTCATTTGGACAGCATTTTGTCTATATGGTTGTTGGGTGTTTCGTCAAACTACAAATTTGTCAAATTTACTATTGTGTATAAAACAGGTAGTCGTTTCGTCAATACAGGTAGGTAAGGTACTGAACTGGCAGGTATGGCTAAAATTGCTTTGGCTATTAATATTATAGCCAGTCTAGGATATTGAAACTCATTTTCTCTCCACCATCCAAGTAATGTAAGGCTACTGTCTGTATCCTTTCTGTCTGACGACATATACATTGATAGTTCAGCCTAAACTAGGTTTTGTATGTTTATCTGAGATTCACCAGTCACACAGAGATAGATAGATAGATGATCTTCAAGCCATTTAATGGCATCAGAACATGTAATTTTCGCCTTACAAACCACTGTTTCATCATTATTATCTTCGTTTAGATTGACTGCCTTTACTAAATTGTTATTTGGATCAGTGGCTTCTTTCGTATTCATAGCCAAGTCAGGCAAGGCTGGCAAACTAGGTTCAGCCAACTCAGTTTCACGATTTTGCTCTCTGTTCACTTACCTTGGATAAGTGACTTAGTCAATTGCGTTGGCCTTTTGCTTCAGGAGAACTATAGCTCTTTCCCTTTCTTCCGCCAAGAATGGAAGAGATTTAGTGTCAGGATTTAGAAGAGCTGCCATTAAAGGAATTTCTTCCGTCACAGTAGACTGTACGCTTATTCATCTCATTCAACATTGTCGCTTTCATAGCTTTATTGACAGGTGAATCATTTTCAGAGTAATCAATATTCACCATGAGCTTCTTGGTCACAGCGCATACATTTTGAATTGTTGGTGCATTTTGTGCACACATGATTACAGTGGATTTTTCGAAAGGATCCAGCAGCCTTACAACATCCTGTGCTGTGCTGATCTCTTCAAAGTTGTAGGTGTTTGCTTTGATTGTATTTGTAGCCGATTTTGAAAGGCACATTTCATCACTTGCAACAGTTACAATGATGGGCATCTGTTCAGCCAGTCGGCTTAACATGGCCAAGGTGCTATTCCACCTGGTCGGACAATCTATTACCAGTTTATGGCTTATCTTACTCGGTACAAGAAGCTTCTGCTTTGCTATCAGTAAATCTGTAGCTGAGGACGACTTGTGAAAAAACGCCACAAGATGTCTCCCCTTTTTCAATAAGCTAGAAATGTCTGGTGTTTCTAGAGCCTTCTTCACTACCAAGTTAATACGATACCCAAAACAGCCAAATCTGGTTATACCCAACATTCGTATGGCCTTCTGTTCATTTGCTGCGTTGTCTGTAGTGCACAGTATTAGGCAGAGAGCCGTCGGGCCGTCTTTTCGACGGCCTATCACCTAATAAGACGGTCAATTATATTGGCGACGGCCAGTTAAAAAAATGGCTGATAACAGTTTGTTTTTGTGTGTGTTTTTTTCTCACTTTCTCCGAGACCTCACTAGGTTTGTTAACATATATATGCAGCTGTAAAACAATGACAAGAACTGGACCCTATAATAGGCTAATATTGTTCGCAATTCCTTTTTGGAGAGGCTTTCCCAGTTTCTGCCGCATTTCGATCACGTCAGTTCGCCGTTTTCACATCGAGTCCGTGCGGCAATTTCCGTCATCATTCGGGTCCCGCTCTGGGGCTGGACTTTTTTTAGACTCCCATTTTGATATTTCTGCCTAATACTATGCTGTAGTGATGGCAGTTGGGGGCGATAACTTCCAATCATTCATCTATAGTGTCTTGCAAATTTGCAGCTATGTTTTCGCCAGTGCGTTGGCCCTCAACTTTCTTGGTTTGCAAAACAGCACTCTTTAATTCCCATTTGTCTGTGACCACATGACATGTTACAGTATCATAGCTCTGGGTCATGGGTCATGTTGCTTGTCCAGCCATCATGTGTTAAACTTATTGGTGCTGATCTGGTATCCTTTGATATCTTGCTCCTTATTTCCTTCGACTTTGCCTCAAGAGATGTAATCATTGACCGTTTGCTTGGAATCTTGTACCTTAAAATAAGACAACAGTTTATATACTGTAAATTGTAATTATAGAATATAACATACAAGCCGATTTGGGTATGTTTTTACATGTAAAACTGTAAACTGCACACAAGGGAGATAATGAACACCTCACAGGAGAAGACGGCGCAGTTGTTCCATTTCCCAAGACCAATAGATACTAGATTTTTTATATGTGATCTTATCTCCGGGATCTGTACATACGGCCAAATTTGGTTAATATGTCTTCATAGTAACGCTAGTTTAGTTTATACAAATTTGTTTAAGCTCGATTGCGAAACAAGTTCTTACAACTATATTCAATTATTATTAATCACTATCCTATCGAGAACTCATTCCTGATGGAATCCATCACCACGAGGGAGAGAGGAGAGGAGGAAATGTGGAATTTAAATGTCTTGCCTAAGGCACAATCGTCACGCAGGCCTACATTCAATGTGCAATTTTTCTGATGATGAAGAAAGATACTGGCAAGTCGTTTTGTGCGACACAAATATAGTGCTCTAACTGCTAAGTCTTAAATTTGTGTCTGGTTCTGCATATAATTTATATTCCCAGATGACATAGAATTCAAACATGTGCACAAGTATTTTATGCATTACAGGATCTAATCATATTCCCAGATGATATAGAATTCAAACATGTTAAGCAGTGTACCACTGGAAGAGTGTATGTCCTCAAGTTTAAATCTTCTACAAGGAAGTTTTTCTTCTGGATGCAGGTTAGTCCATGTCATGTGACTCGCAATTATCATGTGACTTTTGCTTTTTTATTAGAAAAACACATTAACCCATTTCATTCTGGATACATTTAAAGACTTTTGCAAACAACATAGATCCAGATCAGCCGCAGCGTGACGCTGCGTTCTGATCAGGATCTATGTTGTTTGCTACATATCCAAGGTTGTGAGCAATATCATCTGAATAGCAAACAGCATAGAGCCTGCTCAGACGGCACGTTCCGTGGCAGCTGATCTGGTTCTATGTTCTTTGCAAATACTGTTTGAACGGTATCCAGAATGAAATGGGTTAATGAATTGACGCCTGCTACAGTTATTTGAATTATTAATAGCCTGTATTTTACTCAACATCAAAAGAGTTACGCTGCTGGTCAAGGGTTGTATAGAAAGTGGCCGCTTGAAACAGGTTGCTGCTTAATACATTCAACCCCAAGTAACTGACATGGACTGGTGTATAATATTAACCCATTCAACCCCAAGTAACTGACATGGACTGGTGCGTGATATTTTCAGACCAATAAATTAATAAGAAAATTACCTTTGGACCAGTTCATTTATCAAAATGGGTAATTTTATCTAAAAATAGTAATAATTAGTACTGGCAAAAAAGTGCAGATCCTGATGAGACGGCTCGTTACGAGCCGGCTCATCTGGATCTACACTTTTCATAAGCCTATTTAGAGGCCTGTGGGGTTGAAAGGGTTAATACATTTTAGATGTGAAAAATATAATAATAAAGTACCAGTTTGGATTTGTACGGATAGAGGCTGGCTGTTTAATACAGGTTAATAGAGGTGAGCAGTAACACAGACTGGACTATAATATTATATACAATCTCAGGAACCAAAGTAACACAGACTGGACTATAATATTATATGTACACGACTGACTATAATTTATATCAATCTCAGGAACCAAGTAACACAGACTGGACTATAATATACAATCTCAGGAACCAAAGTAACACAGACTGGACTATAATATTATATACAATCTCAGGAACCAAAGTAACACAGACTGGACTATAATATTATATACAATCTCAGGAACCAAAGTAACACAGACTGGACTATAATATTATATACAATCTCAGGAACCTAAGTAACACAGACTGGACTATAATATTATATACAATCTCAGGAACCTAAGTAACACAGACTGGACTATAATATTATATACAATCTCAGGAACCAAAGTAACACAGACTGGACTATAATATTATATACAATCTCAGGAACCAAAGTAACACAGACTGGACTATAATATTATATACAATCTCAGGAACCAAAGTAACACAGACTGGACTATAATATTATATACAATCTCAGGAACCAAAGTAACACAGACTGGACTATAATATTATATACAATCTCAGGAACCTAAGTAACACAGACTGGACTATAATATTATATACAATCTCAGGAACCAAAGTAACACAGACTGGACTATAATATTATATACAATCTCGGAACCAGTAACCAGACTGGACTATAATATATACAATCTCAGGAACCAAAGTAACACAGACTGGACTATAATATTATATACAATCTCAGGAACCAAAGTAACACAGACTGGACTATAATATTATATACAATCTCAGGAACCTAAGTAACACAGACTGGACTATAATATTATATACAATCTCAGGAACCAAAGTAACACAGACTGGACTATAATATTATATACAATCTCAGGAACCAAAGTAACACAGACTGGACTATAATATTATATACAATCTCAGGAACCTAAGTAACACAGACTGGACTATAATATACAATCTCAGGAACCAAAGTAACACAGACTGGACTATAATATTATATACAATCTCAGGAACCTAAGTAACACAGACTGGACTATAATATTATATACAATCTCAGGAACCAAAGTAACACAGACTGGACTATAATATTATATACAATCTCAGGAACCTAAGTAACACAGACTGGACTATAATATTATATACAATCTCAGGAACCTAAGTAACACAGACTGGACTATAATATTATATACAATCTCGGGAACCTAAGTAACACAGACTGGACTATAATATTATATACAATCTCGGGAACCAAAGTAACACAGACTGGACTATAATATTATATACAATCTCAGGAACCAAAGTAACACAGACTGGACTATAATATTATATACAATCTCAGGAACCTAAGTAACACAGACTGGACTATAATATTATATACAATCTCAGGAACCTAAGTAACACAGACTGGACTATAATGTTATATACAATCTCAGGAACCAAAGTAACACAGACTGGACTATAATATTATATACAATCTCAGGAACCAAAGTAACACAGACTGGACTATAATATTATATACAATCTCAGGAACCTAAGTAACACAGACTGGACTATAATGTTATATACAATCTCAGGAACCAAAGTAACACAGACTGGACTATAATATTATATACAATCTCAGGAACCAAAGTAACACAGACTGGACTATAATGTTATATACAATCTCAGGAACCTAAGTAACACAGACTGGACTATAATATTATATACAATCTCAGGAACCAAGTAACACAGACTGACTATAATATTATATACAATCTCAGGAACCAAAGTAACACAGACTGGACTATAATATTATATACAATCTCAGGAACCTAAGTAACACAGACTGGACTATAATATTATATACAATCTCAGGAACCAAAGTAACACAGACTGACTATAATTTATATACAATCTCAGGAACCAAGTGTGGTTTCACAGACTGGACTATAATGTTATATACAATCTCAGGAACCAAAGTAACACAGACTGGACTATAATATTATATACAATCTCAGGAACCAAAGTAACACAGACTGGACTATAATATTATATACAATCTCGGGAACCTAAGTAACACAGACTGGACTATAATGTTATATACAATCTCAGGAACCAAAGTAACACAGACTGGACTATAATGTTATATACAATCTCAGGAACCAAAGTAACACAGACTGGACTATAATATTATATACAATCTCGGGAACCTAAGTAACACAGACTGGACTATAATGTTATATACAATCTCAGGAACCTAAGTAACACAGACTGGACTATAATATTATATACAATCTCAGGAACCTAAGACGGATAAAGATGAAGATAACAGCAAAAAGGTCAATGAGTTCTTGAACAATCCTCCTACGCCAGGATCCAGTAGGGGAGGTGGGGGTAGCGGTTCTCTGCCCACTGATCTTGCCAACTTAGCCGGCGACTCCGATTTGCAGAGCATTCTGGGAGGAATGAGTCAGCAACAACTTATGCAGCTTCTAGGTATTTATTCCAGTGTTACATTTACTGAAGTTAATAACGTTATTGATGATTGTGGAAATTTGTATGCATTTTAAGAGTGTTGTCGTGGTTTCGGTTGTTGCCATCAAATCCCTTGCCCACTTTAGATTCGAATCCCACTGGAGGTGTCGAATCATGTCCGTAAGCTGTCCAGCTGGCAGGTCTGTGGTTCTACCTGTATGCACGGACGTGCCTGAAATACTATTTGGTGGGGCACTGGTGGTCTATGTGCAGCACATTAGTGCAAGTTAATGCATATAGGGACTTACATCAATTATGGCATGGTCAATTTTATTTTTTACCTTACCGATATATTTATACTCCACAAAATAACCAATCACTTACATTTATTACTTCTTTTGCAGGTGGTATGAATATGGGAGGCCCTGGTGGAGGTCTGTCTGCATTGATGGGACGACCTGGTAGCGCGCAGTCTACTGCATCAGAACCGTAAGTAATCTAATAATAATATGGGAGGCCCTGGTGGTGGTCTGTCTGCATTGGTGGGACGACCTGGTAGTGCGCAGTCTACTGCATCAGAACCGTAAGTAATCTAATAATAATATGGGAGGCCCTGGTGGTGGTCTGTCTGCATTGGTGGGACGCCCTGGTAGCGAGCAGTCTACTGCATCAGAACAGAGTAATACTAGTATTGGAGGCCCTGGTGGTGGTCTGTCTGCATTGATGGGATGCCCTGGTAGCGCGCAGTCTACTGCATCAGAACAGAGTAATACTAGTATTGGAGGCCCTGGTGGTGGTCTGTCTGCATTGATGGGACGCCCTGGTAGCGAGCAGTCTACTGCATCAGAACAGAGTAATACTAGTATTGGAGGCCCTGGTGGTGGTCTGTCTGCATTGATGGGACGCCCTGGTAGCGCGCAGTCTACTGCATCAGAACAGAGTAATACTAGTATTGGAGGCCCTGGTGGTGGTCTGTCTGCATTGATGGGACGCCCTGGTAGTGCACCATCTACCGGCTCCCAACTAATCTATTCTAGTAAATGTTAAGTGGACTTAAATTATGCAAAAGTTCCTGAAAATAATAAACTATATTTCCTGAAAATCTGTATTAAACTGTAGCACGATGTCGGCGAAATAGTCGCGCTAGGGACCCCGACTTCACCCTCTAGAAGCCCCAATTCTCCCTAAAAAAATACAATTTTCACACAAAATTTAGGCCACTGTAAAGCATTCCTATTATTCAAATGTATTTAATGGTCATACTGTGCATTTTAACCATATTTTGTTGAAATTTATTAAATAACACAATTTAAGGATGTGATCACGTGCTTTCTCACTTCTCCCAAACATTCTGACCTAGAATGAACCCTGACCTAGAATGAACCCTGAGTCGATGTAGGCGAAATGAGCAGATATCAGGACGATTTGAAAGTCCTACTTTCCATGAAAAATAAGACACATTTTTTATCTGCTCATGTTAATATAAACACCGTTTTGTTATACCAGACCGTTGCGGGTGCAGTCTTCACCAGGAACAAGGGGTGGTTCCACGGAGAGCCCTTCCCAGCCGCGCCCTGTAACAGCAGCGGCCCTCCCATCCCAGAATACCACGACGACGTCTGTAACGCCAGGAAGCACGACTACAACGTCGGCTGGTCAGGGTGCCGGCAGCAACAAACCAGCCATACAGCTGAGTGACTTACAGAATATCCTGTCTAATATGACCAGTAAGTGGTTTACATGTGCACAAGTATTGTGTCATTACATGAATGTAAAGTCAGTCCCACCTGCCCGTGGACAGCATTTTGGAAGTCGATATCCAAATCATGGAGTCTCCGTGTTGTAATAGATATACATTGCCTGCCTGTAACCGAGAGGTTGAACGTCGTCAGAACCATGATCGTTGTGTCCATAGGCAAGACAATTAAATCCACATGTCCACCTCTCTCTCCCTCATGGCGATCTCAAAGAGATTAATTTAATGTTGTAAAAACTTGTTCCGCAATCAAGTAAAATGGTATACACCAAGTAAAATTAATTCTCTTATCATGATCTGATAATCGGTAAATTCCATAATAGGATATTCACTGTTTTTTCCACTGATCTCTTTTTGAGATCTCAATTTGTTATTTTATTATATTTCCGGTGTCATATAGTCACTTTTCCATGCCATAGAGTAACGACCCCCCTATGTTTATACTGTAAAAGTGAGGGGGTCACTTTCTTTTCCATGCCATAGAGTAACGACCCCCCTATGTTTATACTGTAAAAGTGAGGGGGTCACTTTCTTTTCCATGCCATAGAGTAACGACCCCCCTATGTTTATACTGTAAAAGTGAGTGGGTCACTTTTCCATGCCATAGAGTAACAACCCCCCTATGTTTATACTGTAAAAGTGAGGGGTCACTTTTCCATGCCATAGAGTAACGACCCCCCTATGTTTACACTGTACGAGTCAACGGTTTCCATGCCATAGAGTAACGACCCCCCTATGTTTACACTGTACAAGTCAACGGTTTTCATGCCATAGAATAACGACCCCCTATGTTTACACTGTACGAGTCAACGGTTTCCATGCCATAGAGTAACGACCCCCCTATGTTTACACTGTACGAGTCAACGGTTTCCATGCCATAGAGTAACAACCCCCCTATGTTTACACTGTACAAGTCAACGGTTTCCATGCCATAGAGTAACGACCCCCCTATGTTTACACTGTACAAGTCAACGGTTTCCATGCCATTGAATATGTTAACTATATGAGTGGGGGGAGGGGTCATCTTTGCTGGCCATAGAATAATGTTAACTATATGAGATGTTGCGGGTCACCTTTACATGCCATAGAATAATGACCCCCTTATGTTTACACTGTACGAGTGAGGGGGGGGTCACTTTTCCATGCCGTAGAATATTGCCCCCCCCATATGTAAATTTATGAGTGAGGGGGGTCACAATTCCTGGCCATAGAATAATGTTAACTATATGAGATATGGCGGGTCACCTTTACATGCCATAGAATAATGACCCCCCCCCCCCATAAATTATATGAATGAGGGGGTCGCTTTTCCATGCCATAGAATAATGACCACCCTGTATGTAAACAATATGAGCAGGGGGGGGGGTCACTTTTCTATGCCATAGAATAATGACAACCCCTATGTTTGCACAGTACGAGCGAGGGTGGTCATTTTTCCATGCCATAGCATAATGTTGTCTGTCCTCGTAGCAATAATAAAATATTGCCTATTATGAATGATATAAAACATGTAAACAGAGTATTGGGAACACAAGAAGTGTCACAGTTGATTGCAGTGTTTTACGTTTATTTATCCTCGTTACTGGCTCCCCATATGAGCGACGCCTCCTGTAGAGATCAATAATTATAGATTTTTGGAGGATTGTGCAATGATACAGACCCATTCCAGAGTCTCCTCTGGTTCTTTTACTGGCACGGTGTAACGCACCAACACGAGTCCTCGGTTTAAAGTCCCATCTGACATACTGTTAATTTTATTATGGTCAGACAGGGGATCAAACCTGCGATCCCTGGATTACCAGTCCAGTTGATTGCAGTGCTCAAACAATAAGGTTTTATTGCTTTATTATGGGGATTTTCACACCTGTGACAAACTTAATTAGCCACACCAGTCAGAATTATAATGGTTAATAGAATATTATATAGTTGTACACATTTTCTGGAAAGTTTAAGAGAACATGCATGAATATGATAAGAATGGTTAGTACTGTGCTATTTTATGGTATTTATTTTGAGCTGCATGGTTTCAAATACCAATTAAGTTGAGTGTATGTCTTTTTTCAAACATAAATTCAATATAATTTTATTGATAATTGTAAATTTTATAGCATGCAATTATTAATAAAATATATTGATACTATTGTTTTTGTAGGCTTTAGGGATGGGGGGGGGGTCATTATTCTATAAGGGGGGTCATTATTCTATAATAGAATATGGACCCACATGTCACTTTTTCCTAGTAACAAATACCAATTAAGTTGGGTGTATGTCCTTTTTCATACTTGATTCAATAATAATTTTATTAATAATTGTTAATTTTATAGCTTATGCAATTATTAATAAAATATATCGATAACATTGGTTTTGTAGGCTTTGGGGAGGGGGGTCATTATTCTATAAGGGGGTCAATATTCTATAATAGAATATGGACCTATGGGTCACTTTTTCCTATAGAATAATGACCCATGGGTCATTATTTTGGTGGGTCAATATTCTATATGACACCGGGTTCATTCTAGAGGGTGACTGGGGCGAAATAGGCCCCCTAGTGACCCTGACTTCACACCCTTGGGACCCCACTTCTCCCTATAAAAAAACAATTTACAATTTTCATAGAAAATATTGTCCAGTAAAATACACTGGCCATTATAAAGCACACATTCTATTCAAATTGTCATTTGATTTAAAGCAGCATTACATCGTATGAAATAAAAGATATTTGAAAAATTCAAATTTTACTTATGGGTAGCAATGCTGCTATTCTAACATTATACTTTGTATGCTTATGCTCATTTGGTAAACAGTGTTTTTTTTGCGATAAAACAAACTCGAAACCGAAAGTAGGACTTTCCGAGTCGATCGGTCATGCACTTGTTTACAACCGGAACGCATCGTCCGCACTTGTTTACATTTGGAATGCATCGTCCCCATTTGTCTTTTTAATTAAATTACTTGATATGTTGATTCATACCTCTGTTAGCTAAGTCTTTTATGGACATGTCTACATCCCCGCGAGGGGTTCGACATTAGAGGAAGTTAGATAGATAGTCTCTCATGTTCAAAATATATACGTTGTTTTCTACATCCTCTGTTGTTTCACGCATGCGCGCTGTGCGTGTTTACATTTCGTGTGTTGATAAACAAATTCGCGTATACGACGGTTTAAATTTATTGGAATTTTATCGTTTCTAAGCGACTATTTCGATTTTTGTAAACACACACACATTAGTATTTATATTTTACCCAAAACATCCTTTATTACGATGTAATGCTGCTTTAAACAGTATTTATTGCAAAACATAAATCACATATAACATACAACACAAAGGGTGCAATCGCGCGCTGTGTCACTATTATGACCTAGAATGAGCCCTGATTCCTCCCATCATGCAAAATGTCATTTCAACCTAAGGAGAAACATACAGACTTTTAATATTGACATTACCCCAATTTACATCGATTAGAGTAAAACAATTCACTGTATAATCATCGGGGTAAGTGAATCGTTGCAGCACGTTAACTGTTTACTGATGTCCTCTTTGTTTATTTCAGCAGCACCCTCAGACAAGGAACGTAAGTATCAATATTTGTTTACCAGTAATATCTACAGTGAAACCTGCATTTAGCAGCCAGTCAAGGGAATCACAGAAAGTGGCTGCTTAATAGAGGGTAAATGTATATACTGTAATTTATATACTAATATGTTAATGGTTGCCTGTATTAAGCAGCCAACCTGTATTAAGCAGCCAGTTTCCCAATATGTTATTTTATTATACGTTTGACCTCTATTCAGTAGCCACCTGTGCTAAGCAGCCACTTTCTACGATTCCCTTGGCTGGCTGCTTAATGCAGGTTTGAATAATTTGATCATTCAATTAAACAAACCATATCCTCTATTTATTTCTGTTACGGTATAAATTATATAAACCAGAAAAACTATAACTCAGTAAATAAAACATAAATTCATCGTAAAGTGAAACAAAGAACTATTTAATGACAGTAGTAATGAAACTAAGGTTGTATATATTTCAGCCATTGATTTGTCGCAGGCATTGAACCCCGAGTCTATGATCCCGATCCTGGCTAACGCGGATGTCCAACAAAGGCTCCTGGAATACCTGCCTGAAGGGGAAGTGTTACCCAAGTGCGAGGAAGATCTCCGCTCAACCATCAGCTCACCTCAGTTTCAACAGGTAAGTAGTAGCTGCCAACGTTTTAATCATATGCAAATTGGCTGTATAATCTTTTACTTAACAACAGAAGAGGCAATGTAAACTGGGTTCGATCCTCGGACCGGGAAGTATGTGAGCTGGCACCGTGGTCGCCAGATCGGCGGACAGGTAGGTTTCCTCCCACACAAATGACCACATTTACTATTATTATCAGGGCCTGCTCTGGCTCTTAATTTTTTGTAGCCAAATCTGCGTTTCCTTTAGCCAATTCCGACGCGCGTCATTTTCCCCAAACAGAGTATTTATAGTATATTAATGTATTATATGTATCTTGCAATTGCACCACCCATAAACTACAACTGAGGTAAGGGTTACATTTGCAGTGATACATTACTTGTAAGTTGTGTCCACTTTCATTTTCAAAATCATTTTAAAATCCATTCCTGCACGAGTTTATTAAATGTGTAAGCTGATGGGGGAGTGTATGCATCAAATTTAGCATGCTTAGACACACTCTTTTTTAAGGCTTGTACAACCGGTAGTGAATGAATTGCATTTCTGGTTTTTGATGCACAAGTTGCAAAACATAGATTGTGATTTTGAATCATAGTGAAGCCATGGGTGATGCACTTTCCAACCCTCTTGAAAAGGTCTATCACTTTTTGATTTTTTGGATGGTGGAGTGGAGTTACACCAAAGACCCCAGAGTCTAATTTTCTTTTTAGAGCCATTTTCAAGGTAGACTATGAATAACCAAATTAGCAGTGTGTCTGAATGTCTTTTGAAAGCAAATATGTGGTATATACGTTTATCGTCACTACCGGTTGCCCATATGAGTGACGCCTCTTGAAGAGATTAGTCATTTTAGATTTTTGGATGATAGTGCAATGATACAGAGAGAGACCCATTCGAGAGTCTCCTCTGGTTCTTTTACGTGCAAAGCACCAACACGAGATCTCGATTTAAAGACCCACCTGAAAGACTGTTAATTTTATTAGGGTCAGACGGGGGATCGAACCTGCGATCCCTGGATTACCAGTTCAGCGTGTTACCACTGGACTACAGATCCGTATGTGGTATATGCATAAACGTGCGATTTATATAGCATCGGTTGTTTGTAGCAAATTTAGTACTACTTTCCTTTGATATTCAAATTAACTTACACAATTAACGACAACAAAAACAAAACGTTGCCGACATACTTACGTCTAACCACAGGCACCAGACACACACAAAAACAGTCGTGTAAAGCTTTTCAATTTGGTAGCATAATTTTCGTCTACAAAGGATTTGGACAACAATGTAATGCCGCCCTTCTCTTAATTATCACCTGCTCAATATAATAAGCATTCATAGTGTGTCCCGTGTTTGCACACTAATCAAACATTATGCCCCCGTTAAATAAACAAACAACACGCTTGTATGATTCTCCAGTCCGAGATATTAGTCACGCGCGACACAATTTCACCTTTTCGGCTATTTTACAGATTTTCGCCGTTTTTATAATTGTCGCCAAATTGAATTTTTATTAGCCAATTTTGCAATATTATCGAGGCTGGCGATTGGCAGCGCGGGCCCTGATTATATACATTATTAATATAAGTTGTTAAAATTGCTTCGCAATCGTTTGTAAAATAAATAAAGTGTCAAAACGGAAGAGGCCAATTACTCATTTTATCTCCATACTGCTGATAAGCAATAGGCACACTGTACTACATACTCAGTAACGAGTATCTATGGGCATAGATAAATGTGTGGAATGGTGGATATATGTGGGAAGTGATAAATGTGTTGTATGGCGTTTATTATCTTTGTAACCAATCGGCCTGTTTTGAACTAATTTACAAACATCTGTTATTTATGATAATCTGTTATAACATTGCTTCTCTTTCTGCGTTTCATCAAGGTATGAACTGTCAGTTTTTTAAGCCCAAATTAGCTGTAAAAAAACTGACATTTCATACCTTGATGAAAAATATCATTCAATTGTTATAATTACAACTAAATGTCTTTTTGATTCATTGACCTTTCGTCATTCAATTTTTACTACAATATATTTCTATCAATCTTGTGTAGAATATACTTTACCCGGTACGACATAGCCTCAACTGTGCTCGCACCCATACACACTTTTTGATTCGTCACACCATTCAAAAAGTAGTAAGCTTGTTTAATAATTTTACAATTCATTGGGTTATGAATGTTTATCACATGGCTGAATCAGCCAATCAGAATCGTGATATTGCAAGAAGTTGTAATTATTAATGTATGATCGTCTTAGGACTAAAGTGAAGAGTTTCAGAGCATATCTAATTTTTAAAATAGTCCAATTCCTTATTTCAATTATTTAATATGTTTAAACCAACATAGTAGCATAATATTCTGTAGGCGTTGTCGTCGTTCAGTTCCGCTCTCCAGTCTGGGCAGCTCGGGCCGCTGATGACACAGTTTGGTCTTGGAGAGGAGGTGGCCAATGCAGCAGCACAAGGAGGTAAAGCTTGTTATCCCCACCCCACCTCCAACATCTGCGAGGGATAGTTCTGGCTCTTGTCAATGCGTGCATCCGTCCAGAGCCAGTTCTCACTGACCAATCATTGGAATTTGATAAGTCGTGATAGCACATCCGTTTCAGGTGCGAAAGGACCGGAGTTTGTGCCCTGCTGGAGCCGTAACAATTGTGCCCTTTGGCAAGGCAGTTAAATTCCTGCTTTTGTGAAGCAATTGTATTGAAATATCTTAATCTCCTGGCTAGCACCACTCATGATTTCAATATTCATTCGGTGAGATATTATTCAATCATTCACTGAAACAAACAAACATCCTCTTAGTCTTCCACAAGAACAGCTTAAATCAAGTGGATCCTTGCATACCTGCCTGGCAACAAATAGCGTTAGCTTCAGGCCTGGAGTTTGAGTCCAGCTGGAGCCATTACGATTGTGCCCTTAGGCAAGGCATTTAAATTCCATGTTGCCTGAGGTCTCGAGATTGTGAAACAAATTCTTGCATTAATCAATCAAGTTAAAATAAATTTGTATATACAAAAAATAGGATGATTTTATAATTAAAAAAATGGCCAGAATTCAATATAATTTCACTTTACTCGTTTCAGATTTAGAAGCATTTGTGAAGGCCATGCAAGCCAAACAGGGGACAAAGATGTTGGCTAAGGATGAAAAAAAGAGTGACGAACCAGAAGAAATGGAGCAAGATTAAAACAGAAATGGACAATAATATTCAAATATCTGACATTAGTAGGTTATTGGAAATAAATTTGCAAATCACTTGTAATTTGTTTTCAAGCCCTATCGGCTCAAATGATTGGCGAATTCTGTATGAACAGAAGAACCTCCAATACTGAGCTCATTGATTAAAAACTATTTTAGACAACCACATCAATTTTACGTTTCTCAACCCTTTGCATGCTTGGTAAAATAAAAGGCTATAAATAAATACTAGTAGCAGACAAGTCATTTCTGTTTTTTGGTGGAATAATGAAAATAGCTGCATAACCACTAGAGTAAGCTTATTATTTCTCCAAATCACAAAAGTCCCATTTTATGGATGCGGACGGACAAACGATATATACTAAGCATTGAATTAAGATGCCACAATCTCCTGGTCAAACAAATGGAAAAGAATGATCTAGGATCGGGTGTTCCTTTTAATAGTAAAAAACTAGTATATTGTCGACCATCCGTTATGTCGAAAAGTTGACTAACGAAATTCGTTATAAGCTAGTTATATGTACAATGATTAGTGTCTGAAACTGGACTTCGAGATAACCGGAGAGTTTGACATAACGGTTGTAGACTGTACTCTCCATTATGTACTTTTACACGAGCTGGTTAACCGCTAGAGCCTGCCCAGGAAAGACGTTAGGTAAACTGCCTGTCGCTCATAATGGGCAACATTATACTTGATCTTCAATTGAATATTCTTTTCAGCCATCTGTTTTGTGGAATTACTGCCTCTATCCCTAACCGTCCACTTCACATCTGTAGAAGTTTCATCTACTCAATTATGCTAATATATCCTCTCAAATTACGCAACATCAAAAAATTTCGAGCACTAATTATCAATACAATCTTCATTGCAATATAGTTTTATTTTGTTTTTAACATTTATTGCTGTAACCCACTCATAAATACATACAATGCTTCAACAAACTTCCATAAAACAAAGACATATACAGGGGTACGGAATTTAGTCATAGAAATGGTGTGTAATTGTTGATAAACATAATAAAAGAAACGAGGCATATTATACCAACCTACATTTATCAAATGAATCAGTCCCACAACCACATTGCCCGTCCAGTCCCACCTAACAACAACCACATTGCCCGTCCAGTCCCACCTACCAACAACATTGCCCGTCCAGTCCCACCTACCAACATTGCCCGTCCAGTCCCACCTAACAACATTGCCCGTCCAGTCCCACCTAACAACAACATTGCCCGTCCAGTCCCACCTAACAACAACAAAATTGCCCGTCCAGTCCCACCTAACACAACAAAATTGCCCGTCCAGTCCCACCTAACAACAACAAACATTGCCCGTCCAGTCCCACCTAACAACAACAACATTGCCCGTCCAGTCCCACCTAACAACAACAACATTGCCCGTCCAGTCCCACCTAACAACAACAACATTGCCCGTCCAGCCCCACCTAACAACAACAAACATTGCCCGTCCAGTCCCACCTAACAACAACAACATTGCCCGTCCAGTCCCACCTAACAACAACAACATTGCCGTCCAGTCCCACCTAACAACAACAACATTGCCCGTCCAGTCCCACCTAACAACAACAAGTCATTGCCCGTCCAGTCCCACCTAACTAGTCCCACCTAACAACAATTGCCCGTCCAGTCCCACCTAACAACAACAAACATTGCCCGTCCAGTCCCCCTAACAACAACAACATTGCCCGTCCAGTCCCACCTAACAACAACAACATTGCCCGTCCAGTCCCACCTAACAACAACAACATTGCCCGTCCAGTCCCACCTGCCCGTCCAGCCCACTAACAACATAGTCCCAACCTACCACTTTGCCCGTCCAGTCCCACCTAACAACAACAACATAACAACACAACATTGCCCGTCCAGTCCCACCCCAACAACATTGCCCGTCCAGTCCCACCTAAACAACAACATTGCCCGTCCAGCCCGTCCAGTCCACCTAAACAACAACAACATTGCCCGTCCAGTCCCACCTAACAACAACAACATTGCCCGTCCAGTCCCACCTAACAACAACAACATTGCCCGTCCAGTCCCACCTAACAACAACAACATTGCCCGTCCAGTCAACAACATTGCCCGTCCAGTCCCACCTAACAACAGTCCCACAACATTGCCCGTCCAGTCCCACCTAACAACAACAACATTGCCCGTCCAGTCCCACCTAACAACAACAACATTGCCCGTCCAGTCCCACCTAAACAACAACATCCACGTCCACCTTTGCCCGTCCAGTCCCACCTAACAACAACATTGCCCGTCCAGTCCACCTAAACATTGCCCGTCCAGTCCCACCTAACAACAACAACATTGCCCGTCCAGTCCCACCTACCAACAACAACATTGCCCGTCCAGTCCCACCTAACAACATTGCCCATCCAGTCCCACCTAACAACAACATTGCCCGTCCAGTCCCACCTACTGATATCTAACAACATGTGTGTGCCAGTAAGAACTTATATACAAGTAAAAATATAGAATGTACAACATACTGAAATTACTATATCTATCCACAAAGGCAATAGTCTCACCTGAAACACCATTAAATACAAAATTTGAATAAGAGTGCTTTATAAGGCGTAAAAAAGAAGTTTGTTCCCGGTTACCCGACCGTCTGTAATTTTTTTATTGCCAATTTTACATCGGTCCCAGAAAATGTTGTCGTGACTGCGTTTTTTACCTGTCCCGTATCCAACATGGCCGGCGACAGCAACTGTTTGATTGCTGTGCGTTGTTTTGGGTGCAAGTTCAACGAGATAATGGTGGTAAACCATGGCTTTTCGATCAATGGAATTTACAACATGTTCCACACCAAATATACTCCATTTAAGGCCACTTACTCTCTAAGTATTGGCGATTTACAGCGTTAGAATTGTGTGTCGTGTGTTTTCGCGGCATAAAATTGTTGAAGGGAAAAGAAGTTATTTCTTAATATGACATGTATTTGTTTACTTTATTGTGTCTAACAATTGATTCTACAATTGACTTGGGACTATTTTTCCTGTAAAATAAAAATGCTTGAATATTGTTCTATTCCAATAAACATACATACCGGTACTCTCCTGTGGAAGAGATATTCATGTGACACAGTGCATCCCCTACATTTCTCTCCTGTGGAAGAGATATTCATGTGACACAGTGCATCCCCTACATTTCTTTTGTGGTGATCTCGCCCTAACCCTCCCCCCCCCCCATTTATTTCTCATCCACAGGGCAGTAACAGTTTAATACACTGATATTGGCATAATGCGGTTTGTTTGAAATCAACTCTTGCACAATTTTCTGATACACAACCTGTCATCAATGTTACACCACATACGTTTCAGACCGATATGGAAGGCACCAGTCCATGCAGTTATGATATTGACAACAACATGATGTTTGGCCAACTCGTGGTGCGTCACATGTGTGTGAAATTTGCTTGGACATTATGATTTATAAAACTATTCAGACAAATAGTTCACCTTCATCTAATACATGTATATGCCACCTCAGCACACTTTCACATGTACAACACAATTGATAATGATCTATTAAAATATAGTAAATCACACTAAATAGTAAAAATTTTGTATGAAAATTGTAAAAATTATTAAATATTTTTTTTAGGGAGAAGTGTGGTTCCTAGAACGGCTATTGCGCCCAAATCACTCTCTAGAATGAGTCCTGGTCAGTTAATGAAAGCAAACACAGTGGAGAAACTTCTCCCATTCTGTCTGGCTGCACAATACTTGTCTATGGTTCAGGCATGGGTGGGCACCCGCTAGCGGGAGAACCAGACATGTTCGGGAGGCAAGCTTGTTCATGTGAAAGAATGAGGTACATACTACAGTGGGGGAGCATGTGATATGAAGCAACCCTATACCCATACACTCCCACTGCAAGGTTCATACTACAGTGGGGGATCAACCCTATACCCATACACTCCCACTGCAAGGTTCATACTACAGTGGGGGAGCAACCCTATACCCATACACTCCCACTGCAAGGTTCATACTACAGTGGGGGAGCATGTGATATGAAGCAACCCTATACCCATACACTCCCACTGCAAGGTACATACTACAGTGGGGGAGCAACCCTAGACCCATACACTCCCACTGCAAGGTTCATACTACAGTGGGGGAGCAACCCTATACCCATACACTCCCACTGCAAGGTACATACTACAGTGGGGGAGCAACCCTATACCCATACACTCCCACTGCAAGGTTCATACTACAGTGGGGGAGCATGTGATATGAATCAACCCTATACCCATACACTCCCACTGCAAGGTACATACTACAGTGGGGGAGCAACCCTATACCCATACACTCCCACTGCAAGGTTCATACTACAGTGGGGGAGCATGTGATATGAATCAACCCTATACCCATACACTCCCACTGCAAGGTACATACTACAGTGGGGGAGCAACCCTATACCCATACACTCCCATTGCAAGGTACATACTACAGTGGGGGAGCAACCCTATACCCATACACTCCCACTGCAAGGTACATACTACAGTGGGGGAGCAACCCTATACCCATACACTCCCACTGCAAGGTTCATACTACAGTGGGGGATCAACCCTATACCCATACACTCCCACTGCAAGGTACATACTACAGTGGGGGAGCAACCATATACCCATACACTCCCACTGCAAGGTACATACTACAGTGGGGGAGCAACATATACCATACACTCCCACGGCACGGTACATACTACAGTGGGGGAGCAACCCTATACCCATACACTCCCACTGCAAGGTACATACTACAGTGGGGGAGCAACCCTATACCCATACACTCCCACTGCAAGGTACATACTACAGTGGGGGAGCAACCCTATACCCATACACTCCCACTGCAAGGTTCATACTACAGTGGGGGAGCAACCCTATACCCATACACTCCCACTGCAAGGTACATACTACAGTGGGGGATCAACCCTATACCCATACACTCCCACGGCACGGTACATACTACAGTGGGGGAGCAACCCTATACCCATACACTCCCACTGCAATGGTACATACTACAGTGGGGGAGCAACCCTATACCCATACACTCCCACTGCAAGGTTCATACTACAGTGGGGGAGCATGTGATATGAATCAACCCTATACCCATACACTCCCACTGCAAGGTACATACTACAGTGGGGGAGCAACCCTATACCCATACACTCCCACTGCAAGGTACATACTACAGTGGGGGAGCAACCCTATACCCATACACTCCCACTGCAAGGTACATACTACAGTGGGGGAGCAACCCTATACCCATACACTCCCACTGCAAGGTTCATACTACAGTGGGGGAGCAACCCTATACCCATACACTCCCACTGCAAGGTACATACTACAGTGGGGGAGCAACCCTATACCCATACACTCCCACGGCACGGTACATACTACAGTGGGGGAGCAACCCTATACCCATACACTCCCACTGCAAGGTACATACTACAGTGGGGGAGCAACCCTATACCCATACACTCCCACTGCAAGGTACATACTACAGTGGGGGAGCAACCCTATACCCATACACTCCCACTGCAAGGTACATACTACAGTGGGGGAGCAACCCTATACCCATACACTCCCACTGCAAGGTACATACTACAGTGGGGGAGCAACCCTATACCCATACACTCCCACTGCAAGGTACATACTACAGTGGGGGAGCAACCCTATACCCATACACTCCCACTGCAAGGTACATACTACAGTGGGGGAGCAACCCTATACCCATACACTCCCACTGCAAGGTACATACTACAGTGGGGGAGCAACCCTATACCCATACACTCCCACTGCAAGGTACATACTACAGTGGGGGAGCAACCCTATACCCATACACTCCCACTGCAAGGTACATACTACAGTGGGGGAGCAACCCTATACCCATACACTCCCACTGCAAGGTACATACTACAGTGGGGGAGCAACCCTATACCCATACACTCCCACTGCAAGGTACATACTACAGTGGGGGAGCAACCCTATACCCATACACTCCCACTGCAAGGTTCATACTACAGTGGGGGAGCAACCACCCATACACTCCCACTGCAAGGTACATACTACAGTGGGGGAGCAACCCTATACCCATACACTCCCACTGCAAGGTACATACTACAGTGGGGGAGCATGTGGTATGGAGCAACCCTATACCCATACAACGTCTAATTGAATGCAAAAATAGGTCACCAAGACAGGTCAGTCTGCACAAACGATGCCATAATACAAGTTTTCTGTACCAAGTCTAGCTTAATAGTAAAACAACAGCATTGCCACGAGAGATACCAGTCACTGCTCCTGCCCCCACCCACCCACACGCCTAGTTTAACTCTCACAGTAAAACAACAGCATTACCACGAGAGATACCAGTCCTGTCCCCACCCACCCACACGCCTAGTTTAACTCTCACAGTAAAACAACAGCATTACCACGAGAGATACCAGTCACTGCTCCTGTCCCCACCCACCCACACGCCTAGTTTAACTCTCACAGTAAAACAACAGCATTACCACGAGAGATACCAGTCACTGCTCCTGTCCCCACCCACCCACACGCCTAGTTTAACTCTCACAGTAAAACAATACTTATATATGGTGAAAAAATACACAGCGAAACACCATTTGCATGAAATATAGTAATTGTTCAAACTGTCACAATTTCCCAAAAAAAGTTGCATATACAATTGCATTCATTACAAAATTAGTATTCAGGGCACATTCTAGAGGGCGACTTGGGCGAAATAGTCGTTGCCCTTGGGACCCTGACCTCTCACTATAAAAAAAAGTTTTCAAAAATATTGTGCATTATAACCCATTTATGTTGAAATTGATTAAATAATACCAGTAATGACAATCGCGCGCTTTCTCCCAAAAATGTGCAGTAATGAAATCCATCCATTTAACATTGTTTAATGCACTTGGAACATTACCGATAAATGCTATTTTTGCCAAGTCTCTTCGTTTCTCGGTAACAAATCATAATAGCGATGGAATTAATGTACAGTAATGTACAGCACTTTAATGTACAGTAATGTACAGCACTTTAGCCTGTTTTAGTTGAGAAATAATGTCTTTCAGTTATTTAATGGCGAATAAAAAATGGTTTGGAGTTCCTGCGCTCAGAATGACAAAATGATGTTTTATTCGGCTATAAATAACGCAAATACAAATATTATTTTGATTCTAACAAGACTGAAATATCTAAAAAGCGAAAAAATAGTTGGGTGTTATTGTTTAGAGTGTGTGTTATTGTTTAGAGTGCGTTAATGACATCATAAAACTACAAAAATGACATCATGTTTGACAAAATTTAAACATTGTAAATTCCTTCTTTGCGTCCTAGCACAAAAAACTGACTTTAATATACCCTGCAACTATCACGCGAAAACAAACATCATATTTATGTTATAAACTGTGTCATGATTACGTCACAACTTCTTTCAAATCGTCGTTTGTCCAACCATTAATGTTATGTACCAATTCATATTACAAATATGCATAATTTAAAGGCTAAATTACAAATTAAAAGGCATTTTCTCTCAACCAATCAGAATCCTTCCAGGTTGTATTACACATGTGTACATATAAGAAAATATGTGAGGGCTGTATTACACTGAATACAAGCACAATTATATAAAATGTTTTTTTATTTATTTAATATTGTTAAAATACCAAGAATAACTAAGTTCAGCAAATAAAACACTAAGTTTCAAATCACCATTGACCATGGGTATTAAATAGAGCACGCTCATTTTATCAACAGAAAATGAAATGATTGATACACCTTCAAAGCAGGAACAGTTGCTAACAGACAAAGACCACCAGTATGCATTTTGTTTACAATTTAACAATTGCAGGCTTTATGTAATAATGTACATGGCTAGTAGACAGCTTGGTATTGCTTGACTCCCGAGTTGGAATTTATAATGAAGTTACAACACACAAAACCATACTTACCCACCAATCTGTTAATATTTTTTTGCCCATTTCAGGAAACATAATTTTTAGGCCTTACTAAATATTTACTTCTAAGATGCAAGACTTAACCCTTTGCCCTTACATCAGTGGCATAAGCAGGATCTATGTTGTTTGCTATGCAGTGTTTTAGCTCCACTATCCGAATAGACATGCCTAATCAGACGGCATGTTCTGGCTCTATGCTGTTTGCAAGTGATTTTATCTGCCGCTAGAATGCAAATAATACACAATTAATAATACGGAGAATTAAAGGTATAGGCACAAAATGGAGATGTTTAAATGTAATCTTATTATTAATTTATTGGTCTATAAATATCATGGACCAGTCCAGGTCAATTACTTGGTATTGAATGGGTGAACCTATACGAGCGAGAAGATTACTGACCGAGTCACGGGTCCTCTTATCTCGTCTATATCAATGTTCCTTATCCACGAGCTCGAAATGTGCAGAAAAATGAAGGAGAAGATCTCTACGAAATCAAGCAACTGAATATGAATACATATAGAACTAAACACGCCCGCAATTGTTAAGACTAGATATATGTACATGGAATACAAATAATACACAGTCAAATAAATGATCAATAATGAAGACAACTGGGAAAAGTTCTTCCACTATTTAGTTTGTCATTAAGTAAGTGATCAAAACCCCTATCATTAAGTATACACAATTTCACAGATAAATTTTAAGCATACATAATTTCAGAAAATCACCTAATTTAAAGAAATTTCCACTTCCCTGCTACACTATATCAGTAACATCTGTGAACTCTATATACAAGCCCACACATCTGTGAACTCTATATACAAGCCCACACATCTGTGAACTCTATATACAAGCCAACACATCTGTGAACTCTATATACAAGCCCACACATCTGTGAACTCTATATACAAGCCCACACATCTGTGAACTCTATATACAAGCCCACACATCTGTGAACTCTATATACAAGCCCACACATCTGTGAACTCTATATAAGCCCACACATCTGTGCATTCTATATACAAACCCACACATCTGTGAACTCTATATACAAGCCCACACATCTATGCATTCTATATACAAGCCCACACATCTATGCATTCTATATACAAGCCCACACATCTGTGAACTCTATATACAAGCCCACACATCTGTGAACTCTATATACAAGCCCACACATCTGTGCATTCTATATACAAGCCCACACATCTGTGAACTCCTATATACAAGCCCACACATCTGTGAACTCTATATACAAGCCCACACATCTGTGAACTCTATATACAAGCCCACACATCTATGAACTATATATACAAACCAACTTTTAAAATTATGCCATCGTTTTGTTTTTCATTTGAAGTCCAATTTTTCAAATTCTCTTATGGTAGGCATATGTTTTCCTCGACAACATTTTTGTGTGTGGAAAGAATGTACTGTATATACTTGCACATAAGTCGACCTCATAAGTATTTTATATACACTCACTCATAAGTCGAGGTGCTACTTTGATAGTTAGAAAATGTGTATTTTATATACACTCACTCATAAGTCGAGGTGCTACTTTGACAGTTAGAAAATGTGTATTTTATATACACTCACTCATAAGTCCAGGTGCTACTTTGACAGTTAGAAAACATGTATTTTTCAAACACTAACTTTAATAAATAAGTCTATGCATGTAACTTTTCTCTGAAAATTTGCGTTCGTAAAAATCTGTCTAAGCAGTTCCGATCAACAAATGGTCGAAATAAAAGGTCAATGTAATATAATACAATATTAACAACACATGACTATAATGTTGTTTTCAAAATAAAAAATAATTTTATTTAAACATTTTTTTTGTACTAGTCACAAGTAAAAAAGGTTGACTATTGGGAGAGTATATATGGTACTGTTTATCTGCTAATTGGATGCTATATACAGAACTTCCGAGTATATGCCGAAAATCAATAAATACCCCAATCTTCACCTCCCCCAAACAAAACACTCCATGCGCCAGTAAGGACAGGGCTAAGGGAAACCAACGTCTCTGATTAGTTACCAAATGACAACAAATGAAGCATGAATTATATCACTATGAAATAATACATGTCAAACACAACTGTTGCTATTATATTTTTGTATTCAAAAAAAGATTCATTGAATACAAAAATATACAAACAGCATTTCAATTTTTATGTGATTTTTGTATTCTGTAATACCAGTATATAAAGAACACAAAAATTACAATATTTTCAAAGCAATTTGTAAGTCTTGCAACATGAAGGAAAAGTAAGAAAAAAAACATAATTAAAAACATTCAATTGGGTATTTAAACAATAGCATTTCTACCATGCTAGCAGGCAAAGACAGCTACTTAAATCCATCACATAGCTATTAACTGTGTTTTGTTTGGTTGTTTTGGGTTTTTTTATAGGAGTCACACCAACCGCTATTATTGGTGGAGGAAGACCCAGGGTGCCCATCTGAACAGTATTTCAGGTGCAGGCGGGCACACCCATGTATAACCACTGGCCGTCAGCAAGATAGCTACCTCACTTAAAACAATTTGACATCCACAATGGCATTCAAACCTACACCAGTGAGGGGCCAGGTGATTGGAAGTATCCTACACCAGTGAGGGGCCAGGTGATTGGAAGTATCCTACATCAGTGAGGGGCCAGGTGATTGGAAGTATCCTACACCAGTGAGGGGCCAGGTGATTGGAAGTATCCTACACCAGTGAGGGGCCAGGTGATTGGAAGTATCCTACACCAGTGAGGGGCCAGGTGATTGGAAG
>CM026396.1:13259433-13273678 GCA_014843695.1 Archivesica marissinica | reverse complement strand
TCAGGAATGAGGTCTCGAGAATGATTAATATAAGTTGTAAAAACTTGTTTTGCAATCAAACTAAAATAAATTTGTATAAACTAATGTCTGCATGCAAGTTAGCTTTTTTAGAAAAAACATATTCTTGAGGGGTGATATAGATTTGTAGCATTATTTTACAGTTTCAGAAATGGACACATGAGCAGAAGAAACGGGTCCTTGAAGATTTGATCAACAAGTCTAAAATACGAGAGAAGGGTTTTGTGCGCGATTATGTGAAGGATCACGTGCCAGCATTGAAGAGGGACTTCACACGGCATCTGCCCCGAGTTATTTCACTTTATATTTTCTCCTTCTTGGACCCGAGAAGTCTCAGTCGCTGCTCTCAGGTAAAAATTCATTATTTAGCCTGGATATATTGTTTTTGTTCGGAGTGACGCCTTGCATAACTGTAATAGTCTTGCATAACTGTAATAGTCTTGCATAACTGTAATAGTCTTGCATAACTGTAATAGTCTTGCAACTGTAATAGTCTTGCATAACTGTAATAGTCTTGCAACTGTAATAGTCTTGCATAACTGTAATAGTCTTGCATAACTGTAATAGTCTTGCATAACTGTAATAGTCTTGCATAACTGTAATAGTATAGTCTTGCATAACTGTAATAGTCTTGTTCGGAGGGATGCCTTGCATAACTGTAATAGTCTTGTTCGGAGGGATGCCTTGCATAACTGTAATAGTCTTGTTCGGAGGGATGCCTTGCATAACTGTAATAGTCTTGCATAACTGTAATAGTCTTGTTCGGAGTGACGCCTTGCATAACTGTAATAGTCTTGCATAACTGTAATAGTCTTGTTCGGAGTGACGCCTTGCATAACTGTAATAGTCTTGCATAACTGTAATAGTCTTGCATAACTGTAATAGTCTTGCATAACTGTAATAGTCTTGCATAACTGTAATAGTATAGTCTTGCATAACTGTAATAGTCTTGTTCGGAGGGATGCCTTGCATAACTGTAATAGTCTTGCATAACTGTAATAGTCTTGCATAACTGTAATAGTCTTGCATAACTGTAATAGTCTTGCATAACTGTAATAGTCTTGCATAACTGTAATAGTCTTGCATAGTCTTGCATAACTGTAATAGTCTTGTCACATTTTGGTGAATTATGAATGATATCAATTCTGTCTTTTCCTATTTTGGTGGTTTGGGTCAACATCATTTTTTATATTAGTTGCAAAATTTATGGTTTCATTATTTTAACTAACACAGAGCTCTAGATAATGTGTGCCAACACAGAGCTCTAGATAATGTGCACCAACACAGAGCTATAGATAATGTGCGCTGACACAGAACTCTAGATAATGTGTGCCAACACAGAGCTCCAGATAATGTGCACTGACACAGAGCTCTAGATAATGTGCGCCAACACAGAGCTCTAGATAATGTGCGCCAACACAGAGCTCTAGATAATGTGCACTAACACAGAGCTCTAGATAATGTGTGCTGACACAGAGCTCTAGATAATGTGTGCTGACACAGAGCTCTAGATAATTTGCACTAACACAGAACTCTAGATAATGTGCACTAACACAGCTCTAGATAATGTACACTAACACAGAACTCTAGATAATGTACACTAACACAGACCTCTAGATAATGTGCACTAACACAGAACTCTAGATAATGTACACTAACACAGAACTCTAGATAATGTGTGCCAACACAGAGATCTAGATAATGTGTGCTAACACAGAGCTCTACATAATGTGCACTAACACAGCTCTAGTAATGTGTGCTAACACAGAGCTCTACATAATGTGTGCTAACACAGACCTCTAGATAATGTGTGCTAACACAGAACTCTGGATAATGTGTGCTAACACAGAACTCTGGATAATGTGTGCTAACACAGAGCTCTACATAATGTGTGCTAACACAGACCTCTAGATAATGTGTGCTAACACAGAACTCTGGATAATGTCTGCTAACACAGAACTCTGGATAATGTGTGCTAACACAGAACTCTGGATAATGTGTGGTAACACAGAACTCTGGATAATGTGTGCTAACACAGACCTCTAGGTAATGTGCACTAACACAGCTCTAGTAATGTGTGCTAACACAGACCTCTAGATAATGTGCACTAACACAGACCTCTAGATAATGTGTGCTAACACAGAGCTCTAGATAATGTGTGCTAACACAGACCTCTAGATAATGTGTGCTAACACAGAACTCTAGATAATGTGTGCTAACACAGAACTCTAGATAATGTGTGCTAACACAGACCTCTACATAATGTGTGCTAACACAGAACTCTACATAATGTGTGCTAACACAGAACTCTAGATAGTGTGCGCCAACACAGAGCTCTAGATAATCTGCGCCAACACAGAGCTCTAGATAATGTGTGCCAACACAGAGCTCTAGATAATGTGCACTAACACAGAACTCTAGATAATGTGCGCCAACACAGAGCTCGAGATAATGTGCGCCAATACAGAGCTCTAGATAATGTGCGCTGACACAGAACTCTAGATAATGTGCGCCAACACAGAGCTCTATATAATGTGGCTGACACAGAACTCTAGATAATGTGCGCCAACACAGAGCTCTAGATAATGTGCGCTAACACAGAGCTCTAGATAATGTGCGCTGACACAGAGCTCTAGATAATGTGTGCTGACACAGAGTTCTAGATAATGTGCACTAACACAGAGCTCTAGATAATGTGTGCCAACACAGAGCTCTAGATAATGTGCACTAACACAGAACTCTAGATAATGTGCACTAACACAGAGCTCTGGATAATGTGCGCTAACACAGAACTCTAAATAATGTGTGCTGACACAGAGCTCTAGATAATGTGTGCTGACACAGAGCTCTAGATAATGTACACTAACACAGACCTCTAGATAATGTGCACTAACACAGACCTCTAGATAATGTGTGCTAACACAGAGCTCTAGATAATGTGTGCTAACAGAGCTCTGGATAATGTGCACTAACACAGACCTCTAGATAATGTGTGCTAACACAGAGCTCTAGATAATGTGCGCCAACACAGAGCTCTAGATAATGTGCGCTGACACAGAACTCTAGATAATGTGCGCCAACACAGAGCTCTAGATAATGTGCGCTAACACAGACCTCTAGATAATGTGCACTAACACAGAACTCTAGATAATGTGCACTAACACAGAGCTCTAGATAATGTGCACTAACACAGAACTCTAGATAATGTGCACTAACACAGCTCTAGATAATGTGCGCCAACACAGAGCTCTAGATAATGTGCGCTAACACAGAGCTCTAGATAATGTGCACTAACACAGAACTCTAGATAATGTGCACTAACACAGCTCTAGATAATGTGCACTAACACAGAACTCTAGATAATGTGTGCTAACACAGAGCTCTAGATAATGTGTGCAAACACAGAGCTCTACATAATGTGCACTAACACAGCTCTAGTAATGTGTGCTAACACAGAACTCTAGATAATGTGCACTAACACAGAGCTCTAGATAATGTGCGCTAACACAGAACTCTAGATAATGTGCACTAACACAGAACTCTAGATAATGTGTGCTAACACAGAGCTCTAGATAATGTGCAGTAACACAGACCTCTAGATAATGTGTGCTAACACAGAGCTCTAGATAATGTGTGCTAACACAGAGCTCTGGATAATGTGTGCTAACACAGACCTCTAGATAATGTGCACTAACACAGACCTCTAGATAATGTGTGCTAACACAGAGCTCTAGATAATGTGTGCTAACACAGACCTCTAGATAATGTGTGCTAACACAGAACTCTAGATAATGTGTGCTAACACAGAACTCTAGATAATGTGTGCTAACACAGACCTCTACATAATGTGTGCTAACACAGAACTTTACATAATGTGTGCTAACACAGAACTCTAGATAGTGTGCGCCAACTCAGAGCTCTAGATAATCTGCGCCAACACAGAGCTCTAGATAATGTGCGCCAACACAGAGCTCTAGATAATGTGCACTAATACAGAACTCTAGATAATGTGCACCAACACAGAGCTCGAGATAATGTGCGCCAACACAGAGCTCTAGATAATGTGCGCTGACACAGAACTCTAGATAATGTGCGCCAACACAGAGCTCTAGATAATGTGCGCTGACACAGAACTCTAGATAATGTGCGCCAACACAGAGCTCTAGATAATGTGCGCTAACACAGAGCTCTAGATAATGTGCGCTGACACAGAGCTCTAGATAATGTGTGCTGACACAGAGTTCTAGATAATGTGCACTAACACAGAGCTCTAGATAATGTGTGCCAACACAGAGCTCTAGATAATGTGCACTAACACAGAACTCTAGATAATGTGCACTAACACAGAGCTCTGGATAATGTGCGCTAACACAGAACTCTAAATAATGTGTGCTGACACAGAGCTCTAGATAATGTGTGCTGACACAGAGCTCTAGATAATGTACACTAACACAGACCTCTAGATAATGTGCACTAACACAGACCTCTAGATAATGTGTGCTAACACAGAGCTCTAGATAATGTGTGCTAACAGAGCTCTGGATAATGTGCACTAACACAGACCTCTAGATAATGTGTGCTAACACAGAGCTCTAGATAATGTGCGCCAACACAGAGCTCTAGATAATGTGTGCTGACACAGAACTCTAGATAATGTGCGCCAACACAGAGCTCTAGATAATGTGCGCTGACACAGAACTCTAGATAATGTGCGCCAACACAGAGCTCTAGATAATGTGTGCTAACACAGACCTCTAGATAATGTGCACTAATACAGAACTCTAGATAATGTGCACTAACACAGAGCTCTAGATAATGTGCACTAACACAGAACTCTAGATAATGTGCACTAACACAGAACTCTAGATAATGTGTGCTAACACAGAACTCTACATAATGTGCACTAACACAGAACTCTAGATAATGTGCACTAACACAGAGCTCTAGATAATGTGCACTAACACAGAACTCTAGATAATGTGCACTAACACAGAACTCTAGATAATGTGCACTAACACAGCTCTAGATAATGTGCGCCAACACAGAGCTCTAGATAATGTGTGCTAACACAGAGCTCTAGATAATGTGCACTAACACAGAACTCTAGATAATGTGCACTAACACAGCTCTAGATAATGTGCACTAACAGAACTCTAGATAATGTGTGCTAACACAGAGCTCTAGATAATGTGTGCAAACACAGAGCTCTACATAATGTGCACTAACACAGCTCTAGTAATGTGTGCTAACACAGAGCTCTAGATAATGTGCACTAACACAGCTCTAGTAATGTGTGCTAACACAGAACTCTAGATACTGTGCACTAACACAGAGCTCTAGATAATGTGCGCTAACACAGAACTCTAGATAATGTGCACTAACACAGAACTCTAGATAATGTGTGCTAACACAGAGCTCTAGATAATGTGCAGTAACACAGACCTCTAGATAATGTGTGCTAACACAGAGCTCTAGATAATGTGTGCTAACACAGAGCTCTGGATAATGTGTGCTAACACAGACCTCTAGATAATGTGTGCTAACACAGAGCTCTAGATAATGTGTGCTAACACAGACCTCTAGATAATGTGCACTAACACAGAACTCTAGATAATGTGTGCTAACACAGAGCTCTAGATAATGTGCACTAACACAGCTCTAGATAATGTGTGCTAACACAGAGCTCTAGATAATGTGTGCTAACACAGACCTCTAGATAATGTGCACTAACACAGCTCTAGATAATGTGTGCTAAAACAGAGCTCTAGATAATGTGTGCTAACACAGAGCTCTAGATAATGTGCACTAACACAGCTCTAGATAATGTGTGCTAACACAGAGCTCTAGATAATGTGCACTAACACAGAGCTCTACATAATGTGCACTAACACAGACCTCTAGATAATGTGCGCTAACACAGACCTCTAGATAATGTGTGCTAACACAGACCTCTACATAATGTGTGCTAACACAGAACTCTAGATAATGTGTGCTAACACAGACCTCTACATAATGTGTGCTAACACAGAACTCTAGATAATGTGCACTAACACAGACCTCTACATAATGTGTGCTAACACAGACCTCTAGATAATGTGTGCTAACACAGAGCTCTAGATAGTGTGTGCTAACACAGAGCTCTAGATAGTGTGTGCTAACACAGAGCTCTAGATAATGTGCACTAACACAGACCTCTAGATAATGTGCACTAACACAGAGCTCTAGGTAATGTGTGCTAACACAGAGCTCTAGGTAATGTGCACTAACACAGAACTCTAGATAATGTACACTAACACAGACCTCTAGATAATGTGTGCTAACACAGACCTCTAGATAATGTGTGCTAACACAGAGCTCTAGATAATGTGTGCTAACACAGAACTCTGGATAATGTGTGCTAACACAGACCTCTAGATAATGTGCACTAACACAGAGCTCTAGATAATGTGCACTAACACAGAGCTCTAGATAATGTGCGCTAACACAGAACTCTAGATAATGTGCACTAACACAGAACTCTAGATAATGTGCGCTAACACAGAACTCTAGATAATGTGTGCTAACACAGAGCTCTAGATAATGTGCACTAACACAGAGCTCTAGATAATGTGTGCTAACACAGAGCTCTGGATAATGTGTGCTAACACAGACCTCTAGATAATGTGTGCTAACACAGAACTCTACATAATGTGCACTAACACAGAACTCTAGATAATGTGCACTAACACAGAGCTCTAGATAATGTGCACTAACACAGAACTCTAGATAATGTGCACTAACACAGAACTCTAGATAATGTGCACTAACACAGCTCTAGATAATGTGCGCCAACACAGAGCTCTAGATAATGTGTGCTAACACAGAGCTCTAGATAATGTGCACTAACACAGAACTCTAGATAATGTGCACTAACAGAACTCTAGATAATGTGTGCTAACACAGAGCTCTAGATAATGTGTGCAAACACAGAGCTCTACATAATGTGCACTAACACAGCTCTAGTAATGTGTGCTAACACAGAGCTCTAGATAATGTGCACTAACACAGCTCTAGTAATGTGTGCTAACACAGAACTCTAGATACTGTGCACTAACACAGAGCTCTAGATAATGTGCGCTAACACAGAACTCTAGATAATGTGCACTAACACAGAACTCTAGATAATGTGTGCTAACACAGAGCTCTAGATAATGTGCAGTAACACAGACCTCTAGATAATGTGTGCTAACACAGAGCTCTAGATAATGTGTGCTAACACAGAGCTCTGGATAATGTGTGCTAACACAGACCTCTAGATAATGTGTGCTAACACAGAGCTCTAGATAATGTGTGCTAACACAGACCTCTAGATAATGTGACTAACACAGAACTCTAGATAATGTGTGCTAACACAGAGCTCTAGATAATGTGTGCTAACACAGAACTCTAGATAATGTGCGCCAACACAGAGCTCTAGATAATGTGCACTAACACAGCTCTAGATAATGTGTGCTAACACAGAGCTCTAGATAATGTGTGCTAACACAGACCTCTAGATAATGTGCACTAACACAGCTCTAGATAATGTGTGCTAACACAGAGCTCTAGATAATGTGTGCTAACACAGAGCTCTAGATAATGTGCACTAACACAGCTCTAGATAATGTGTGCTAACACAGAGCTCTAGATAATGTGCACTAACACAGACCTCTAGATAATGTGCGCTAACACAGACCTCTAGATAATGTGTGCTAACACAGACCTCTACATAATGTGTGCTAACACAGAACTCTAGATAATGTGTGCTAACACAGACCTCTACATAATGTGTGCTAACACAGAACTCTAGATAATGTGCACTAACACAGACCTCTACATAATGTGTGCTAACACAGACCTCTAGATAATGTGTGCTAACACAGAGCTCTAGATAGTGTGTGCTAACACAGAGCTCTAGATAGTGTGTGCTAACACAGAGCTCTAGATAATGTGCACTAACACAGACCTCTAGATAATGTGCACTAACACAGAGCTCTAGGTAATGTGTGCTAACACAGAGCTCTAGGTAATGTGCACTAACACAGAACTCTAGATAATGTACACTAACACAGACCTCTAGATAATGTGTGCTAACACAGACCTCTAGATAATGTGTGCTAACACAGAGCTCTAGATAATGTGTGCTAACACAGAACTCTGGATAATGTGTGCTAACACAGACCTCTAGATAATGTGCACTAACACAGAGCTCTGGATAATGTGTGCTGACACAGAGCTCTAGATAATGTGTGCTAACACAGACCTCTAGATAATGTGTGCTAACACAGACCTCTAGATAATGTGTGTTAACACAGACCTCTAGATAATGTGTGCTAACACAGACCTCTAGATAATGTGTGCTAACACAGACCTCTAGATAATGTGTGCTAGCACAGAGCTCTAGATAATGTGTGCTAACACAGACCTCTAGATAATGTGTGCTAACACAGAACTCTACATAATGTGTGCTAACACAGACCTCTACATAATGTGTGCTAACACAGAACTCTACATAATGTGTGCTAACACAGAACTCTAGATAATTTGTGCTGACACAGAACTCTAGATAATGTGCACTAACACAGACCTCTACATAATGTGTGCTAACACAGAACTCTAGATAATGTGCACTAACACAGCTCTAGATAATGTGTGCTAACACAGAGCTCTAGATAATGTGTGCTAACACAGAACTCTGGATAATGTGTGCTAACACAGAGCTCTAGATAATGTGCACTAACACAGAGCTCTGGATAATGTGTGCTGACACAGAGCTCTAGATAATGTGTGCTAACACAGACCTCTAGATAATGTGTGCTAACACAGACCTCTAGATAATGTGTGCTAACACAGACCTCTAGATAATGTATGCTAACACAGACCTCTAGATAATGTGTGCTAACACAGAACTCTAGATAATGTGTGCTGACACAGAACTCTAGATAATATGTGCTAACACAGAACTCTAGATAATGTGTGCTGACACAGACCTCTAGATAATGTGCGCTGACACAGAACTCTAGATAATGTGCGCTGACACAGAACTCTAGATAATGTGCGCTGACACAGAACTCTAGATAATGTGCACTAACACAGAACACCTTATAATCTATTAGTGGAACATTTCAACCTGTGCGTAATAAAGCACATTGATTTAGTCAGCTGTGACCATGTAATCTATTAGTGGAACTCATCCTGTGCGTAATAAAGCACATTGATTTAGTCAGCTGTGACCTTGTAATCTATTAGCGGAACATGTGCAATGTCTTACGATTAAAAGGTAAGGGTTTTATTTGAAAGTTTATTTAAGTTTTCTTTAAATTTCCAGGATACCCTTTAAGTTTAATATTTAGTGGTAAAATACCCTTTACACCAAAACTTATCTAGAGCTCTGCTAACAGGAAGTCAATCTTTATGGAATTATGATGTCATAACTACCCACAAATAATCAAATGGCAGCCATTTTAAACAATATTTCAAGTTTTCAAATTCCTGTAATTGCTTTATTTGAAATACGATTCTCATGTTTCAGTATTATGTTCACATCAATTAAATGGTGCATAAACGAACACAAAGTATGTCAATGTTTTTGCTTTAAGCAACCTGCCATTTGTGTGACAAAAAATGCCAGTGTAGCTGAAGTGGTTGCATAATAACTGTTATATGATTATCAAACTACTGCACTGGGAATCTGCTATATGACTGTTTTAATGCAGACCTGCTTCATTAAAGTGACATTAAGACTAACACAGGTTTGACTGTACTGTAGTTGGTTTATTACAGGTGTGTTGGCATTGGAAGTACGTGACAGAGCTAGATCAGTTATGGATGCCAAAATGTGTAAAACTTGGTTGGAATTTACCCATAATGCCTGGACAGTATGAAGTGGGTGTATGGAAGAGAAATTACATCGAAAACATCTTAGCTTTACAGATAATGTTTCCGAAGGTAAGAAATCCCAGAATCTCCAGATTGTAACAAATCAGAACATCATGCAAAGGGGAGGTAAGAATCCCCAGATTGTAAGCAATCAGAACATCATGCAATGGGGAGGTAAGAATCCCCGGATTGTAACCAATCAGAACATCATGCAAAGGGGAGGTAAGAATCCCCAGATTGTAACCAATCAGAACATCATGCAAAGGGGAGGTAAGAATCCCCAGATTGTAAGCAATCAGAACATCATGCAAAGGGGAGGTAAGAATCCCCAGATTGTAAGCAATCAGAACATCATGCAAAGGGGAGGTAAGACTCCCCATATTGTAACCAATCAGAACATCATGCAAAGGGGAGGTAAGAATCCAAAGATTGTAACATATCACATCATCATGCAAAGGGGAGGTAAGAATCCAAAGATTGTAACATATCACATCATCATGCAAAGGGGAGGTAAGAATCCCCAGATTGTAACCAATCAGAACATCATGCAAAGGGGAGGTAAGAATCCCCAGATTGTAACCAATCAGAACATCATGCAAAGGGGAGGTAAGAATCCCCAGATTGTAAGCAATCAGAACACAATGCAAAGGGGAGGTAAGAATCCAAAGATTGTAACATATCACAACATCATGCAAAGAGGAGGTAGGAATTGTAAGATTGTAACCAATCAGAACATGGTTGTAGTCGTTGTAGTCTAAAATACGCAGTCTCAAGAAATATTTTACATATCTATATAATGATGAAGATGTTTATGGAATCTGTCGGAGTGAAAACAAATTGTGATTTGTAAAGAACAATATACTGATCCGTCTCTGTCCGAAATACTGCTGATGTGGGCATTCAGAGCCTTCCTCCACCAATAATAACTGGAGAGTCGCTCTATGACCTAAGCTGTTTTTGCGGCTTTCAATCCCAGAAAATAAAGCATATTTATTGGGTTAAATTCATAATTTCAGAAACACACAAGAATAGATTTGAGTAAGTTGAAGGACCATAGCAAGAGACCACCAAAGTCAGCCAAGCAGTTCAAGTGCACGCCATGGCGAGGCTCTGACCCAGTACCCAAGGACACATGGAGATATAATGTGCTGGAGAATGATGATGTTGTAACAGACGTCAAAACTCTGTAAGTACAGATCAGAGAGCAGTGGAAGAATGGTTTATAGGCCTGTTTGTAGTTTTTGCTTGTATTTAACCGGGAGCCACAGGCATTTAGTTTATACAAATTTATTTTAGCTCAATTGCAAAACAATTTGTTACAACTTATATTAATCTCTCTTGAGACTATAGTCCTGATGGAATCAATCACCACGAGAGAGAAGGGAGGGAGAGAGAAGAGAGGGAGAGAGAAGAGAGGGAGAGAAGGGGTGGAGAGAGAAGATAGGGAGAGAGAAGGGAGGGAGAGAGAAGAGAGGGAGAGAGAGAAGAGAGGGAGGGAGGGAGAGATAAGGGAGGGAGGGAGGGAGAGAGAAGGGATGTAGAGAGAAGGGAGAGATAAGAGAGGGAGATAGAAGGGAGGGAGAGAGAAGGGAGGGAGAGAGATGGAAGGGAGGGAGATAGAAGAGAGGGAGATAGAAGATAGGGAGAGAGAGAGAGAGAAGTGAGGGAGGGAGAGAGAAGGGAGGGAGGGAGAGAGAAGGGAGAGAGAAGAGAGGGAGAGGGGAGGGAGATAAAAGATAGGGAGAGAGAAGAGAGGCAGAGAGAGAAGAGAGGGAGAGAGAAGAGAGGGAGGGGGAGGGAGAGAAAAGAGAGAGAAGGGAGGGAGAGAAGAGAGGGAGGGAGAGAGAAGAGACATGTGGAATTTAAATGCCTTGCCTAAGGGCACAATCATAACTGCTCCAGTGAGGCACAAACTCCGGGCCTTTCACACCTGAAGTGGACACACTATCACTGCGCTATCATGCCTTCCACAGGCATTTGAAGCCTAAATAATAATTTTTTTTTTTAAATGTTTGGACCTTATTATGCACCCCACCTACCAATAATAATGTTATGCATATAGATAATATTTGTGTAAAATTGGAATTTATTTCATCAAGTAATAATAACCGAAATTTGTATTTCTAAGAATGGCATTAAAAACATCACAGCCAAGCTGTATTAAGCAGCAGTTTCCAAATTCCCAGTATGTTGTTTTATTATACGTTTGATCTCTATTAAGCAGCCAACTGTGCTAAGCAGCCACTTTCTGGGATTCCCTTGGCTGGCTGCTTAAGACAGGTTGGACTGTTTGTATTCCACTTGTCTCTATCGTCTCCCCAGTTCTCCCGAAATCTTGTGGAGGGAAAAATCACTTCTCCCTAAAAATTGGGGACTAAGATGATCCATTCTTCAGATGAGTATTGAATATTCCAAAACGCCCTTTTCTATCATGAATGGCCTGATCCAAATTCAAAGGATGTCCGATTAGCGCAGTGGTTAGAGCGCTCGCTTCTCACCAATGCGACCCAGGTTCGATCCTCGGATAGGGAAGTATGTGAAATGGTACGATGGTCGCCAGATCGGACAGGTGGGTTTTCTCCGGGTACCCCGGTTTCCTCCCACATGAATGACCACATATACGCTTTCATCTGAGCCAACGAGAGTGATTAATATAAGTTGTTAAAACTTGTTTCGCAATCATTGTAAAATAAATAAAGTATAAAACAAAGGGTGTCATATCTTTTATTATACTGAAAATTCATTTCATTAAGGATTAAGTTCCTGATGTTAATTAAGAATTGACAGTGAATCAAAACATTTTCCAAGATATTTTAATTAGTTAGGGGTTATGTTCCTTGTGTTAATAAAAACTTGATAGTGAAACAAAACATTTTGCAAGATTTTGAAATTTATGGGCCAGTCACACAAGCCATTGTTGTCACAATTCACATGGGGCCAGTCTGACAAGGCACACAACACAACCACACAACCACACAACACACCACACAACACACAACACACCACACAACCACACAACACACAACCACAACACACCACACAACATTGTTGTCACAATTCACATGGGACCAGTCACACAACCCATTGTTGTCACAATTCACATGGGGCCAGTCTCACAAGCCATTGTTGTCACAATTCACATGGGGCCAGTCACACAACCCATTGTTGTCACAATTCACATGGTTACTAGGTAAAGTATAGCACTCAGAGAGATGCCAATCCATGCACTGGTATATGGCACAAAAACAAGTGTTTGATTTCACAGTGGTATAAAATTATACACAAATATATGGAGTGGACACTTCGCTGACCATCCTAACCCACTGTGGAGGTGGTGATAGCGCAATGATAGCATGTCCGCTTCAGGTGTGAGAGGTGCGAAGTTCAGTCCCAGCTGTAGCCATTACGATTGTGTCCTTAGGCAAGGCACTTAACTTCCACATTACCTCTTCTCTATCCCTCAATGCGATTGTTTCCATCAGGAATGAGGTCTCAATCGCGATTAAACTAAGTTGTAAGAGCTTGTTTGCAAATGAGCTAAGGTAAATTTGTATAAACTAAGCTGCTCTAACCACAGATATTGACAGATTTCTCCATAAACGAACCACTTCCTCCTGGACCAACCATATATATATATATCCCCAAAGCAAAACCCACGTTCCTAGTGACAGATGTTAGGCTAAGAAATACTACCTACTTCTTTGTGTTATTGTACACCCGGCGCCACATCAAATCCATGTGTGTATCATTATTTCATGTTCTTTTTGGAGTTTTCTTGTACTTTCCTGTATTTACCCAGGTACAATTGCCAATATTTAGGTCCATTTCAATTTTTAGACGCAAGAAAAAGTCATATGCATCAGAGGGCAAGGAGATCTCACGGCACTCACAAAGCAAGGTGAAGTCTGGACAGCACATTCATAACCTGGAAGTGAGGCGATCTCAGTCATACAATGTAAGTATAACATGGAAGTGAGATGATCTCAGTCATACAATGTAAGTATAACATGGAAGTGAGGCGATCTCAGTCATACAATGTAAGTATAGCATGGAAGTGAGGCGATCTCAGTCGTACAATGTAAGTATAACATGGAAGTGAGGCGATCTCAGTCGTACAATGTAAGTATAACATGGAAGTGAGATGATCTCAGTCATACAATGTAAGTATAACATGGAAGTGAGGCGATCTCAGTCATACAATGTAAGTATAGCATGGAAGTGAGGCGATCTCAGTCATACAATGTAAGTATAACATGGAAGTGAGGCGATCTCAGTCATACAATGTAAGTATAACATGGAAGTGAGGCGATCTCAGTCATACAATGTAAGT
>CM026396.1:13216559-13258433 GCA_014843695.1 Archivesica marissinica | reverse complement strand
CACCATACAACCAACACATAAACACCATACAACCAACACATAAACACCATACAACCAACACATAAACACCATACAACCAACACATAAACACCATACAACCAACACATAAACACCATACAACAACACATAAACACCATACAACCAACACATAAACACCATACAACCAACACATAAACACCATACAACCAACACATAAACACCATACAAACAACACATAAACACCATACAACAACACATAAACACCATACAACCAACACATAAACACCATACAACCAACACATAAACACCATACAACAACACATAAACACCATACAAACAACACATAAACACCATACAACCAACACATAAACACCATACAACCAACACATAAACACCATACAAACACATAAACACCATACAACCAACACATAAACACCATACAAACACATAAACACCATACAACCAACACATAAACACCATACAACCAACACATAAACACCATACAAACAACACACTTATTGCTTCCACATATAGCTGCAATTCCATTCTATTCTCAATGGACAGTGTTGTGTCGTTTGATTATCAGCATTGTGGTTGTACAATGAGTAATTGGGCTCTTTGCATGATGGGTAAAATACAGTTTATAAATAATTCAAATAATTGTAGCAGATGACAATTCATTAATGCATTGTTCTTATTTGTATCTGAAAACTCTGGAAATGAATCATGGAATGTCATTAGGACACAATTCTAATGAAATTCCACGACATATTTGACTGTAATTTTCCCCGCTAGCGTGCACGACATATTTGACTGTTATTTTCCCCGCTAGCGTGCACGACATATTTGACTGTTATTTTCCCCGCTAGCATGCATGATATATTTGACTGTTATTTTCCCCGCTAGCGTGCACGACATATTTGACTGTTATTTTCCCCGCTAGCGTGCATGATATATTTGACTGTTATTTTCCCCGCTAGCGTGCACGACATATTTGACTGTTATTTTCCCCGCTAGCGTGCAAAGAGCTAAGGCAGGTGTTGACTGTTATTTTCCCCGCTAGCATGCAAAGAGCTAAGGCAGGTGTTGACTGTTATTTTCCCCGCTAGCGTGCAAAGAGCTAAGGCAGGTGTTGACTGTTATTTTCCCCGCTAGCGTGCAAAGAGCTAAGGCAGGTGTTGACTGTTATTTTCCCCGCTAGCGTGCAAAGAGCTAAGGCAGGTGTTGACTGTTATTTTCCCCGCTAGCGTGCAAAGAGCTAAGGCAGGTGTTGACTGTTATTTTCCCCGCTAGCGTGCAAAGAGCTAAGGCAGGTGTTGACTGTTATTTTCCCCGCTAGCGTGCAAAGAGCTAAGGCAGGTGTTGACTGTTATTTTCCCCGCTAGCGTGCAAAGAGCTAAGGCAGGTGTTGACTGTTATTTTCCCCGCTAGCGTGCAAAGAGCTAAGGCAGGTGTTGACTGTTATTTTCCCCGCTAGCGTGCAAAGAGCTAAGGCAGGTGTTCACTGTTATTTTCCCCGCTAACCTGCAAAGAGCTACGGCAGGTGTTGACTGTTATTTTCCCCGCTAGCGTGCAAAGAGCTAAGGCAGGTGTTGACTGTTATTTTCCCCGCTAGCGTGCAAAGAGCTAAGGCAGGTGTTGACTGTTATTTTCCCCGCTAGCGTGCAAAGAGCTAAGGCAGGTGTTGACTGTTATTTTCCCCGCTAGCGTGCAAAGAGCTAAGGCAGGTGTTGACTGTATTTTGTAACTTTCATCCTCGTAATTATGTTTTAGCTCGTTCTTATATATATTTCTTCAGAATCTTGTAAGCAGATCACCAGGTGCTCCGAATGACTGGGGTGGATTTAACACACTTCCCGTCGATATGACGACAGGAGTTATGCGCCCTGCACCCGTTTACTCAATGCCTCATCCTGTACCCACAAAACGTCAGCAAGTGTCATCGGCTAGAACTCCCAGGGATCCGCCAAGTATGTCATTGGACCATTCTAATTTAACTGCTAGCTTCCCATCTCCATCCTACTCCATCAGGCTGTCCAATTAGCGCAGTGGTTAGCACACTCGCTTTTCACCAATCCTCGGACTAGGAAGTATCATAGTATGTGAGATAATACAGTGGTCGCCAGATCGGACAGGTGGGTTTTCTCCAGGTACTCCAGTTTCCTTCCACACGATTGACAACATGTATGCTTTTATCCGCGCCAACGAAAGTGATTAATATAAGTTGTTGAAGCTTGTTCGTGATCATTGTAAAATAAATAAAGTCTAAAAGTTTATTCCCTCAGTGTTTGGCGCCATCCTACCCTTTTTAATAGGAATGCGTTCCAGAACTTTAATGGCTGTCCGATTAGCACGCTCACTTCTCACCAATGCGACCCGGGTTCGATCCTCAGACAGGGAAGTATGTGAGATGGTACGATGGTCGCCAGATCGGACAGGTGGGTTTTCTCCAGGTACTCCGGTTTCCTCCCACATGAATGACCACATATACGCTTTCATCTGAGCCTCTGCAACGCGAGTGATTAATATAAGTTGTTAAAACTTGCTTCACAATCGTTGTAAAATAAATAAAGTATATATAAAAACGTTAATCACACTCCACCTCTCATTTTCAATGTGATTTAAGGTACCTTGCCTAAGTGCACCACCATCATGGTTCTGGTGAAGCTCGAACCCAGAGACCACCGCTTACGAGACGAAAATAAATAACCACAAATACATACAGACTGGGCAGTGTTCCCGAAATCTGTAACACCACATGTCAAACAAAATATCCATCGGTCAGATAAAAATTGAATGAAATTGTAAGTGCGATTTCGCACCCAACTGTAGACGTTATGATTGTGCTTTATTTAATCCACATTGCCTCTTCTCTCTCCCTCGTGGCGATGGATTAAATCAGAAATGAGGTCTCGAGAGTGATTAATATAAGTTGTAATAACTTGTTTTGCAATCAAGCTAAATTAAATTTGTATAAACTAAACTCAAGCTCAAGTTCTGAAGAAAGATTTATAACCTTGGGGGCCTGCTTGCCAATATTTCTTGGTTTTCTGCCAACCTCAGCATCCCAGTGGTCCAACCAGTACTAGCCCATCACATGTACTGGGGTCAGATACTTTCAAGCAGGAATGTAGTACAAACTGAGTGGACTCTGTGGCCGAGTTGTTACGGTCATTGTCTTCAAATCACTTGCCCCTCACCGTTGCAGGTTTGAATCCCACTTGGGTTGTTGAATTATTTCAAGTGAGCTAACCCGCTGGCTTGCAGATTGTCTATGATTGTATAAATCCGCTGTGCATTAAATACTGTTCGTAGGGGCACCTGTAGTATTCCTACATCAGTGGGAGAGTCACCATATCACCTAGCTGTTGGTGCGTCTTTAAAAAACCAAAACAAGGTACAAACTGATCATGTTTCTAGTGAGAATGAAAACCAGCCAACTTTCTTAGTTACGTTTATTTGTCGTCGCTACCGGTTACCCATATGAGCGACGCCTCCTCAAGAGATTAGTCATTTTAGATTGTTGGAGGATAGTGCAATGATACAGACAGAGACCCATTCCAGAGTCTCCTCTGGTTCTTTTACGTGCACGTTGTACAGCAACAACACGAGACCTCGGTTTAAAGTCACATCTGAAAGACTTAATTTTATTATGGTCAGACGGGGGATCAAACCTGCGATCCCTGGATTACCAGTCCAACGTGTTAACCAGCCAACTTATGGAAGGTTAGTGGTTTTATCCTAGGGCCTGCTGATGCCTGACACAATGCAGAGGTTCCTCAGATCTTCCTCCGCCATGTAAAGCTTGAAGTGTCTCTTAAGACCATAGCTAATAGTGAGATTCTAAACTCACGAAAATAAATAACCACAAATACATACAAACCTGGCATTGTTCCCGAAATCTGTAGCACCGCATGTCAAACAAAATATCCATCGGTCAGAAAACATTGAATGAAATTGTAAGGCAATTAGTCATTTGTCTAACTGGTGTCATGTAAACCCTGGCAACATTGCGAGAAGACTGTGGGACTAGGCAAAATATTTGTTTGTTAATTTTCTCATGTTTTCTATTATGTTTTCCAATTAATGATTGACTTTTCTCAGTGAAAGAAAATCTATCGTTCACTGTTTTCAAGCGGTGGAAGATGGCATTTTCTCTGTCACTGCTTTTTTGTATTCCTTTTCAGTTGGATGTACTTTTATATTTGAGCTATTTTCTGACAATAGTGAACAGTTATTATAAAGTAATACATGTATATTCTAATGAATTTGTTTTGTCTGTAGTTTTTAATTTTGACAGGAAACAGAAACTAACTTGAACATTATACCGGAACTATTTCTTATCAAGGATGTTCACACTAACGTGTGGCTGTGTGGTTGTATATTGAAATGAGGCTCCCGACAAGGGCTGTTAAATTAATTAAATTTGATAACAAATATTATATCTACCAGAATCATTGGAAATCATAAAAGAAAAGAAGATTTGTGTTTATTAGTGTAAGATAGGATGTGATTTCATCTCGTGATCACCGAAATATGTATTTCAGTGATCACTCGATGAACTAAAATCCTATCTTACACTAATAAACACAAATATCCTCTCATTATTTTCAGCAAAAGATCTGTTTCCAAAGCAACCATGGAACGTCCCAGAGAAAGGCGATTCTGACGATGACCTCTGACACCTGCCCAATGTTTTGTAAATGTGTAAAGTTCCGAAACAAAACTGTCCATATTAGAAAAAACTACAACAATTCAGTAAGAAAGTCTTGGGTTGAGATCATCATTGTTATAGAAGATGTACATGTACCATGTTTGATAGATAGAAGATGTACATGTACCATGTTTGATAGATAAAAGATGTACATGTACCATGTTTGATAGATAGAAGATGTACATGTACCATGTTTGATAGATAGCAGATGTACATGTACCATGTTTGATAGGTTGGAAGCAATGCATGTTATGAGGGGTATGGTAGGTTGGTTAAATATTATAATTGTATCTCAATCCCTCACACCGGAACCCCTCGCACCGGAACCCCACACCCCACGCTGCAACCCCACACACTCATACCCCACGCCGGAACCCCACACACTCATACCCCACACCGGAACCCCGCACACTCACGCCGGAACCCCACACACTCATACCCCACGCCGGAACCCCTCACACCGCAACCCCGCACACTCATACCCCACGCCGGAACCCCGCACACTCATACCCCACGCCGGAACCCCACACACTCATACCCCACGCCGGAACCCCTCACACTGCAACCCCACACACTCATACCCCCACACTCATACCCCACGCCGGAACCCCACACACTCATACCCCACGCCGGAACCCCACACACTCATACCCCACGCCGGAACCCCGCACACTCATACCCCACGCCGGAACCCACACACTCATACCCCACGCCGGAACCCCACACACTCATACCCCACGCTGGAACCCCGCACACTCATACCCCACGCCGGAACCCCTCACACCCACGCCGGAACCCCACACACTCATACCCCACGCTGGAACCCCACACACTCATACCCCACGCCGGAACCCCACAACTCATACCCCACGCCGGAACCCGCACACCTCACACCGCACACTCATATCCCACACCAGAACCACACACACTCATACCCCACGCCGGAACCCCACACACTCATACCCCACGCCGGAACCCCGCACACTCACACCGGAACCCCGCACACTCATACCCCACGCCGGAACCCCACACACTCATACCCCACGCCGGAACCCCGCACACTCATACCCCACGCCGGAACCCCACACACTCATACCCCACGCCGGAACCCCACACACTCATACCCCACGCCGAAACCCCGCACACTCATACCCCACGCCGGAACCCCACACACTCATACCCCACGCCGGAACCCCACACACTCATACCCCACGCCGGAACCCCACACACTCATACCCATGCCGGAACCCCACACACTCATACCCCATGCTGCAACCCGCACACTCATACCCCACGCCGGAACCCCCGCACACTCATACCCCACACCGGAACCCCACACACTCATACCCCACGCCGGAGCCCCACACACTCATACCCCACGCCGGAACCCCACACACCATTCCCTTACCCCCGGTCATTATAAATGAATTGTTTATTATTTATTTATTATTGTTATTAGTAAGTAACTATTTTATTATTGTGATATGTGCCTTCTGACCGGTACACATTTTTACATATATTTTCTAACGAACACCCGACCCTTTCGACCTATATATGAGGTTATAAAACGATTCTCTTTTTCAAACTGAAACCCATAATGGGTGGAGATATATCGTTTTTGCCTTTTCTGTCTGCCTGCTTAAGTTTGTCTGCACTTCATCTCCATTTTTATAACGCAAAGCTAGTCTGCTCTTCATCTCCAAAGCCCCTTGTTAGATGTTCACCAATCTTGGCAGGAAGCATCAGTATGTGGTCTAGTTGTGCAGATTGTAACCACATTCCAGTTGGGGGATTTTTGGGGGATTTATGGCCATTTGAGCATTTGTATTACACAAAGCTTGTCTGCTCTTCATCTCCAAAACCCCTTGTTGGATTTTCACCAATCTTGGTTTTATGACCTACGACATTTGTAGGGTTATTATAATCATAATATTCAAAAAGTAAAAAAAGTTTACTTTAAAAATCCTCAAAAGACACTGTCAAGCTTTTTAATGAACACACAAGCTTCATCTCTATAATTTCTTGTTGGATTTTGATGAAAATTGACTGGATCTCTATCAAGCCTAGTTGTGCATGTCTTAACAGTCAGTTTTGGCCAATTTCTTTACGGATTTATGGCCCTTTCAACATTTTTGAATGTTTGCATATATACATGTGTCAATCATACTGCCTTGAGGTTCAACCACCTGCTGGATCCAATCTTAATGTGGGTGGGGAGACATAGAGTGCTGGAACATATGCTCCGCGTAAATCTCACATATAATGACCAGTATAAAATGTTAATTACACTTGCCGTATATTATTATTTTCTGTCATTAAAACAACTTTCAAAAAACTCTTGTTAACAGTTTTAGCTTCATCACGTGACCTTGCTGCTCAATTCAGCTATCACAACGGTGTCGGTCGGCACCCGTTTATATAGGGAACTCTCAAGACTTCAGGGCACCTATGCATGGCATATTTTTTTATTTATCCACCATAACTTGTTGAATATCTTATTTTGATACAGTACATCATTGAATAAAAACAATTATTGGTCAGAAATAGTATAGAAACTATTTTTCAGGTTAGGTGTAGATTTTTTAAATTTGGATAGCTACCCGAATTGTTCATACACAGTATCGGTGGAAATTATTTGTTTGTTTATATTCGTCTGCTGGACCAGTCACGTGACAGTTGCATCAGCCTACCGATACACACAACGGAACGCTATCTTACCATGATTCAGTTCTGTCAGCAAAATTACCCTAGAACTATATATAAATATTTTAAATACGAATGTAAATGGACAAATACGCCGAGCATAGGTTCCACCACTCTATGTTGTTTTTTAATATGAAAAACAACCTTATGGCGGTATTTGTTTGATTATATGGATGCATATTTTTATTTAGATGTGTTAGACAATTTATATGTACAATTATATATATATTGCAAGTATATGTAGAACAATTTATATTTATGACTTATACTTTATAGCATGAAATGAAATGGTAAACAATTATTTTAGAGATTAAATATTCTAATCTTAGTGTTTGTACTTTTCTGTGGGTGGAAAGAGAATGGTTTGCATATACCCGGCCATAAGTCAACCAGGCATGGATGGTGGGGGGTTCTCTCCCTGATACATGAACACTGACCAGGCATGGATGGTGGGGGTGCTCTCCCTGATACATGAACACTGACCAGGCATGGATGGTGGGGGGTGCTCTCCCTGATACATGAACACTGACCAGGCGTGGGGGGGGGGATGCTCTCCCTGATACATGAACACTGACCAGGCGTGCCACCCCCAACAAACACACCAGGCGGGGGGTGCTCTCCCTGATACATGAACACTGACCAGGCATGGATGGTGGGGGGTGCTCTCCCCGATACATGAACACTGACCAGGCATGGATGGTGGGGGGTGCTCTCCCTGATACATGAACACTGACCAGGCATGGATGGTGGGGGTGCTCTCCCTGATACATGAACACTGACCACGCATGGATGGTGGGGGATGCTCTCCGATATGAACACTGACCAGGTGGGGGGTGCTCTCCCTGATACATGAACACTGACCAGGCATGGATGGTGGGGGGTGCTCTCCCTGATACATGAACACTGACCAGGCATGGATGGTGGGGGGTGCTCTCCCTGATACATGAACACTGACCAGGCATGGATGGTGGGGGGTGCTCTCCCTGATACATGAACACTGACCAGGCATGGATGGTGGGGGTGCTCTCCCTGATACATGAACACTGACCAGGCATGGATGGTGGGGGTGCTCTCCCTGATACATGAACACTGACCACGCATGGATGGTGGGGGATGCTCTCCCTGATACATGAACACTGACCAGGCGTGGATGGTGGGGGGTGCTCTCACTGATACATGAACACAGATGAGTGAAGATACTTCACGTAATATCCTTGATGTATGATCGGTAATCACAGATCAGTGAAACTACTTCATGTAATATCCTTGATATATGATCGGTAATCACAGATGAGTGAAAATACTTCATGTAATATCCTTGATGTATGATCGGTAATCACAGATGAGTGAAAATACTTCATGTAATATCCTTGATATATGATCGGTAATCACAGATGAGTGAAGATACTTCACGTAATATCCTTGATGTATGATCGGTAATCACAGATGAGTGAAAATACTTCATGTAATATCCTTGATGTATGATCGGTAAACACAGATGAGTGAAAATACTTCATGTAATATCCTTGATGTATGATCGGTAATCACAGATGAGTGAAAATACTTCATGTAATATCCTTGATGTATGATCGGTAAACACAGATGAGTGAAAATACTTCATGTAATATCCTTGATGTATGATCGGTAATCACAGATGAGTGAAAATACTTCATGTAATATCCTTGATGTATGATCGGTAATCACAGATGAGTGAAAATACTTCATGTAATATCCTTGATGTATGATCGGTAATCACAGATGAGTGAAAATACTTCATGTAATATCCTTGATGTATGATCGGTAAACACAGATGAGTGAAAATACTTCATGTAATATCCTTGATGTATGATCGGTAAACACAGATGAGTGAAAATACTTCATGTAATATCCTTGATGTATGATCGGTAATCACAGATGAGTGAAAATACTTCATGTAATATCCTTGATGTATGATCGGTAATCACAGATGAGTGAAAATACTTCATGTAATATCCTTGATGTATGATCGGTAAACACAGACGAGTGAAAATACTTCATGTAATATCCTTGATGTATGATCGGTAAACACAGATCAGTGAAAATACTTCATGTAATATCCTTGATGTATGATCGGTAAACACAGATCAGTGAAAATACTTCATGTAATATCCTTGATGTATGATCGGTAATCACAGATGAGTGAAAATACTTCATGTAATATCCTTGATGTATGATCGGTAAACACAGATGAGTGAAAATACTTCATGTAATATCCTTGATGTATGATCGGTAAACACAGATGAGTGAAAATACTTCATGTAATATCCTTGATGTATGATCGGTAAACACAGATCAGTGAAAATACTTCATGTAATATCCTTGATGTATGATCGGTAAACACAGATCAGTGAAAATACTTCATGTAATATCCTTGATGTATGATCGGTAAACACAGATCAGTGAAAATACTTCATGTAATATCCTTGATGTATGATCGGTAAACACAGATCAGTGAAAATACTTCATGTAATATCCTTGATGTATGATCGGTAAACACAGATCAGTGAAAATACTTCATGTAATATCCTTGATGTATGATCGGTAAACACAGATCAGTGAAAATACTTCATGTAATATCCTTGATGTATGATCGGTAAACACAGATCAGTGAAAATACTTCATGTAATATCCTTGATGTATGATCGGTAATCACAGATGAGTGAAAATACTTCATGTAATATCCTTGATGTATGATCGGTAATCACAGACGAGTGAAAATACTTCATGTAATATCCTTGATGTATGATCGGTAATCACAGACGAGTGAAAATACTTCATGTAATATCCTTGATGTATGATCGGTAATCACAGATGAGTGAAAATACTTCATGTAATATCCTTGATGTATGATCGGTAATCACAGACGAGTGAAAATACTTCATGTAATATCCTTGATGTATGATCGGTAATCACAGACGAGTGAAAATACTTCATGTAATATCCTTGATGTATGATCGGTAATCACAGATCAGTGAAAATACTTCATGTAATATCATCCATGCAAAACAATCACTTTTGCAAACAGCATAGAGCCAGATCAGACAACACAGAATGTGCACAGAACGTGCCGTCTGATCAGACAACACAGAACATGCACAGAACATGCCGATCAGGCACAATGCTGTTTGCTATTAGGATAGTGGAGCTAAAACACTTGGCTGAATAGCAAACAACATAGATCCTGATTAGATGAGGTGGTACACCGCGGCTAATCTGGATGTATAATGTTTGCAAATGTGATTTTATTTACTCAGTAGGTAAAGGGTTAAGCGACATAAAATAACACCAAGCAGAATAATTTTGCAATATATGCATAAATATACCATTGCTTCTATTGTCGTTTATTATTCGAAATTATCTTAAATGAGTAAACTGTGTGATCTACTGGTGAATAATAAAGAAAATATACATTATAATATTGCATGCTACAGAAACTTGAAATATTTTTCCAAACACTATACCCGAAATATTTTTCATCAAATAAATTCCCCTAAACATTTTCCCAGAAATATTTTACAAAACATTTTCCAATAATATTTAACAAATACTTTCCCTGAAATATTTTACCAAACTCTCCCCAACATTTTGTACCAAATACGTTCCCCAAAATATTTTACCAAATAATTTTCCTTGAAATATTTTACCCAATACCTTCCCTGCTATGTTTTACCAAACACTGTCCTTGAAAGATATTACCAAACACTGTCCTTGAAAGATATTACCAAATACTTTCCCTGAAAGATATTACCCAATACTTTCCCTGAAAGATATTACCAAATACTTTCCCTGAAAGATATTACCCAATACTTTCCCTGAAAGATATTACCCAATACTTTTCCTGAAAGATATTACCAAATACTTTCCCTGAAAGATATTACCCAATACTTTCCCTGAAAGATATTACCCAATACTTTTCCTGAAAGATATTACCCAATACTTTCCCTGAAAGATATTACCCAATACTTTTCCTGAAAGATATTACCAAACACTGTCCCTGAAATATTTTACCAAACACTGTCCTTGAAATATTTTACCAAAGACTTTCCCTGAAATATTTTACCAAAGACTTTCCCTGAAATATTTTACCAAAGACTCCCTGAACTATTTTACCAAAGACTTTCCCTGAAATATTTTACCAAAGACTTTCCCTGAAATATTTTACCGAAGACTTTCCCTGACATATTTTACCGAAGACTTTCCCTGAAATATTTTACCAAAGACTTTCCCTGAAATATTTTACCAAATCCGTAGCTTACCATCCATACTGGCCTATAAGGAGATCTCCCCTAAAAGACAACCCCTACTTTGTTTCATATATATATGGGTTTTGGCATGCACTCTTATATAAGACGGGTTCATAAAAAGTATAAATTGCATGTTTGGCCAGTGCAAGTTGAAGACATTTTCAGTGCCAGTGTGTTTTCTTTTTTAAAACATAATTAGATCTATGAATACCATTGAACACATCAAAAAAAGCAATAAAAAAAACATTTTTTTAGCACTCGCTTAAAAGACGGGGGGTGCCACTTTGTGGTCATAACCTGGTGGTAAAACACTCGTCTTGTAGGAGATTATGGACGGCAATGTAAATGTTCTACCGCTTTAGTGTTATAGATTACATAAATAGACAAGAGTTAAATGTGGGCGTCATAACAAATATACAACCTCAATAGAAGGAGATCGATGTTATAAAAATACTTTAAAAAGTTTTACGAGACAAGTTTACGGCAAACAATGTTATCATAGCAAAATATTTCTCACAAATTTGTGCAATGATACAATATGTACTTGTGCAATGATACAATATGTACTTGTGCAATGATACAATATGTACTTGTGCAATGATACAATATGTACTTGTGCAATGATACAATATGTATGTGTGCAATGATACAATATGTATGTGTGCAATGATACAATATGTACTTGTGCAATGATACAATATGTATGTGTGCAATGATACAATATGTATGTGTGCAATGATACAATATGTATTTGTGCAATGATACAATATGTACTTGTGCAATGATACAATATGTATGTGTGCAATGATACAATATGTATGTGTGCAATGATACAATATGTATGTGTGCAATGATACAATATGTATTTGTGCAATGATACAATATGTATGTGTGCAATGATACAATATGTATGTGTGCAATGATACAATATGTATGTGTGCAATGATACAATATGTACTTGTGCAATGATACAATATGTATGTGTGCAATGATACAATATGTATGTGTGCAATGATACAATATGTATGTGTGCAATGATACAATATGTACTTGTGCAATGATACAATATGTATGTGTGCAATGATACAATATGTACTTGTGCAATGATACAATATGTATGTGTGCAATGATACAATATGTACTTGTGCAATGATACAATATGTACTTGTGCAATGATACAATATGTATTTGTGCAATGATACAATATGTACTTGTGCAATGATACAATATGTATGTGTGCAATGATACAATATGTACTTGTGCAATGATACAATATGTACTTGTGCAATGATACAATATGTATGTGTGCAATGATACAATATGTATGTGTGCAATGATACAATATGTACTTGTGCAATGATACAATATGTATTTGTGCAATGATACAATATGTACTTGTGCAATGATACAATATGTATGTGTGCAATGATACAATATGTATGTGTGCAATGATACAATATGTATTTGTGCAATGATACAATATGTATGTGTGCAATGATACAATATGTATGTGTGCAATGATACAATATGTATGTGTGCAATGATACAATATGTACTTGTGCAATGATACAATATGTATGTGTGCAATGATACAATATGTATGTGTGCAATGATACAATATGTATGTGTGCAATGATACAATATGTATGTGTGCAATGATACAATATGTATGTGTGCAATGATACAATATGTATGTGTGCAATGATACAATATGTATTTGTGCAATGATACAATATGTATGTGTGCAATGATACAATATGTACTTGTGCAATGATACAATATGTATTTGTGCAATGATACAATATGTATGTGTGCAATGATACAATATGTATGTGTGCAATGATACAATATGTACTTGTGCAATGATACAATATGTATTTGTGCAATGATACAATATGTACTTGTGCAATGATACAATATGTATGTGTGCAATGATACAATATGTATGTGTGCAATGATACAATATGTACTTGTGCAATGATACAATATGTATTTGTGCAATGATACAATATGTATGTGTGCAATGATACAATATGTATGTGTGCAATGATACAATATGTATGTGTGCAATGATACAATATGTATGTGTGCAATGATACAATATGTACTTGTGCAATGATACAATATGTATGTGTGCAATGATACAATATGTACTTGTGCAATGATACAATATGTATGTGTGCAATGATACAATATGTACTTGTGCAATGATACAATATGTACTTGTGCAATGATACAATATGTATTTGTGCAATGATACAATATGTACTTGTGCAATGATACAATATGTATGTGTGCAATGATACAATATGTACTTGTGCAATGATACAATATGTACTTGTGCAATGATACAATATGTATGTGTGCAATGATACAATATGTATGTGTGCAATGATACAATATGTACTTGTGCAATGATACAATATGTATTTGTGCAATGATACAATATGTACTTGTGCAATGATACAATATGTATGTGTGCAATGATACAATATGTATGTGTGCAATGATACAATATGTACTTGTGCAATGATACAATATGTACTTGTGCAATGATACAATATGTATGTGCAATGATACAATATGTACTTGTGCAATGATACAATATGTATTTGTGCAATAACAATTAAATGAATGTTTGTTTCCTACCTCCCGACCCTGATTTTTGAAGTTTGGTAGGTAGGTAGGAAAAGATTTTTTTTGTACAAAAACTAATGATGATAGCATTGGTGTAATAATAAGAAACAACTGCCAGACATCAATTTCTGCACAAACAAACTAAGAAGTGTGAAGCTATCCATCATAAAATGATGACTTGAATTAGAGTCAAACTTGCTAGAAAGTCCACATCTATTAACCCATTCAACACCAAGTAACTGACATGGACTGGTGCATGATATTTTTAGACCAATGAATTAATCAGAAAATTACAATTGGACCACTTGTATTAAAGAGACCACTTGTATTAAGAGACCACTTGTATTAAGAGACCACTTGTATTAAGAGACCACTTGTATTAAAGAGACCACTTGTATTAAAGAGACCACTTGTATTAAGAGACCACTTGTATTTTCCACTTCCCATTTGTGTTGTTCAAGAACAAATTAGCCTGCATTAAGAGACTGTTCCTGCTTAGAGACCGCTGTTTGCTCTTCTATTTGGAGGTCTCTCAATACAAGTTTGACTGTACTTGATTTCAATATTGTTATGTGTAAGTAAAAATAATTAATTTTAGAGGTCAATCAAAATATTTAAGTTGGGCCAATCAGCGGTCAGTCCAGACATGGTGAACAAACACATTTTTTTTATTATGGCCTAATAAAAATGTAATGCAACATTAATGACATATTATAGCAATATATCGCTTTTACAAAATATTTCACAAAGGACTATGTGGAACTTTGGCCGAAATAATTCAAGCAAAAATCATGCAAAATTGACAAACATAGATCCTGATCAGACGCAGCACTACACCTCAGTTGATCTGGATCTATGTTGTTTGCACATTCCGTCCAATTTATTCGACAGGTTATGCGTTAGCCTCTTATTGAGGTGGGGTACAAATGTTGACTGCTTATCAATTGATTATGATGGTAAATTGCTGTTGCATGTATGGAGATATGAAGAATGTACGTGGCAAAGGGTGAAAAAAATGTGCAGCCAACACGGATCTTTCGCTTACAGGGCGAACGGTCTACTGACCCAGCTAGCCGGGCTGTTGTCACATAATCTCCCGAATGGTGACAAAGTTCATTTATTGGAAATAGATACAACAATATCGATTCATTCATTTCTTCAAATGTAACTTGATTCATTCACTACTATTTCTCTACTAGAAGTGGTGCTTGATTCATTCACTGCTTGAGGTGCCGCTTGATTCAGATTCTCCCTTTAATCGGATCAGAACTTTGGAAGCAAGTTCCTGAACAGTAGGTGGGTGGCTAAATCCAGTCAGCTTTGTAACAAAATGCTCAATGCCCTGTTCCCTGAATGCGTGCAGAAACAATGAATCTGAAAACACAACAACAATAACAACAAGAGGGCCATGATGGCGCTGTATCGCTCACCTGACTTTTGTACCACGGGTTCACCATGTTAATAACTTTGAAAGAGCATTGTACATCGATCATTCCTACCAAATATTGCCAAAATGCGACCAGCGGTTCGTGAGATATTTGAATTTATGTTATTTTTAGACAGTGGCCATCTTTTATGCACGGCAATCTCCATTTTAACAAATATATAAAGGTTACATCCATGGATATTAACTGTGAAATTTGGCTACTATTGGCCAAGTGGTTTGGGTGAAGAGGAATTATGAATTCTATAATAAAAGAACAAACGTTTGACCTTTCGGCAGCCATCTTGAACGACAAAATCATCTCTGATTTTGATAACAATTGTATTAGAGTTATTGCCTCATCAATACCTTCGATTTGACATGACCATATTTGCTCAAAAATAATAATTGACCCCTACTTGACCTCTCGGGCTGCACCCATTTTTATCACCGTGGTCATCATTTGAACAACTTTGAAAGAGCATTGAACATCGATCATTCCTACCAAGATTCGTCAAAATCAGGCTGACAGTTTGTGAGAAATATTTTTAGAATATATGTGCTATTTTTAGACAGTGACCACGTTGGATTTCAGGGGAATATTATTTTAACAAATTTGGAAAGGCTAAGGATCATACAAGTACAGTTTCTTGACCATTGGTTGATCACTTCGTGAGAAGACGTTTGAAATCTCTCATAAATGTTGATTTTTTTACCTTTTGAAGTCAGGGTCCCTAGGTCGACTATTTTGCCCAAGTCATCCTCTAGAATGATCCCTGCCTTGATAAGGACTCAATCGCGAAGGGCTACAGCTGGATGCAAAGTTGAAAACTTTGGGCCTCTAACTCACGCCTGAAGCGTACAAGCTACATGATTTCCACAAGGAAAGAATAACCACTTGCCTTTTAACAACTGTACTAATGTCCACAGGGCTATGTGGACAAAGTTAGAATCATCCAACTTCAAAAACTTGTCAATGTACAGCACTATACCCTGCAAGTTTTCTGTCTTCAACTGCAACGGTATAGCTGAAATAAAACAACAGAACAATGGCATAGCTGAAATAAAACATCAGAACAATGGTATAGCTGCAATAAAACAACAGAACAATGGAGTAGCTGAAATAAAACAACAGAACAACGGTATAACTGAAATAAAACAACAGAACAACGGTATAGCTGAAATAAAACAACAGAACAATGGTATAGCTGAAATAAAACAATAGAACAACAGCATAACTGAAATAAAACAACAGAACAATGGTATAGCTGCAATAAAACAACAGAACAACGGTATAGCTGAAATAAAACAACAGAACAACGGTATAGCTGAAATAAAACAACAGAACAACGGTATAGCTGAAATAAAACAACAGAACAATGGTATAGCTGAAATAAACAACAGAACAACGGCATAACTGAAATAAAACAACAGAACAATGGTATAGCTGAAATAAAACAACAGAACAATGGTATAGCTGAAATAAAACAACAGAACAATGGTATAGCTGAAATAAAACAACAGAACAACGGTATAGCTGAAATAAAACAACAGAACAATGGTATAGCTGAAATAAAACAACAGAACAACGGTATAGCTGAAATAAAACAACAGAACAATGGTATAGCTGAAATAAACAACAGAACAACGGTATAGCTGAAATAGAACAATGGTATAGCTGAAATAAAACAACAGAACAATGGTATAGCTGAAATAAAACAACAGAACAATGGAGTAGCTGAAATAAAACAACGGTATAACTGAAATAAAACAACAGAACAATGGAGTAGCTGAAATAAAACAACAGAACAATGGTATAGCTGAAATAAAACAACAACAATGGTATAACTGAAATAAAACATCAGAACAACGGTATAGCTGAAATAAAACAACAGAACAACGGTATAGCTGAAATAAAACAACAGAACAACGGTATAGCTGAAATAAACAACAGAACAATGGCATAACTGAAATAAAACAACAGAACAACGGTATAACTGAAATAAAACAACAGAACAATGGTATAGCTGAAATAAAACAACAGAACAATGGTATAGCTGAAATAAAACAACAGAACAATGGTATAGCTGAAATAAAACAACAGAACAATGGTATAGCTGAAATAAACAACAGAACAACGGCATAACTGAAATAAAACAACAGCATAACTGAAATAAAACAACAGAACAACGGCATAACTGAAATAAAACAACAGAACAACAGTATAGCTGAAATAAAACAACAGAACAACGGTATAACTGAAATAAAACAACAGAACAATGGCATAACTGAAATAAAACAACAGAACAACGGCATAACTGAAATAAAACAACGGCATAACTGAAATAAAACAACAGAACAACGGTATAACTGAAATAAAACAACAGAATCATAATCTGAGTCATACTGTAGGAAAACAAACACAAAGGACAAGAAAACAAATAGGCTCTGAACCAGTAGCCTCGGCATCAAACTTAATGCTGAATGACAGTATATTAACCTCAGCATCAAACTTAATGCTGAATGACAGTATGTTAACCTCGGCATCAAACTTAATGGTGAATGACGGTATATTAACCTCGGCATCAAACTTAATGCTGAATGACAGTATATTAACCTCGGCATCAAACTTAATGGTGAATGACCGTATATTAACCTTGGCAACAAACTTAATGGTGAATGACAGTATGTTAACCTCGGCATCAAACTTAATGGTGAATGACAGTATGTTAATCTCGGCATCAAACTTAATGGTGAATGACCGTATGTTAACCTCAGCATCAAACTTAATGGTGAATGACAGTATGTTAACCTCGGCATCAAACTTAATGGTGAATGACAGTATGTTAACCTCGACATCAAACTTAATGGTGAATGACAGTATGTTAACCTCTGCATCAAACTTAATGCTGAATGACAGTATGTTAACCTCGGCATCAATCTTAATGGTGAATGACAGTATGTTAACCTCGGCATCAAACTTAATGGTGAATGACAGTATGTTAACCTCTGCATCAATCTTAATGGTGAATGACAGTATGTTAACCTCGGCATCAATCTTAATGGTGAATGACAGTATGTTAACCTCGGAATCAAACTTAATGGTAAATGACAGTATGTTAACCTCGGAATCAAACTTAATGGTGAATGACAGTATGTTAACCTCGGAATCAAACTTAATGGTAAATGACAGTATGTTAACCTCGGCATCAAATTTAATGGTGAATGACAGTATGTTAACCTCGGCATCAAACTTAATGGTGAATGACAGTATGTTAACCTCGGCATCAAACTTAATGGTGAATGACAGTATGTTAACCTCGGCATCAAACTTAATGGTGAAAGACAGTATGTTAACCTCGGAATCAAACTTAATGGTAAATGACAGTATGTTAACCTCGGAATCAAACTTAATGGTGAATGACAGTATGTTAACCTCGGAATCAAACTTAATGGTGAATGACAGTATGTTAACCTCGGAATCAAACTTAATGGTGAATGACAGTATGTTAACCTCGGAATCAAACTTAATGGTGAATGACAGTATGTTAACCTCGGAATCAAACTTAATGGTGAATGACAGTATGTTAACCTCGGAATCAAACTTAATGGTGAATGACAGTATGTTAACCTCGGAATCAAACTTAATGGTGAATGACAGTATGTTAACCTCGGAATCAAACTTAATGGTGAATGACAGTATGTTAACCTCGGAATCAAACTTAATGGTGAATGACAGTATGTTAACCTCGGAATCAAACTTAATGGTGAATGACAGTATGTTAACCTCGGAATCAAACTTAATGGTGAATGACAGTATGTTAACCTCGGAATCAAACTTAATGGTGAATGACAGTATGTTAACCTCGGAATCAAACTTAATGGTGAATGACAGTATGTTAACCTCGGCATCAAACTTAATGGTGAATGACAGTATGTTAACCTCGGCATCAAACTCAATGGTGAATGACAGTATGTTAACCTCAGCATCAAACTTAATGGTGAATGACAGTATGTTAACCTCGGCATCAAACTTAATGGTGAATGACAGTATGTTAACCTCGGCATCAAACTTAATGGTGAATGACAGTATGTTAACCTCGGCATCAAACTTAATGGTGAATGACAGTATGTTAACCTCAGCATCAAACTTAATGGTGAATGACAGTATGTTAACCTCTGCATCAATCTTAATGGTGAATGACAGTATGTTAACCTCGGCATCAAACTTAATGGTGAATGACAGTATGTTAACCTCGGCATCAAACTTAATGGTGAATGACAGTATGTTAACCTCTGCATCAAACTTAATGGTGAATGACAGTATGTTAACCTCTGCATCAAACTTAATGGTGAATGACAGTATGTTAACCTCGGCATCAAACTTAATGGTGAATGACAGTATGTTAACCTCTGCATCAAACTTAATGGTGAATGACAGTATGTTAACCTCTGCATCAAACTTAATGGTGAATGACAGTATGTTAACCTCTGCATCAAACTTAATGGTGAATGACAGTATGTTAACCTCGGCATCAAACTTAATGGTGAATGACAGTATGTTAACCTCTGCATCGAACTTAATGCTGAATGACAGTATGTTAACCTCAGAATCAAACTTAATGGTGAATGACAGTATGTTAACCTCGGCATCAAACTTAATGGTGAATGACAGTATGTTAACCTCGGAATCAAACTTAATGGTGAATGACAGTATGTTAACCTCGGAATCAAACTTAATGGTGAATGACAGTATGTTAACCTCGGAATCAAACTTAATGGTGAATGACAGTATGTTAACCTCAGAATCAAACTTAATGGTAAATGACAGTATGTTAACCTCGGAATCAAACTTAATGGTGAATGACAGTATGTTAACCTCGGCATCAATCTTAATGGTGAATGACAGTATGTTAACCTCGGCATCAAACTTAATGCTGAATGACAGTATGTTAACCTCGGCATCAAACTTAATGCTGAATCCGATCATACCGCCATGGTTCATTCATATAACAAGTATATGCGATGTAGTCAAAACGCATAAATTAAACATTCAAATATTTAAACTTGTTTGTTTTGATGACTGGGATATATCAATGTTTTTCTTCTCATTCTACTTTAACTGATCCATTTTCGCAAGATTGATACATTTCTAAATTTCACTCGAATCGTTCATTTCTAAAATTTCACTCGATTCGTTCATTTCTAAAATTTCACTCGATCCGTTCATTTCTAAAATTTCACTCGATTCGTTCATTTCTAAAATTTCACCTGATTCGTTCATTTCTAAAATTTAACCTGATTCGTTCATTTCTAAAATTTCACCTGATTCGTTCATTACTAAAATTTCACCTGATTCGTTCATTTCTAAAATTTCACCTAATTCGTTCATTACTAAAATTTCACTCGATTCATTTATTTCTAAAATTTCACTCGAACCTTTCATTTCTAAAATTTCACTCGATTCATTCATTCCTATAATTTCACTAAATCCATTAATTTCTAAAATTTCACTCAGTTTAAAACCAAGGGAAGTAATAGAAAAACCAGAAATGGTGGTCATTGAAAATTGTGACAAGTAAAACGCTGATGGTAAGACTATAAGTATGACAGTGGATTGGGAGGCAAAGGGGATTGGGAGACAAGGGGGATTGGGAGGTGATTGGGAAGCAAAGGGGATTGGGAGGCAAGGGGGATTGGGAGGTGATTGGGAAGCAAAGGTGATTGGGAGGCAAGGGGGATTTGGAGGAAAAGGGGATTGGGAGGAAAATGGTGATTGGGGAGGAACAGGGTGATTGAGGGTAAGAGGGGTTGGGAGGCAAATCGGATTGGAAGGCAAGGGGATTGGTAAGCAATGGGGATTGGGAGGCAAGGGGGATTGAGAGGCAAGGTAGATTGGGAGGCAAGGGGGATTTGAAGGTAAAGGGGATTGGGGAAGCAAGGGGCATTGGGAGGCAAGGGAATTGGGAGACAAAGGTGATTGGGAGGCAAGGGGATTGGGGAAAGGGGGCTTGAGAGGGAAAGGGGATTGGTACTAATCTTAAAATATGTGAAAAAACACAGTGAAAAAAACTTTATGAAATTTCGGCATATAAATAAAGTATGTACAATCAGTTGTCTATCTACACATAAATAAAGTATGTACAATCAGTTGAATATCTACACATAAATAAAGTATGTACAATCAGTTGTCTATCTACAATAAATAAAGTATGTACAATCAGTTGAATATCTACACATAAATAAAGTATGTACAATCAGTTGTCTATCTACACATAAATAAAGTATGTACAATCAGTTGAATATCTACACATAAATAAAGTATGTACAATCAGTTGTCTGCGAATCCATGGCTGGCTAGTTTGATCCCTTGTCTGACCCTAATAATATGGGACTTAAAAACTGAGATTTTGTGTCGTTGCTTTACACTGTGCACGTAAAAGAACACGAAGAGACTCTGGAATGGAAGAGACTGTATCATTGCACTATCCTCCAAAAATCCTCTCAAAAGGACTCTCCAGGAAGCGTCGCTCATATGGGCAACCGGTAGCAACAATAAATAAATGTAAAAACAAAAAAGAAAAAAAGTTGAATACCTTAAAAGAAAGTCATTCCAGCTGAACGGACAAATATACATTTGGGGATAAATCGGATTCTATCTGCTAAAGGGAGGTAAGACAAGAAACCATCACTGTCTCCCATCAAGCATACCCAACTATGACAATAGCGCATACATCTTACCAATTAACTACGACAATAGCACATACATCTTACCAATTAACTATGACAATAGCACATACGTCTTACCAATTAACTATGACAATAGCGCATACATCTTACCAATTAACTACGACAATAGCGCATACATCTTACCAATTAACTATGACAATAGTGCATACATCTTACCAATTAACTATGACAATAGCGCATACATCTTACCAATTAACTACGACAATAGCGCATACATCTTACCAATTAACTACGACAATAGCGCATACATCTTACCAATTAACTACGACAATAGCGCATACATCTTACCAATTAACTACGACAATAGCGCATACATCTTACCAATTAACGCCAATTGTCCGAGGATACCGGCACTATTATATTGCACTTCTGTATTTGTCGAAAGGGTTGCCATGGTTATCAATTTCACATAAATCTTGCCATCATGCATCAGTAGCAATCGATGTTTCACTTCATCTGAAGTATATATGTGGTCATAACCTCTTGTGAGCGTGATTTCAGAGTTCTCGCTTTTTATATTCTAACAAAAACAAACAAACATTTATATAAAGTCAGGGACGTAGCTAGCGATTTTAAATGTTTATGCCCAACTAATAAATTGAGCACCAAAGGCATGTTTCTCAAGGAAAATTGTCATTCCTAGATCGTCAAAATAGTGCACTCAGGCGCATTTAAATTTACGTCTTGGATGCTTAAATTTCGATATTTTGGAAGACATGCATTTGACTTTTTCTGTTGTGCAGAATGTATGTGACCTACAAGTTGTCCCACCCCACCTTCACCGCCACCCCCTACTGTTTTATTGCATTTTTTGGAGATTTAGATCTTTTATTTTCTGGGACATCTGCAGGCCCGGGCCTTCAGAGCATTATAGTAGCTACGTGCCTGAAAGTATATAAATGCGTTTTCTCTCTTTAACCAATCAGCTCCATAGCACATCATGGTGTGTAGAAAATTAGAAGCGCATCATGGGCCTTTAAAACCTCCTGTATAATAAAGTTGGCCTTTAAAACCTTCTTTATAATGATTTTATCAGAAAATCATCAATAACGTTATAAATTTGGTTGTCCGATTAGAGAAGCGGCTGTACATTTAGCAGTGGTTAGCACATTCGCTTCTCACTACTGCAACCTGGGTTTGATCCTCGGATCAGGAAGTGTGTGTTCGCCAGATTGAACTGGTGGGTTTCCTCTGGGTACTACGGATGACGACGTATACACTTTCGTCCATGCTTCATTTCGTCTGTGCTTTATTTCGTCTGTGCTTCATTTCGTCTGTGCTTTATTTCGTCCGTGCTTCATTTAAGTGGTTTTACAATCGTTTCTAATTTTTACTTTATAATTAATGGTTTGTGATGGAGGACATTAAAGAACACTGAACCTGCAGAAAAATGGTTCATAAAGAAATGAGATCTGATAAATATACCATCATCAGCCATGACAGCTATCGCCGCAGTTATTTCTGCCAGGACGGATGCACGAGCTTCAATGTCCAACAATACCCGTGCAAGCTTCTCCACACAACCCAGGTCTGATAATTCCTGAATAAAACATATAGCTATCATGTTCACAGAAATGTTCAAGATTGGCGCAGTAACTTTGCTGCAACATTTGCTTGTTGTTGTTGAGTGGTTTTCATTGTCGTGGTACAGACTTAGTCACCATGTGTAGATGGGCAGACTAGCTCAATTGGTAATTCACTGTAAGCGAAAAGTCCCGGGTTTGACCGTCACGTTGGCTGCACATTTTTCTCACCATTTGACATTTCGTGCACAACATGGGGACTCAACAGAATATATACTTCAAGACCATGTTTACCTTGTTCTCTATTTCTGGACATTCATGAAAGAATTCCCATGGGGAAGTTTGTCGTGGTAGACACTTATTCACCATTGAGAAGATTATATGTAAGCAGCCCGGCTATCTTATTCGGTAGAGCGGTCGCCCTATAAGCGGAAGGTTCCATGTTGAAACCACGGGTTGGTTACACATTTTTCTCAACCTGGGACATCACTATGGTTGGCACTGAAGAGTTGTTGACAGAAGAGTTACCTACCCTAATATGATCTCCAACTGAGAGATTACGTATGGTCCCTGCAGCATGCCTTTGTGCCTCTGGCATTGAAGAGTCACATAAAACATCAAAGATGTCTCCTAAAATCTCTGTGGATAATATCGGACCCTGTAATGGAAGAACACAAGATGGCCAGCAATTGAAATCAGCACACATTCTAACATTTTTAGTATTACAGGTAGAGTCCTTCATTATGACCATGTTTATATCACTTAGAATTATTACCAATATGTGACCGCGTTTGGTAAAATGGGGCCACAGGCAGTACGTTGTATTTAAGATATTAAGAGGATAAGACTTGGAGAGATGCAAATCCAAGAACTGGTATTTGACACAAGAGACAATGCTTGATTTTATGTGACCTGGATTTGACCTTGAAAGATCAAGGTCATGAGGTATGGCTTATTTGCTGGAGTCCTAGGGCCTTGGAGACCTCTAGGCATTGCCTACTTTGCATATTAGGTAATCCACCACTGAATCGCACCGCACCTACCTCATTGGCTTTATGAACGGAGAGATTTCTGATACACGCCATTGCTGCAGACTTCGTATCCCGTTTGGAACGTCGTATACATTTATGTAACGCTGGTAACGCCTTATATTGCACTATTAAACACTGATTATCCACTGAAAATACAAAATAACTGACGTTACTGTCTCTCAACTTTCTTAACAAATGAAAATGCTCTAGGAATCTTTAAAAGTTTACACTATGATGGTTATGGGAGCCCTGTATTTATAGAAAATTATTTAAAAATAGATCTATGCATGCTAGTGGTGAAATTGACAATAAAATATGTCATGGATTTTCATTACAATTGTGCTGTAATGACACAATTTTAATAAAATTCCATGACATATTTCCATAGATTACAGCTACAATTAAGAAAAACACATTACTGAATTGCTGCACTGGTTTGAATAATTTATAGCTCTTACATTACCCAGCATGCAAAGAGTTAAAGAACATGTTGACTGAACTTGTTGTCCATTTTACTTTAGTTCCTTATATATGTATGTATGTTCCTTTAATGTCAAACCCCTCGGGGGACTTAGACATGTTTCCTGGGCAGGCTTAGCCGACCTAAGCGATTAACCAGTACTAAGCAATGTGTGTGAGGTGCCTTGCTCAATGACACTACATACGTGGCCTGAGCGAGTATCGAACCCGGGACCGTTCGATTCCAAATCCGATGCTCTACCACTGAACCATGGACGCCACTATATATGAATGATTGTATACAATATGTTGCCTGCATGAATAAACATGTATATATTATATGTTGCCTGCATGTATAAACATGTATATATTATATGTTGCCTGCATGTATAAAACATGTATATATTATATGTTGCCTGCATGTATAAACATGTATATATTATATGTTGCCTGCATGTATAAACATGTATATATTATATGTTGCCTGCATGTATAAACATGTATATATTATATGTTGCCTGCATGTATAAAACATGTATACATTATATGTTGCCTGCATGTATAAACATGTATATATTATATGTTGCCTGCATGTATAAAACATGTATACATTATATGTTGCCTGCATGTATAAACATGTATACATTATATGTTGCCTGCATGTATAAACATGTATATATTATATGTTGCCTGCATGTATAAACATGTATACATTATATGTTGCCTGCATGTATATATTATATGTTGCCTGCATGTATAAACATGTATATATTATATGTTGCCTGCATGTATAAACATGTATATATTATATGTTGCCTGCATGTATAAACATGTATATATTATATGTTGCCTGCATGTATAAACATGTATACATTATATGTTGCCTGCATGTATAAACATGTATAATTATATGTTGCCTGCATGTATAAACATGTATATATTATATGTTGCCTGCATGTATAAACATGTATATATTATATGTTGCCTGCATGTATAAACATGTATATATTATATGTTGCCTGCATGTAATAAACATGTATATATTATATGTTGCCTGCATGTATAAACATGTATATATTATATGTTGCCTGCATGTATAAACATGTATATATTATATGTTGCCTGCATGTATAAACATGTATATATTATATGTTGCCTGCATGTATAAACATGTATATATTATATGTTGCCTGCATGTATAACATGTATATCATGTATATATTATATGTTGCCTGCATGTATAAACATGTATATATTATATGTTGCCTGCATGTATAAACATGTATACATTATATGTTGCCTGCATGTATAAACATGTATATATATATGTTGCCTGCATGTATAAACATGTATATTATATGTTGCCTGCATGTATAAACATGTATATATTATATGTTGCCTGCATGTATAAAATGTAAATATATGTGCTGCATGTATATATTATATGTTGCCTGCATGTATAAACATGTATATATTATATGTTGCCTGCATGTATAAACATGTATATATTATATGTTGCCTGCATGTATAAACATGTATATATTATATGTTGCCTGCATGTATAAACATGTATAATTTTATATTATATGTATTTTGTTGACAGGGTGTATGAATACATAGTGCCGGCCAGGGATGACATTCTCAAACCCATAACCCCATTTTATTTTCAAAAAAAAAACCGAGATAAACAATGTTTTTAGTCATTTTTTTATTTAGGAATTTTCATCAATTTTATTTTATCATTTACACCCCGTCCACTGCCTCAATTGGGTAATTTCGCGATTAGGTGATTTTTACCCTAACACCGGCACGTCCAGAATTGGAATCCCATAAATGTTCCATAGATTTTCATCTTATATTTCGCTTTTAGTCTTAGTTAAGATATTCAACATATTGAAATGGTGTAAAATGTAGAAAAGTTACCTCCACATTTATTTGAGCATCGTGTACAGATGCAAAACTGTCAACTGTATGCACAACTTCCCGTTTTATTTTAAGGATCGTGAGGCACTCAAAAGGTATGTATGTTAAGGGTTACCCAGTCTAGCCCGGAGCTACCATAATATATTACTACCCCATTATCCAATCAAAATACCGAAAACTACATTGAAGTGTAATAAATTTATATAATATTATGCATACAGCAAATAAAATATTATTAGCCTAATATAGAAAAATATTGGCCACACATTAGGTAATGGATCTTGTGGGATAGACTAATCTACAGTAGAATACAGGGGCAACAGGGCTAGTTGTGGATAGACTAATCTACAGTAGAATACAGGGGCAACAGGGCTAGTTGTGGATAGACTAATCTACAGTAGAATACAGGGGCAACAGAGCTAGTTGTGGATAGACTAATCTACAGTAGAATTCAGGGGCAACAGGGCTAGTTGTGGATAGACTAATCTACAGTAGGATACAGGGGCAACAGGGCTAGTTGTGGATAGACTAATCTACATTAGGATACAGGGGCAACAGGGCTAGTTGTGGATAGACTAATCTACAGTAGAATACAGGGGCAACAGGGCTAGTTGTGGGATAGACTAATCTACAGAAGGATATAGGGGCAACAGGACTAGTTGTGGATAGACTAATCTACAGTAGAATACAGGGGCAACAGGGCTAGTTGTGGATAGACTAATCTACAGTAGGATACAGGGGCAACAGGACTAGTTGTGGATAGACTAATCTACAGTAGAATACAGGGGCAACAGGGCTAGTTGTGGATAGACTAATCTACAGTAGAATACAGGGGCAACAGGGCTAGTTGTGGATAGACTAATCTACAGTAGGATACAGGGGCAACAGGACTAGTTGTGGATAGACTAATCTACAGTAGAATACAGGGGCAACAGGGCTAGTTGTGGATAGACTAATCTACAGTAGGATATAGGGGCAACAGGGCTAGTTGTGGATAGACTAATCTACAGTAGGATATAGGGGCAACAGGGCTAGTTGTGGATAGACTAATCTACAGTAGGATATAGGGGCAACAGGGCTAGTTGTGGATAGACTAATCTACAGTAGGATATAGGGGCAACAGGGCTAGTTGTGGATAGACTAATCTACAGTAGGATATAGGGGCAACAGGGCTAGTTGTGGATAGACTAATCTACAGTAGGATATAGGGGCAACAGGGCTAGTTGTGGATAGACTAATCTACAGTAGAATACAGGGGCAACAGGGCTAGTTGTGGATAGACTAATCTACAGTAGAATACAGGGGCAACAGGGCTAGTTGTGGATAGACTAATCTACAGTAGAATACAGGGGCAACAGGGCTAGTTGTGGATAGACTAATCTACAGTAGAATACAGGGGCAACAGGGCTAGTTGTGGATAGACTAATCTACAGTAGAATACAGGGGCAACAGGGCTAGTTGTGGATAGACTAATCTACAGTAGAATACAGGGGCAACAGGGCTAGTTGTGGATAGACTAATCTACAGTAGAATACAGGGGCAACAGGGCTAGTTGTGGATAGACTAATCTACAGTAGAATACAGGGGCAACAGGGCTAGTTGTGGATAGACTAATCTACAGTAGAATACAGGGGCAACAGGGCTAGTTGTGGATAGACTAATCTACAGTAGAATACAGGGGCAACAGGGCTAGTTGTGGATAGACTAATCTACAGTAGAATACAGGGGCAACAGGGCTAGTTGTGGATAGACTAATCTACAGTAGAATACAGGGGCAACAGGGCTAGTTGTGGATAGACTAATCTACAGTAGAATACAGGGGCAACAGGGCTAGTTGTGGATAGACTAATCTACAGTAGAATACAGGGGCAACAGGGCTAGTTGTGGATAGACTAATCTACAGTAGGATATAGGGGCAACAGGGCTAGTTGTGGATAGACTAATCTACAGTAGAATACAGGGGCAACAGGGCTAGTTGTGGATAGACTAATCTACAGTAGGATACAGGGGCAACAGGGCTAGTTGTGGATAGACTAATCTACAGTAGATATAGGGGCAACAGGGCTAGTTGTGGAGACTAATCTACAGTAGGATACAGGGGCAACAGGGCTAGTTGTGGATAGACTAATCTACAGTAGGATACAGGGCTAGTTGTGGATAGACTAATCTACAGTAGAATACAGGGGCAACAGGGCTAGTTGTGGATAGACTAATCTACAGTAGGATATAGGGGCAACAGGGCTAGTTGTGGATAGATAGACTAATCTACAGTAGATATAGGGGCAACAGGGCTAGTTGTGGATAGACTAATCTACAGTAGAATACAGGGGCAACAGGGCTAGTTGTGATAGACTAATCTACAGTAGAATACAGGGGCAACAGGGCTAGTTGTGGATAGACTAATCTACAGTAGAATACAGGGGCAACAGGGCTAGTTGTGGATAGACTAATCTACAGTAGGATATAGGGGCAACAGGGCTAGTTGTGGATAGACTAATCTACAGTAGGATATAGGGGCAACAGGGCTAGTTGTGGATAGACTAATCTACAGTAGAATACAGGGGCAACAGGGCTAGTTGTGGATAGACTAATCTACAGTAGGATATAGGGGCAACAGGGCTAGTTGTGGATAGACTAATCTACAGTAGGATATAGGGGTAACAGGGCTAGTTGTGGATAGACTAATCTACAGTAGGATATAGGGGCAACAGGGCTAGTTGTGGGATAGACTAATCTACAGTAGAATACAGGGGCAACAGGGCTAGTTGTGGATAGACTAATCTACAGTAGGATATAGGGGCAACAGGGCTAGTTGTGGGATAGACTAATCTACAGTAGAATACAGGGGCAACAGGGCTATTTGTGGTAGACTAATCTACAGTAGAATACAGGGGCAACAGGGCTAGTTGTGGATAGACTAATCTACAGTAGGATACAGGGGCAACAGGGCTAGTTGTGGATAGACTAATCTACAGTAGGATACAGGGGCAACAGGGCTAGTTGTGGATAGACTAATCTACAGTAGGATATAGGGGCAACAGGGCTAGTTGTGGATAGACTAATCTACAGTAGGATATAGGGGCAACAGGGCTAGTTGTGGGATAGACTAATCTACAGTAGGATACAGGGGCAACAGGGCTAGTTGTGGATAGACTAATCTACAGTAGGATATAGGGGCAACAGGGCTAGTTGAACATTTAGAGAAATACCAGATACCGCGAATATTACTGAATTTTCTTACCATCAGAAGCAAGATTTCGCAAAACAAAACAAGATTGGCACTTCACCTGTGGAAGATATGTAAACATTAAAATAAAACAAGGTTGACACTTCACCTGTGGAAGATATGTAAACATTAAAATAAAACAAGGTTGACACTTCACCTGTGGAAAATATGTAAACATTAAAATAAAACAAGGTTGGCACTTCACCTGTGGAAGATATGTAAACATTAAACAAGGTTGACACTTCACCTGTGGAAGATATGTAAACATTAAACAAGGTTGACACTTCACCTGTGGAAGATATGTAAACATTAAACAAGGTTGACACTTCACCTGTGGAAGATATGTAAACATTAAAATAAAACAAGCTTGGCACTTCACCTGTGGAAGATATGTAAACATTAAAATAAAACAAGATTGGCACTTCACCTGTGGAAGATATGTAAACATTAAACAAGCTTGGCACTTCACCTGTGGAAGATATGTAAACATTAAAATAAAACAAGGTTGACACTTCACCTGTGAAAGATATGTAAACATTAAACAAGCTTGGCACTTCACCTGTGGAAGATATGTAAACATTAAATAAACAGCTTGGCACTTCACCTGTGGAGATATGTAAACATTAAACAGATTGGCACTTCACCTGTGGAAGATATGTAACATTAAATAAAACAAGCTTGCATTACCTGGGAAGATATGTAAACATTAAAATAAAACAAGAGCATCACCTGTGGAGATATGTAAACATAAACAAGCTTGCCTTCACCTGTGGAGGAGTAACATTAAAATAAAAAAGCTTGGCACTTCACCTGTGGAAGATATGTAAACATTAAATAAAACAAGATTGGCATTCACTGTGGAAGATATGTAAACATTAAAATAAACAAGATTGCATTTCACAGTGGAAGATATGAACATAAACAAGGTTGACACTTCACCTGTGGAAGATATGTAAACATTAAAATAAAACAAGATTGACACTTCACCTGTGGAAGATATGTAACAAAACAGGTTGATTCACCAGTGGAAGATATGTAAACATTAAACAAGGTTGACACTTCACCTGTGGAAGATATGTAAACATTAAACAAGGTTGACACTTCACCTGTGGAAGATATGTAAACATTAAAATAAAACAAGCTTGGCACTTCACCTGTGGAAGATATGTAAACATTAAAATAAAACAAGATTGGCACTTCACCTGTGGAAAAAAACAAAACAACACACCAAAAAAACAAAACAAACACCACCAAGATATGTAAACATTAAACAAGCTTGGCACTTCACCTGTGGAAGATATGTAAACATTAAAATAAAACAAGCTTGGCACTTCACCTGTGGAAGATATGTAAACATTAAACAAGATTGGCACTTCACCTGTGGAAGATATGTAAACATTAAACAAGCTTGGCACTTCACCTGTGGAGGATATGTAAACATTAAAATAAAACAAGCTTGGCACTTCACCTGTGGAAGATATGTAAACATTAAAATAAAACAAGATTGGCATTTCACCTGTGGAAGATATGTAAACATTAAAATAAAACAAGATTGGCATTTCACCAGTGGAAGATATGTAAACATTAAACAAGGTTGACACTTCACCTGTGGAAGATATGTAAACATTAAAATAAAACAAGATTGACACTTCACCTGTGGAAGATATGTAAACATTAAACAAGGTTGGCATTTCACCAGTGGAAGATATGTAAACATTAAACAAGGTTGACACTTCACCTGTGGAAGATATGTAAACATTAAACAAGGTTGGCATTTCACCAGTGGAAGATATGTAAACATTAAACAAGGTTGACACTTCACCTGTGGAAGATATGTAAACATTAAACAAGGTTGGCACTTCACCTGTGGAAGATATGTAAACATTAAACAAGGTTGGCACTTCACCTGTGGAAGATATGTAAACATTAAACAAGGTTGACACTTCACCTGTGGAAGATATGTAAACATTAAACAAGGTTGGCATTTCACCAGTGGAAGATATGTAAACATTAAACAAGGTTGACACTTCACCTGTGGAAGATATGTAAACATTAAACAAGGTTGGCATTTCACCAGTGGAAGATATGTAAACATTAAACAAGGTTGACACTTCACCTGTGGAAGATATGTAAACATTAAACAAGGTTGGCACTTCACCTGTGGAAGATATGTAAACATTAAACAAGGTTGGCACTTCACCTGTGGAAGATATGTAAACATTAAACAAGGTTGACACTTCACCTGTGGAAGATATGTAAACATTAAACAAGGTTGGCATTTCACCAGTGGAAGATATGTAAACATTAAACAAGGTTGACACTTCACCTGTGGAAGATATGTAAACATTAAACAAGGTTGGCACTTCACCTGTGGAAGATATGTAAACATTAAAATAAAACAAGATTAAACAACCTTGGCACTTAACCTGCTTAAGAAATGTAAACATTAAAACAAAGTAAGTACATGTATCTTAGTACATGCTACCCATCAATTTATAAGACTATGTTCCTCATGTAAAACTACACATAAACTATATTGGTTAGTCATAGAATAATTGCAGCGTACCATGTACTAGATATATCCAATAGACATCAGTGTAAGTCTGTTATTATATTGCCACCTAAGTGCAACCCTGAACTTCAACCTCTAAGGGTAACCATGAACTTCAACCTCTAACTGCAACCTTAAACTTCAATATCTAAATACATCCTTGACATTCAACCTCTACTGGTAACCATGAATTTCAACCTCTAATGGTAACCATGAACTTCAACCTCTAATGGTAACCATGAACATCAACCTCTAATGGTAACTATGAATTTCAACCTCTAATGGTAACCATGAATTTCAACCTCTAATGGTAACCATGAATTTCAACCTCTAACGGTAACCTTGAACATCAACCTCTAATGGTAACCATGAACTTCAACCTCTAATGGTAACCATGAATTTCAACCTCTAATGGTAACCATGAATTTCAACCTCTAATGGTAACCATGAATTTCAACCTCTAAGCGCATCCTTGACCTTCAATCTCTAAAGTTAACATTGACCTTCAACGTCTATGTGTAATATTGACAGACATTGGTAATAAGATGCCAATATGTTGACTATTACTGCCAATACAGTGCTTAAGTCTCTATGTGGGATGAAGCTAAATGAATAAACAGGGTGGTAAATGCTACAAGTATATAGATAAGCTCCAGTTGGGGCTTGGTAGCCACTCATAGTTACCGTATTTATCAATGTATAGCGTGCTATGCTGTATGACGTGCACCAAATATTGGCACAATTATCACGGTAGTACCAGATATGAAAGTCACAAAATGCTTCATGAAATTATGTACACCAGTTAATAAACTGTATCGTGGCAGATGGACGTGACAGATGGACGTGACAGAGAGAGGCATACTTAGGCAGGCAGGGGCGAAGCTAGACACTTTTGAATGTGTACACAAAAAGCTAGATTGGTCCGGGGGCATGCCCCCCCCCTGAAAAGGTTATTTTGCTAGAGTGTCTGTGGTGCAATCTAGAAGCATTTCAGCAGCATAATGAGATAGATTTTCTGTCTTCATAGGACAAGATTTTGGACAAATACTATTATAATGTTACTTTGTATTTATATATCAACCACAGGAAGATTTATGCTCGATAACATTATAGATTGACTTCAAAAGTTAGCACATTTGTGAATGCAATACTTTACTCTACTGTATGTCATAGTGCAATAATAGATGCGCACATTTACTATACCATTAACTGAATAAACTAGGGCCAGCTTCCCGTTCTTTCTTCGTGTAAAAGAGTCTAGAACACGTTCGCTGTCCAGCTCCTTCTCCCTGTAAACACTCAGTAGGCTGAGCCTCGATAGTCTACTAGTAGTCATTGTATTTCTTAGGTATGTCTTTGCATGTCTCATCACGCTAAATGAGCGCTCAGCAGTAGCAGTGGACACTGGCATACTGGCCAGGACACAGAGTACCATATATATGGCGGGATACAGGTCTGGGTGTGCGGAACATATGGTGTCTGGCAAGCTGGATGGCATGTCAGCCTCATTGACACCAACCCATCTAAATAGAATTCTGACACACTTGTAGGCACGTTATTTGTACGAAATTGTACGCATAGGTAATTCCAGGTTTCACAATATACAACATGACAGATGTAGAGTAAGACCGATCTAGAGAGTCTATGCTTAAAATGATCACCAATATACACCGTTTGATGCTAAATGTCTGTTTTACTCTTACCTTGTCGGAAATGTAAACAAGTGAAAGTCTTTCCATTGTTTTGTGAGAACATTATGTTTCGCATCGTCGTTGATGGCAAAGTTTTCTGTCAAGATGTCCGGATACGGTGGACAGAAGGACTGACCTTCGGCCATTCTCAAATGTCGCGGTATTACAACTCTTTGAAGGGAAGCAACCCTTCCAATAATAAACTTACACTTCGTTACGAAAAAGGTGCTACATATGAAAATAAACTGTAGAATGAATTAATACAGCTTTCACATAGCCAATTATTGCAAAACAATATGAAAATATACCTAACACCCCCCCCCCCCTTAGCCCTCGATTTTTATGGCATATTTTAACTTTTTAGTTTTTCAATATTTTGAACAATGTGTGCGCAATTGCGTACGTTGCGTACAGGTAGCTATGCGCCTGGCAGATATGGGTAAATTAATTCTTACTCTCTCTGATTTTGACGCAAGAAGTCGTATCATCTGTTCAATGACGTCATGACAACCGACGGCGACCATCAGGGCGCGGTGTTTTTCGTTGATGGCTAGGTTACTGAGTGCAGCACTGCAGTAATACTGCAAGTCATTGTCGTTTGTGTTCTGTAATACTTGTATCACCATAGGAATTGCGCCATCGTTGACTAGATCATTTCGATTTTGTTCTGAAATAAATATTAAATCATTTGTCTATTTGTTTTTGGAGTTTAAAGTCACACCAACAGCATAGGTCATATGGCGAATCTCAGTGGAGGAAGCCCGCTGATGCCCTTCAGTGGAGGAAGACCGCTAATGCCCCACAGTGGAGGAAGCCCGCTGATGCCCCTCAGTGGAGGAAGCCCACTAATGCCCCTCAGTGGAGGAAGCCCGCTGATGCCCCTCAGTGGAGGAAGCCTGCTGATGCCCCTCAGTGGAGGAAGCCTGCTGATGCCCCTCAGTGGAGGAAGCCCGCTGATGCCCCTCAGTGGAGGAAGCCCGCTGATGCCCCTCAGTGGAGGAAGCCTGCTAATGCCCCGCAGTGGAGGAAGCCCGCTGATGCCCTTCCAGGCAGTATTTCATGTACGGGTAAAACCACTGGCCTTCTGCAAACCAGCTGTATAGCTTCCTCACAGGAAATCATTCCAAACCAACAGTAGAATTTGAACATAGAGCAGTGAGGGCTAAGTGATAAAATATCAACGATCTTAATAACTCGGCCATGGAGGCGGGCTCCAAATGTTAAATCAAGAACAATAGCAGTGACAGGACTCGGTATGATAGTTATATACATGTTGTACTCGTCAGTAGTGTGTTATGTACATGGTTTGTGAATTATCTGTTACACATAGTGTGTGTTATGTACATGGTTTGTGAATTATCTGTTATATATAGTGTGTTATGTACATGGTTTGTGAATTATCTGTTATATATAGTGTGTTATGTACATGGTTTGTGAATTATCTGTTATATATAGTGTGTTATGTACATGGTTTGTGAATTATCTGTTATATATAGTCAGTCAAACCTGTGTTAAGCAGCCAGCCAACTAAATCACAGAAAGTGGCTGCTTAGCACAGGTGGCTGCTTAATAGAGGTCAAATGTATAGTAAAACAACTTATTTGGAATTTAGAACTGCCTGCTGAATACAGATTGGCTGCTTAATAGAGGTGACCGCTAACACAGGTTTGACTGTACATGTACATTTTGAGAATGCACAACTGTAGGTAAGTATGTGAATTACTACTACTTGCAGGAATTTAACTGATTCTTCAAATATTAAACTAACACACTGCAAACACGCATTAAAGTGTCTTTTTGCATTGTTTCTTTAACTCTTTCAACCCCAAGTAACTGACATAGACTGGTCCATGATATTCTTAGACCAATAAATGAATCAGAAAATCACATTTGGACAAGTTCATTTATCAAAATGGGTAATTATGTCTAAAAATAGTCATATCACTGGCAAAAAGTGCAGATCCTGATGAGACGGCTCGTCACGAGCCGGCTCATCTGGATCTACACTTTTTATAAGCCTATTTAGAGGCCTGTGGGTTGAAAGGGTTAATAGAGGTGACCGCTAACACAGGTTTGACTGTACATGTACATTTGAGTATGTGAATTACTACTTGCAGGAATTAACTGATTCTTCAAATATTAAACTAACACACTGCAAACACGCATTAACCCTTTCAACCCCAAGTAACTGACATAACTGGTCCATGATATTCTTAGACCAATAAATGAATCAGAAAATCACATTTGGACAAGTTCATTTATCAAAATGGGTAATTATGTCTAAAAATAGTCATATCACTGGCAAAAAGTGCAGATCCTGATGAGACGGCTCGTCACGAGCCGGCTCATCTGGATCTACACTTTTTCATAAGCCTATTTAGGGGCCTGTGGGGTTGAAAGGGTTAAACGGATATATAGTATCGTAATCATGGAAGTTGTAAAATAAAAAACCAAATTCCAGGTTTTCAATATTTTTACTTAAATTCGGGTATATAATATTGAAAACTGGAAATATAAGACAGTAGATCTAGTTACGATTTATAATCACCCATTTCTTAGAATGAATATCTTGGTTCCTTAGCACATTTTAAGTTAAAGCATATTGGGGGGGGCTTTAAGCCAAAATGTGGAGCCTCCGTGGTGTAGTGGATATGGTGTCTGCCTAGTATTCAAGAGGTTGTGAACTTGAGCGATGTCAGAACCATGGTGGTGGTGTCCATACAACACTTAAATCCACATTGCCTCTTCTCTCTCCCACATGGCGGTGGTGTCCATACAACACTTAAATCCACATTGCCTCTTCTCTCTCCCACATGGTGGTGGTGTCCATACAACACTTAAATCCACATTGCCTCTTCTCTCTCCCTCATGGTGGTTGGTGTCCATACAACACTTAACACTTAAATCCACATTTCCTCTTCTCTCTCCCTCATGGTGGTGGTGTCCATACAACACTTAAATCCACATTGCCTCTTCTCTCTCCCTCATGGTCGTGGTGTCCATACAACACTTAAATCCATATTGCCTCTTCTCTCTCCCTCATGGCGGTGGTGTCCATACACCACTTAAATCCACATTTCCTCTTCTCTCTCCCTCATGGTGGTGGTGTCCATACACAACACTTAAATCCACATGCCTCTCTCTCTCCCTCATGGTGGTGGTGTCCATACAACACTTAAACCACACCCCCCCCAGGTGTGGTGTCCATACAACACTTAAATCCACATTGCCTCTTCTCTCTCGCTTATGGTGGTGGTATCCATACAACACTTAAATCCACATTGCCTCTTCTCTCTCGCTTATGGTGGTGGTGTCCATACAACACTTAAATCCACATTACCTCTTCTCTCTCGCTCATGGCAGCAGTGTCCATACAACACTTAAATCCACATTGCCTCTTCTCTCTCCCTCATGGCGGTGGTGTCCATACACCACTTAAATCCACATTTCCTCTTCTCTCTCCCTCATGGTGGTGGTTTCCATACACAACACTTAAATCCACATTGCCTCTTCTCTCTCCCTCATGGTGGTGGTGTCCATACAACACTTAAATCCACATTGCCTCTTCTCTCTCCCTCATGGTGGTGGTGTCCATACAACACTTAAATCCACATTGCCTCTTCTCTCTCCCTCATGGTGGTGGTGTCCATACAACACTTAAATCCACATTGCCTCTTCTCTCTCGCTTATGGTGGTGGTATCCATACAACACTTAAATCCACATTGCCTCTTCTCTCTCCCTTCATGGAGGTGGTGTCCATACAACACTTAAATCCACATTGCCTCTTCTCGTGGTGATGGATTCCATCAGGAATGAGGTCTCGAGAGCGATTAAACTAATATTGTAAAAACTTGTTTTGTAATTGAGCTAAAGTAAATGGTATAAACTAAACCAAAAATATGATTGCATACGTATATGTGTAAGATTAAGAAGTGCGCCAGCAGCATTTCGTTGAACTCGAAGATCATCTGACTGAATGAGCATTAACAGGCCCGGGATACCATTCTCTGTTGCGATAAACCGTTTACTCACATCTGAAATAAACAACAAGAATCTGCTGCTGAAACACCCACCGGTGACAACTACAACTTACCTGAGGTAGCTAATGTGGTAATTAATACAACCAACGGCATTACACTGGACCTCGAACAACATCACAGTATAGCAGAGGCATTTACAACGTCAACTACTTCACAGTATAGTACAGGTATTTACAATTTACCAATGGTAGCTAATAATTATGTTAATACAGCAACAGGCATTACACTGGACCTCGAACAATCACCGAACATCACAGTATAGCAGAGTTATCTACAACCTCAACAACATCACACAGTATATTAGAACTATTTACAACTTTAACAACATTACAGTAGATATATTTACAATTTACCAGTGGTAGCTAATGTGGTAGCTAATACAGCCACAGTCATAACATTGGACCTCAACAACATCACAGTATAGAAGAGGTATTTATAACCTCAACAATATCACACAGTATAGTAGAGGTATTTACAACCTCAACAACATTACAGTATAGTAGAGGTATTTACAACCTCAACAACATCACAGTATAGTAGAACTATTTACAACCTCAATAACATTACAGTATAGTAGAGGTATTTACAACCTCAATAACATTACAGTATAGTAGAGGTATTTACAACCTCAATAACATTACAGTATAGTAGAGGTATTTACAACCTCAACAACATTGCAGTATAGTAGAGGTATTTACAACCTCAACAACATCACAGTATAGTAGAACTATTTACAACCTCAATAACATTACAGTATAGTAGAGGTATTTACAACCTCAACAACATTGCAGTATAGTAGAGGTATTTACAACCTCAACAACATTACAGTATAGTAGAGGTATTTACAACCTCAACAACATCACAGTATAGTAGAGGTATTTACAACCTCAACAACATTACAGTATAGTAGAGGTATTTACAACCTCAATAACATTACAGTATAGTAGAGGTATTTACAACCTCAATAACATTACAGTATAGTAGAGGCATTTACAACCTCAACAACATCACAGTGTAGTAGAGGTATTTACAACTTACCAGTGGTAGCTAATGTGGTAATACAGCCACAGGCATTACATTGGACCTCAACAACATCACAGTATAGTAGAGGTATTTACAACTTACCAGTGGTAGCTAATGTGGTAATACAGCCACATGCATTACATTGGACCTCAACAACATCACAGTATAGTAGAGGTATTTACAACCTCAATAACATTACAGTATAGTAGAGGTATTTACCTCAATAACATTACAGTATAGTAGAGGCATTTACAACCTCAACAACATCACAGTGACCTCAACAACATCCAGTTAGTAGAGGTATTTACAACTTACCAGTGGTAGCTAATGTGGTAATACAGCCACAGGCATTACATTGGACCTCAACAACATCACAGTATAGTAGAGGTATTTACAACTTACCAGTGGTAGCTAATGTGGTAATACAGCCACAGGCATTACATTGGACCTCAACAACATCATAGTATAGTAGAGGTATTTACAACTTACCAGTGGTGGCTAATGTGGTAATACAGCCACAGGCATTACATTGGACCTCAACAACATCACAGTATAGTAGAGGTATTTACAACTTACCAGTGGTAGCTAATGTGGTAATACAGCCACATGCATTACATTGGACCTCAACAACATCACAGTATAGTAAAGGTATCAATAATTTCAGAGTTCCTGAATCCACAAGTATCAATCGATTGATCGCTGAAAATACAATACACACTTGCCAGACATTGTGGAGTCTCCGTGGAATAATGGATATGGTGCCTGCCTCGCAACTGAAGGGTTGTCAGTTTGAGCCCAACCAGAACACCAGTATGATGCCCAGTACACCATGAGAAATGGTTTTTAATCTTATAAAATATAACTAATTATCCAACTACGCACAATTAATGACCAAAGCCATCAATCATTCCAAGTTGATACTTTATAGGTACATAGGCGCTTGAGGTATGGAAAAATGTTTGTGGGTTCAAAAGATCTCCCTTGTATACATTAAGCATCTCCCTTGTATATATTAAGCATCTCTCTTGTATACATTAAGCATCTCTCTTGTATACATTAAGCATATCTCTTGTATACATTAAGCATCTCCCGTGTATACATTAAGCATATCTCTTGTATACATTAAGCATCTCTCTTGTATACTAAGCATCTCCATTGTATACACTAAGCATCTCTCTTGAATACATTAATCTCTCTTGTATATATTAAGCATCTCTCTTGTATACAGTAAGCATCTCCCTTGTATACACTAAGCATCTCTCTTGTATACATTAAGCATCTCTCTTGTATACATTAAGCATCTCCCTTGTATATATTAAGCATCTCTCTTGTATACATTAAGCATCTCTCTTGTATACATTAAGCATCTCTCTTGTATACATTAAGCATCTCCCTTGTATACTGTATGCCTTAGACTTATCACTTGTATACCTTAAACACCTCCCTTGTATACTGTATGCCTTAGACTTCTCCCTTGCATACCTTAAACACCTCCCTTGTATACTGTATGCCTTAGACTTATCACTTGTATACCTTAAACACCTCCCTTGTATACTGTATGCCTTAGACTTCTCCCTTGTATACCTTAAACACCTCCCTTGTATACTGTATGCCTTAGACTTATCACTTGTATACCTTAAACACCTCCCTTGTATACTGTATGCCTTAGACTTCTCCCTTGTATACCTTAAACACCTCCCTTGTATACTGTATGCCTTAGACTTATCACTTGTATACCTTAAACACCTCCCTTGTATACTGTATGCCTTAGACTTCTCCCTTGTATACCTTAAACACCTCCCTTGTATACTGTATGCCTTAGACTTATCACTTGTATACCTTAAACACCTCCCTTGTATACTGTATGCCTTAGACTTCTCCCTTGTATACCTTAAACACCTCCCTTGTATACTGTAT